>JAINUG010000210.1:1200000-1581097 GCA_029706075.1 Aldrovandia affinis
TATTTATTTTTGTATTATTAGACTGGCTCTGTTTATCTGGAAATCATATAAATTCAATTGACATTTTCTAATTAAATATTGTCATATAAGTCAGTGAGCAACAGGAGAACTAGCCATGCACGATTTTTGATCACAATAGTGGACATGTGCACCTTTAATGATAGGCAAAACATGACTTCTGCTGCATTTCAATTTGCATTATGACAGGAATTCCAAGAATGCTAAGCTGAATTTTAATTGTTCTTTCACAGAAATCCATTTACTTCATCATGCTGAAATCAAAAACGTCAGTTCAGTTATTATTCTGGAAACCACAGGTTTGTATATTAAATATTAGTTGGCACACTGCTGAATAATACTAAAGTAAAGTTTTTTACCCAAATACCATACTGAAAGGTATAAATGAGCACAATGAGAAAATATATGCAATGTACAGGTAACTGCCAAAATAAAGGCGACATCAGCATAAAGTGTCTTAATAAGGCTGCAACTCACACCCTGATATTTGCAGTCAACTGATTCAATGTTGCTCGTCTGTTTTTCCTTGCATCTTGAACCAATGCATGAACATCATGAACATCATTGATGTCTTTACATCACTTTAACCAGGAGTTATGCCATTTCAACCACCCAAAAAATCTGATTGCCCCTAGTTGATGTCTTTACATCACTTTAACCAGTGTTCTGTTTTCATCATTATGCATTCTTATGTTCTTATCCCTCATTTACTCAAACATCAGCAAGTTGAGCATTTTCAGTCTTCCTCATGGCTGAAGGTCCTGCCAGGAAAACAATGAGTTAGTAACATGTGTATGATTTTTTTAAAGTCAATAAAATATTTGAATAAATAATAATAAGTCTATTACCATTCACATGCATTCAAGTGTGACTGAAGTAATTCTAAAAAGTAATTCTAATTTGAATTTGAATGTCTGTTTTGGGACACAGATTTTTCACGACATTACTTTTTTTTTTTCTTTGCTTACCAGCCATATTTTCACATTATGTCTTGTCTATGTGAAAGGTTCAACCATGACCTTCTAGCCCAAATCCAACGGCACTAAATTACACTATTGCAACTTGTTCTGGCAGTGAGATATTCTAATACAAGACAGCACCACAGACACTCACATACAGTATAAAGACTGTGGAGCAGCTTTCAGTTTCAGCGTGTATTTATATTGCTTTTGATACGAGAAGAGGACTCCCAATTGTAGGGCACTGGAGGAGGTTCTGGCACTAGGACCGAACCAATAACAATATTTCTAGGTGGCAAGCGTCTTTAAAAAAGAATGGACTTTTCCGTTTCTGGATACTACAAGCAGATTACAAATAAAGGGAAATGCAATTACCAACACACACACACACACACAGACCCAGTGTTGACCTGCGTGAAGCATCCCCGCACAGGCTTCCATTTGTCTTTGTAGAACATGGTCGTTTAAAATGGATTGTTAAGGAAGACAAATCAATTCCCATCAGGTTCCCCCTCCAAGTACACCGACACCTCAGTACCTCACCCAACCAGCCCCACCAGCAGTGTAATCACATTTGTACAAGGAGCCCCTTTGATTTGTGTGGAAAAGGAAAGCAGGAGCAGAAGGGAGAGCTAGACGGAAGCCTATGTTACATGGCCAGTGTTTCCATGGTAATATATATATATATATATATGTGTGTGTGTGTATGTATTTTCCCCCCTCTATAACATTCTGCGAGCCCCTGGTTGTTTACCCTGTGGGTGCAAAGCAACAACCTCATTCTCTCTTTACCTCACTTACTGGAGGAGAAAAATACCACTGCAGGTGCATCCACCATGACCTACATCAGCTGAACACGTAGCAGCTCACAGTAACATCCACACTGGTGCAAACATAAATAATTTACAAGAATGTAAAAAAATAGAAAATCTGTGGGAAGCAACAGCATGAATTGGGTAATTCAGTGTGTGTGTATATATATATATATATATATATATATAGTATCATAGTAGCTTATATTTTAATTTCGCCTTACAATGATGTCAACCAAATCCCTCCCATCTATAGCTATGTGAAAATTCAACAGTCTGTAGAATCTGATATGCACTGTATCAGCAAGAAGAGCTACCATGAAATATTATTCTCTCCCATGAAGAATGGCTGTCTTATTATTCTTGGCAGGGGTAAAACAAAATCCACAGCGACAGGGTCTTACCCACTGTTGAGACAGCGGTAATGGGTGGTTGACACTGGCAATATGAGAGAAGCAAAAGCCTCCGAAAGCAGATAGGGTTTACTTCGGTAAAATGTCACGCGCGATTGTAAATGAGGGCGTTAGTGACAGCGATATTTCTAATCAAGCGTGACTAGCATGGAAAAAGGATGCTACCGTCACCACAGCCTCGCGGGGTGCCGAGGAGTGGCTGGGCCTGGTATGGTGGAACAGGATCGCCACCTGGTGTTCATATCTGGTAGGGCATGCTGACAGACACATAATCTCGCACAAACGAGCACGGTGCACATACCAATCACTGCCAGCGCATGCAGACATTTTCTGTATGCTGGCTGCATGCCAAGTAGGGCCCATCTCCTTTCTTTTCATTGAGCATCGCTGTAAAGAAGGCTCGCAAGCCAGTTAAAAACGCAGCAGCTGCAACATTTTCAGTGCTATGTGCAAGTCATAAATGTTTATCTCATATAATGGCCTGTAAAATTACTAGAAGTTCACATGTTGCCACCTGGACAAACCATTAAAAATAGCTGTGTCTGTTACATTCCATTTCATGTACAAAGGGGAAAAAAATGTCAGGTGAGCAGAAGTGCTTTAATTCTTGAAACAAAAGGATAACAGAGTGATGACATTTCATAGGGGGTGGGGGAGGGATGCAGTCTACTTTAATGGGCTCAAGGAGAACCTTAATACAAGGACCCCAAAATCACAACAATTATTGTAATATTTGTTTTAGAGGGGAGCCAGGGTTCATACAGACATCATTTATTCAAATTCAAGTATTTTTTCCGAGCACCAAATTTCATTTTAAAGGACTACATTTCAGGAGCAAGCATAATGACTGGAATGGAGACATGCATGAATTGTTGGCACCTTTGAAGAAAATGAGCAGAAAAGACTGTAGAAAACAAATAGATGTATACGATGTAGGGTATTGTATACAAATGGTAAAGGAAGTAACATACCAACATGTTATTCATAGTAGATTGAGTACTGTCATATTGAGAAAGCAGTATAGTATCTGAAATCAAGCTGTCTTCATGTAAAAGCGATAATAATAATAATAATAATAATAATAATAATTTGTTCCCATCCATTTTCTACCTCTGGGGACAGAGACTGTGCACATGTAGGCCTATCATTTCCCCTAAAATATCAAGTGATATTGTCAAGCCACCCACAAAATTAAATTATATTTCTATGAAGTCACCTTAACTTCGTACATAACTCCTTAGACACTGATGTCCAAACTGTAAATCCAGGACCCAGGTCCATCAATTGTAGATATAAACTACTATATTCTTCTTGTACAGCAAAAAAGGTATGTTACATTCTAAATGTACGTTCCAAATACCTAATAATTGTACTGCCGCACAAGAAAAAAAACCATTGATTTAATCTAGGCTATAGCTAGACCCTGCTATCTACAATTGATTGAACTAGTGCTTTAGCTGGCTAGCTAACGTAGATGCTATCGATAGCGATAGCCATAGCCAGAAATTGAATTCAAATTATATGGTGATAGCTAGCTAGCTACATCATTCAATTCCATTAGTACCGTTTTTAGATAGCTTATTTAAATTAGCCTACCTATTGTGTCTGATGTTCGGTGGCGGAATCGTGGGCAACCGCAGTTTGGTGTGTCGTTGTTTCACACATTTTTGACAACGGCCAGGGGTGATTGGATCTGGTTATTTATCTGGCAAAACCCAGTCACTGTAGAGATCGACCTTTTGGCAGGCAGGGTTGAATCTACACTTTCCTGGCATTATCTCAGGTGTTAGCTACACTCAATCCCTTTTTAACGTTCCACTCGCTTGACAACGCACACAGAGCAATCAGTTGCGCAGAGCGCTTTCCATTTGAAACGACCCGCCCAGGACTTTTCAAGCATCACTTATTTGTGGGATTTTCAGTGCATTCCAGTACTTTAAACAGTCCAAGCACCTTGTTTGAACCCTGAGCATATCTGGGGCTCAATTCATCCCCCAAGTACTAGGAAAAAGCAATAAACCTTTCCAACCTCTGTGTCGCTGCATTTCTGCATTCTATTTACATCTGTAATGTTCACTGTGCATAGCGCTGTCGCCTCACAGCAAGTCCAAAGGCATGCACGTTAGGCTAATTGGAGAGTCTAAATTGCCCGTAGGTATGAGTGTGTGAGTGAATGGTGTGTGTGCCCTGCGATGGATTGGCGACCTGTCCAGGGTGTATTCCTGCCTCTCGCCGGGCATGCTGGGATAGGCTCCAGCCCCCTGTGACCCTGACCAGGAATAAGCGGCTTAGATAATGGATGGATGGATGGATGGATGTTCACTGGTCGTCACGTTGTTTAATACCAGTTTAAAATACTCGTTGTTGTCGTACTTCAGATGTTTATGAGCCCCGGCACAAATTAAGCACTGGTTATTATATAGCGCTCCGCAATGCTTAATGGAAAGGTGTCACTTAAACTGCATATTTAATATTATCAAAATACAAAAAGTATGTGTTGAATATTGTGGTTGCAAAACAATACCCACCGACTGGCTCAGGGATGTCACAAATGTACTTTCTCTGAGTCTCAGAGGTTTGTTTTATGTAGCTTTTGATATTTGCCTACAAAACCCAAAGTAGGTACAAAATACATGCTGAATACTGAAGACAGGGAGACAATATCTGTGTATTGACTTGAATTTAAAAACTGCTTGAATAGATTATCTTAAAAGGATCAAACTATACATTTTTTCACGTCACAAGATTTTATAAGATGCCTGTAGAGTTGGCTCACAACATGCACTAGTTCATAGCTGTGTTGATTGAAGTCTCTGGACTTTTACTTGTTGTTAGAAATGTAAACTGAGCCAAAGTTGCCTTTACACCCAGCTTAATCGAAATATTTTTGCTGACAAACAGGCTGGTAAATCGTATCCATGTGCACTGTCAGTGTAATGGGCAAACAGTGCAACAGAAAATAAGAAATGAAAATGAATGAAAACAAGTGAAATTAAACCCACTGACCTATCTTGATAGACAAACTTATTGCTGATTGGCTAGCTAATCATACCAGTGCTACAAACAATACATTCTCTTGTAGAACCAGTGCATCATGGCTGTGGTTGTTTTTGGACATGCTTGGCTCTACAACATGCAAAACAATTGCTTGGGAAGCTTAGGCTTGGATATAGCATTACAACTATAGAATTGAGCTTTTGTTGTTAAACGTAATAGTTTATACAACGAACCAAATGTCTTCTAGGTTACTTACTAAATAAAGCATAATTAACGACTACTAATTCAAAACATGTCCTCCTGGATATGTCTCATTAATAATAAAACACAATTAATAAAAAATTATTAAATCAGGACCCAGCTTCAAAACAACGGAACATACACATGGGCTGCATGAATTTGGTTTTAATGATAATGATCATTAGGAAAATAGAGATACTTATAAAATTAACAGCTTTAAGCCTCTTAATGTTAAAAGTGCATTATGCAAGTGGACATATAAACAACATACGGTAATACACTGAACTCAAGACATGCAAGTTACATACAATCATCAGAAATGTGCACTACCTCCAATTGCGTAGTAGCCAGCAGTCAAAAATGTGTTCAAAACAATAGAGAGACATACACATACCCCATGCAATCACCTTGGGTTGTGCTAACATGCTATATAAATTATAACAGTAGAAATAAAGCAGACCTTAAAATATGTATCCCATGGAGCATATAGAATCTAACTGCCATTGTGCCTTTTTCTTACCTTGGAGTATACAATTTACTTTTTAAAGTGATTTATTTTGACTCAGTATTATTTATTTTTAGTGACTGCCAAATTCAACATATCAAAAGGCATGGAAAATATGCTTCAATCCGTTAAAAGTGAAGGAAAAAGCAACACAGCGGTTAGATTGCATGACCCCCATATCCAATGTCTCAATATTTAATCACTTGAATGGTCCAGGATTGATCTATGATTATGACAATAGGATTACGCAAGCAGGGTGGGCCACATTTCTCAACAGTTCTGCTTGCTGCCTGTGCACTACAATAGTACCAGAAATCACCAAAAGTGACCTACACAAATCTGCTTAAAAGAAGGATTTAATTAATCCTATCAAGCCAAACCAGAAAACGTAATCAAACTATGCTCTTGATATAAAATGCAAGACAAATGCTTTCCTTGCTGCCTTATAACGTCATAGTTACGAGGGTAGCAGCCAACATTTTAGTTGCACACAACGAAAGATGTTATCTCTCAAAATCTAGCTAGCTGGTAAAACATTTCCCACTTAATATTCGGTTATAAAAACACAATCAGATTTCCATTATACAACAAATTCAGCATATATACAGTAGATTCTGTGTTTATTCATACACTTGATAAGGATGACATGGCCATCTCAGTCTCCAGACCTGAATCAAATTGTACATTTGTGGTCTGAACTCAAAAAAGAAGTCCACAAACATCAACCCAAGAATCTGAAGGAACTAGAACAATTCTGCATGGAGGAATGGTTGAGGATCCCCCCTCCCAAGAAGTTCCGTAACCTCGTACGACACTACAGAAGGTGACTACGTGCTGTTATAATGGCCAAAGGAGGAACCACAAAGTACTGATAACAGGGGTGTGAATATTTGCGATTCTTGATTTTTCTGGGAGCGTTTTTATCATTTGTGAACCATTCAATTGTGGTTCATGCCAATGCATTATTATTAAAGCATATGATTTTCTGCAATTTGTGAGCATAAAATAAAGCTCATTACTTATAGTTTATTTTATACAATCTCTTTTGTTCATCTATATCAAGAGTATGAATAAGTAGGTATGAGCCTACTGTATAGGTGCCACTATCTGAAAATATTAACACTATTTCTACAAAATTCACTGTTTGTTAACAGTGAACTCTTTCTGAGGTATTGCATCTTCCACGTTAAGTTAACTGAAGATGCCATATTAGTTTCAATTTGTGGAACCAGTAATATAGCATACTGGAAGAGCGTTCCGTTAAATACTGTGAATGTGGCATAGGCTACCACTTTGCATGGGTATCACTCTGTTGCATTAACAGAACAAAATATCAGAGCCAGAAAAGACATTGTTTTATGTAAGCCAATACAAGATTACATAAAAAATAATGAAATGTACAACAAGGACTCATGGGGTGTCCCGCATCCAGAATAATGATATTCCATATTAAGTTTTGCTAGTCCGCACATTAATTATACAAAAAGCTATGGACATATAGCAGGTTATTTTTAGACAGGACAAAACAATGTTATTTCGACAAACAAAGATTGAAGTGTTGATACATATTGTAACAAATCCAAGGTGCTGATACATTACTCCTCAATATGCTGAGATTTAAAATATTCATTTCAAACAATCTGCAGCTTAGGCATTCAGGACAATTCGGATGTCTGAAGGAGCATTATTTCGATTTAAAATTAGCCTACATAACACGATGTATTGCCATTCTAATCATCTTTCATTTACATTAAACATTAGTTCTAGATTTTTCAACGAGGGGAAAAATGTTATCCATATGGACCCACAATGTATACACCAAATATGTTTTCCCCCATTGAGCATTGCATTTAGATTTAAGTGCAGCAATTCAAAGTTTAAATGGCTATATTTCCATCAGAGATGCTACTTTTCACATGAACCAAAATGCACTGCAAAATACTTTTCTGAAACCAAAGATACCCTTTCCCGGTGAACAAATTTGCACTGCAGTCATGTCATAAGATCCTATGATACCTATTACCAGTGTAGAGCCTCGGTGTAGAACCGTTCAATTAACTCCTACCTTGGGGTGAATAGAATGATGGCATTTAATAAAGTTTTCCACCCTCTAATAAGAAAACATGATGAGTTTCATCATAATCACACAGATATATTACTCAGGGCCAAAGTAATTAAAAGTAAGCTATATGGTTGTTTTACCAAACTTATTTAATCATAGTTGTTTGAACAACACCGCTTAACACATTTTTCACACAGTTATTAAAATGTTCATATAACATATTACAAGTACTGACAAAACCCTTATGCATCTTCAATGAAATATAATGAGTTTACCAGTACTTTTAATTACTTCCTTTCCTCAAATAAAGACTGATTCAGAGAGCATAATGCCAATTTCATCCCGTGGAAGTTAAGTGTTTAATAAGCAGCCCGACTACCACAAAGTGAGGGAAACTAATGGGAATGCCTGGCCACAGGTCATTCTCTGCATACAATGTCATTTGTAATAGAAGGAACTTTCATTTCAATATTTCAATTGACTAACCACCATATCTCTGTTCACATCCACAGCATCTCATAATGGTATAATCATGTGTCACATGACTGTTTCTCCGATAGAATGGGATTTTGAAGGTGACAACATTTATTGCTGAAAATGAACATCACTTCCGAGCGCATTCAGCTGAGTGACTTCAGCACTCAAACGGAAACATAGCCAACAAACTCCAATTTAGAGGCTGTTTACATATTCACCGTGGCAACAATTATTAGTGCCTGGAACAGGAGCTATGGGTAGGATGACAGCTTTGTGGCTTTCTCTTACTTTACAGCAGCAATCAAAGCCTTGGACTTCTGGGGCAGGTGACATTCAGCCAACATTTGCGAGTAATTGCCCAAATCCTTCCAATGTTCCACGGCTGTTCTGTACACGTCGTCGAGGGACGAGTTACGCATTCAACCTGGCTTATCTGGGCAAGACACCACGTTCCTCAGTCCCAATTCTCCCAGTCTTCATCTTCCTGCTGAAAGAACACAGTAGTTGCACTTTAAGACCCAGTGGCAAACATGTTACCAAAACGTATACTGACATCTTGCTGTGTGAACTATTCCAAATGCAAGGATAAACCGTGAAGCTTGAGGGATTTTTGTAATGCCTTTATTGTTGGCATACAATTAATTTAAATTAAATAAATACATTAAGATATTATGGCTTTAATAATGTATTCTGAAAACAAGTTACATTCAAGACTGCCGAAAAAGAAAAAATATCCCGTGTTCTTGTTTGAAGACTAAATATCTGGCTGATTTTAATTTAAGCATATAAAGTGTCATATTAAGTGTCCATATGTACAAAGGTGCAATGCTAAATTGTAAAATCAATTTTTTATTTAAAATAACAAATGCAAAAAGAGGAAAATGCTAAATATTTTCCAGTTATCAAAATGCACTGTATTTTCTGAATAATTATTCGTATTTTAGAATCCCATTTAGTATTAGGTAGGTTATGGAAAGTATTTTTGGGGGGGTGGTGATGTCAATTTTGCATTTAATATTCATGTGTACAACAATACTAGAATACACCCTGGGTGAGAACACTGGCTAAGCAAGTGCTAAGCAAACATCTGTGTGTTGTAATATTAAAATGACGACTCTTTAGTTAATTAAGAAACATTTAAATTATGCCATGTTTGTGCTGAAAACTCAAGCTGAATCCTCACGTGTGAAATTCAGCAGAATGCTCAAAAACGTGGTTCTAGCGCCTCCCGGGTGGTTTAGTGGTTACAACGTTCGATGCTGGCCACTGCGACCGGGGTTCGATTCCACCAGTCGCACCAGAGTCGGCTCTGGCCAGGAGTGCCACCGGGGGCGGCGATTGGCTGTCCGCCCCAGGGAGGGGGGAGGGAAGCCGACAGGAAGTTCGCTGCGCACAGGAGTGGCTCTGTAGTACCGGAGTTACGGTCAACAGCCTGGTGAGTGCCGTCTCAGAGGAGACGATACTTCGCCTTTGTCACTACCGGTCACAGGGCTACGGCAGCGAACTCACATTATGAGGGGGGTGATTGACATTAAAAATAGAGGGTGTAATTGGCTACTAAATTGGGAGAAAAAGGGATAAAATCTGAAACAAAATTTAAAATGTCTTAAAAAAAAAAAAACGTCTTTCTAATGACCATGACAAGACACCAAAACAATCCTGAGGAAATAAAGGCTTTGCCCATGCGTGGCGGGACCCACCTCTCCATCAGTGTTCATTGAGGAGAGCGCTTGCTTCACCTCCTCTTCTGTCATGTCCAGGTCAAAATCCTTTTCCCAGTCCTCACTGACATCCGTACTCGACCCTTCAGCAGGAGAAACGCATGCCGTTCAGAAGGGCGGTCTCTACACTAAGGCATGCAGTGTTTTAAAATATGGAGTTGAGCAGTGTGTATTGTGTCTCATTGTAATTATATTCTACATTTCACCCTGGATGAGTGCATTTATGAAGGAAATAAATATATTAAAACATTTCCTCCACCTGTCAGCTCCACAAGTTGCTGAGAAAATGCAAGTATTTTCTCCTGAAAACTCTCCTGGACATCTTGGTTTTTGTACTCATGCCTGTAGTACAATGGCAGGGGATGAACAACCACATTATCCCTGCTTACTCCTCATTTTTTATTTATTTATTAAAATAATAATTTCCTTCCCAGTGTTACAGGTATGGTACGCAGCTGCCTGCAATGATGTCTATCGCTGTATTACTGCACTGATCTCTTCCGCGAACTATGATTGTTCCTACCATGTATTAATGCACATCTTGTAAGTGGCTCTGGATAAGAGCTTCTGCTAAATGCTTAAAAAGTTATCTACTATGGTTAAACTGTAGAAACTATCTCTGCTGTGATTGGACACCAGCTTCCTGGCTGTGGCGCGCGACACTGACCTTCCTTGCCGCTGATAGAGGGGCTGGACTTCCCACTGTCGGAGTTGAGCTCGTAAACCCTCAGGTCATGTGGCGCCTCCCCTCTCAGAGTCTTAGTCTTGGTGACTGCTCCGAGCCCCGCCTCCGCCGCCGCCTTCCTTCCTCCTCCTCCCGCGTCGGCGAGGCCACGCCCGTATCCGGGGGCAAGCGGTTCCGGTCCGGATGTGGCTCCTCGAAGCTGGCCTCTGTGAGCCTCTGGGTCAGCTCTTCGTCAGCACCGGCCCGTTCAAACACGGGCTTTTCCAAACTAGACGAGAGACTGGCGCTCTCACGCGGATGACCAGGGGAATCAGGTCGGCTGTTCTGGCGCCTGGGCCAGCCGGCGATGTCACTGGCAGGGCCGCACCAGTGTCGGACAGTGGAAAGCGGATTTCCTCCTGGGACTTCAAGTCCAAACGAGACGTGAAAGTCGCCACCATGAAATCGTCTGAGGCAAAATGGGAAGAAGAAAAATAGCATGCATTTCGTTATTAAAAAATGTAAGTAAATGCAACGCATTCAATTTCTTGGGAGAACAGCACAGAACGGAAAAAAAGAACATCCATCCAGCAAATGAATGAAATGTTCATCTTCAAGGTCACTTTGTTATCACCGAGGGCAGGGATTTCAGCAGGACATTTGTATCATTATCCAGGGCGGCTTCGAGGCTTTGTACTATTACACATTATCCATTTATGCAGTTGGATATTTATGGAAGCAACTCAGGTACGAGAGTTAAAGATTACAAGCTCAGCTCCTTCGCCACACCATATATTTCCAGGTCTCCCTTTGGTGTGTGTACAATGAGGATGCCTTTGCTTTTAGGGTTGATGTGTCCGCCTTGTGTTTCCCAGTGCCACCAATCTGAGAACCGGTCTCTCCCCGTGAAAACTGGGGAATGCTGGGTAAGACGCATCTGCTATACAATGAATGACGGTCAAACGGAACAGATGTACCTTCCTCTTCCTCCCAGTCCAGTCCTTCTGAGTCAGTGCTCTTCTCTACTCTCTGTTTCAGCGCCACTCTCCTCGCCTCCCCCTGTGTGTCACAGGAAAAGGGATTCACCACTGCGCATGCCACCCAGAATTAGCACCCTCTTTAACATACTCCAGCAGAAACCAGCTGGAGTCCTATAACAAAGCTTAAATTGTCCCCATTACACAAATGTGCTGATTTCCCAGTCACTCATTGCAATTTTGTTCAATCACAAGTGTATTTTTAAACCCAGATTTTTCACCATGGTATAGAATAATCAATGGCCTGTCCCATTACTGCAACATTCTCTATCATTTTATTTCCATCATCCAACTACCTGTGAAGAGTTTTGAAACATATTTCCCCTCCCCCCCATTAAATAAAAGATCACAAATAAATAAAGATAAATTCACAAATATTAAAAATAAGAAATTCAGGCGTTAACTAATGCACCCTAAGCACTACAACATTAATGCAGTAGTCTGACTGACTGGGAATTCTGACATGGGAATATAAAGGTTCTTCCACAAACGGACCACTAGGTGGCGAAAGAAACATGGGAAACAAAGGGGAAGCAACCAGAAACACATGATCAATACATTGTGAAATCTTAAGGTTCAACATGAATATCCAACATTGTGCTGACCAAAATGACACTACACAATGTAATTACCTGATTCAGCTGAAAGATTTTGTAAAAGTACCGTTCCCAGAATTCAGAGTGGGTTACTGCTGCAGGGACCTGTATCACAAAGTTAGTCATCTTATTTCTTAACAAATAATAATAAAAATGTAAGATCCCTTAAGCACAGGGGATTTACAGCTAGTTTCACAAACATATGAAAGACTAGAACATGGGATATTGAAGAAGAGTAATCAATGGGCTATATTCATACCCTGAGGAGCCATGAGAAAAGTTCAAGAGTCAAATTTTAATGTCATACAACTGCAGGGTGATTCAATTCCAAGTGTTCGTATTTGTATACACCCATGTCCTATAAATAGGGTCATGTGAAATTCCCCCCGTCATTAACCTGCAGTTCCATCCCCCAGCACCAAGAGGACGATGGACGGCTTTATGAAGCTACTCAGTAAGCAATCAACACACCACGATCTCAAACAATTATTCAATTGACACGATTGAGGTGCGTGCTGCAGTGCATTAGGCTAGACAGCAGGTGGAGTGATACACATCTGTGCATAAGCATAATGACTGATTTGGAAGTACTGCCTTCAAATGTAAACATGTCTTTTGACCTTTCTGTGGGATATATCCTGGAGCACTAAATCTTTTTTTTTTATTGATATTTTTAAGTTACACTAACTTACAAAAACAATTGAAAGCAAAATGAAAAAATGAAAACAAAATATAATGAACAAAAGTCTTCTTAATAGCACTTAGCCTATATTTGTTTTACTTCAGCTAAGGGGACACACTATTTTATGTTTTGTTGTTGGATTTAATCATTGTCAGATCATGTTCTGTTTCTTCTGTCGTAGCGGTGTAAAAACCTACTCCATAGTCAGAAACGCCTCTCTAAAGTAAAGGAATTGCACACCTAACACTCTTCGTATGGTGTGTTACGCTTTCAATTGTCTTTATAATTGTTTTATAATTACTACATATGAGTGTGTGTTGCTGCACCTGCTGACTAGCCTTCTGCACTGCAAAACGCACCTCATTTGTTTTTCATTTATGTTTCTTCACCCTTTTCTCCCAGTTTGGAATGCCCAATCGTATTCTAAGCAGCGCTCGCTGCAACCTCCGCTTTAAATTTGTGAGAGCGCACACGCTGTCCTCCGAAACACGTGATGTCTGCCGCCACTTTTTTCACATCGCAGTTAAGTTTACACAGACATAAGTGGGAGGAAGACGCTTTGAGCACAACTTTATACTGGCAGACTGTGGGCACCCGTTTGACCAATGGGGGTCACTGGTGTGACAAGACACGGACAATTCAGCCAACTAAATCCCTTTCCTCCCTGGGCGATCCACTGCCAATTACACATTGCCCCATGGGGCTGCCAGCCACAGTCAACACCAGCACAGTCTGGATTTTATATCAGACCATGGAGCTCATCCACACACTAGAATAGTGCCTTAACAGGCAACGCACCTCAATTGCTTAACAAGTAGCTTCAGAAAGTCATTGCGCGAACTATGATTGTTCCTACCATGTATTAATGCACATCTTGTAAGTCGCTCTGGATTAGAGCGTCTGCTAAATGCTTAAAATCTCAAATGTAAATGCAATGATACTGTTTTCTATGTGATCTTGTTTCTTGATGTTTTAAAGAAAGAAGTAACAAACTAGCAGAACAAAACTCTGGCCTGTCTCCTATCTGACTAAAAACAGCTGTATAGTTACAGTGAGCTGTTATCAAATAAAAATCTAATTTAGTTTTTCATTAACATCAAATCCTGGCACATATTCTAACCAAAGTTCCATATGGACTGTATTATAATGACTAAAACCTGCTTGTAAAGAAAATACAGAAGTTAAATAGTTAAGAAAATGGTTCAAGGCTGTGGAGGTCCATACCATTTTGGTGTAAAGGGCTCGGATAGAAGGGCTGCAGACCATAAGTTCATATATCTCCTCTTTCTTCTCTTCCAGATTGAAATTGGAGAACCAGGCTTCAAACTTCTCTGGGGGACCTGGGGAGCAGACACACAGATAAATGGAGGCACATAATTGGAGTAAACAAACATAACTTTAAAATGGAAAAAACTTTTAACATGCCAAAATCTGACCCAAAGGAAAAATCTTTCTGACATTTTTATCCTGAGCAAATTAGAAAGGTGTTATGAAAGCATTATAAAAAAAAAAAAAAAAAAAAAAAGTGAAAACACAATAGCCAGCTTTATTACTTCAATCAAATCCACTTAATAACAGTTTTGTTACTGGACTGGTTTAAGATTAATAGTAATCACATTAATACAATATTACAATAATTGGGGATTTGGGGAGTTGACTAGTACTTCACCATGTGGCTAAATGTGTAGCTGTTTACTCACCCAAAAACCAAAGTTTATAACGAAAGTGATAGGTTGATTACTTCCAATCTTGTGAAGAGAGCATAGGCCAAATGAGGGTTAAACGGTTGGGTGAGGTAGGCTGGGAAACAGAAAGCAGTACTTACCATCTGGTTCATTACAGTAAGTGGCAGGGTCGGCTTGCAAGCTGTAGAGACGGGCCTACGGAGATATAAACAATACTCCAAAATAAGCAAGGTGGCTTTATGCAATTAAACACAACAGACACCATGTAAACCCAATAACCACGACTGAAGTGTTGTGCAACTTTTTACAATATCAAGTATGACATTTTATAATTTTAATTAATTCTGAGCATTTATTTTGGGTTGAATACCTCTACATATGCTACATTTCACACTATACCCTCAAAGCCATTTGCTACTTAAAGAACTTTATCTTCAATTTCCCTCTTGAAACTACTATGGCACTAATATATTTATTTATTTATTTGGCATAGAATCCTATCCAGAGCATCTTAAACTGCTAATACAGCATGAATAATAGCCATAACATAAAGGAGGAGGGTAAAGAATTGTGCTGTTCACCTTGGTGCTGTCATACACCTCTGTGGTACCTGAGGTGGTCGCAACCAGGGTGATGACATTGCAGTCAATGGTTTTGTCTGGTGGGGGGGCAAGAGTGTCTGTTATCACCCCCAAAATGTTGGAAAGACTTTTCTTCATTCTGCCCGTTGTCTCTAAGGACCCTTCCACCTGTAGAAATTAAAGGGTGGGCATGTATTATATCTACAGGATTATTAATAAAAAAGGTTATCTGCATTTGCCCATCAGTTTTTTCAAAAGCTTTGAAAGCCATAACCCTCCATATGTCCTAAATAATTAAAAGAATTAGCATATTTTAGCAACTGCTTAATTTCCATATAAAAAAATCACATTCAAGATAATGGCTTTGTCATTAACTCTGTAACATATTTGAGCAAATAGCATCCATTTTCCTTTCTTAAAAAAAACATTTTTTTCAGCGACTGCCAGACTCAATGTGCAAGAAATTAAAAAAGGATAATTTGCTTACAATTATTATGACACTGCAGCAAGATTGAATCTGTACCTACATTTGTCTTGCTGTGTCAGAGAGAAATATAGCACAAACCCCCAGCCAACAACCAAACTACCCAAGATCAATACTACTTCACTATACTTTTGATCAATATTTCAGATGTGAATCACTTACTGCTAGTTTGTCCCTGACAGCAAAGGCTGTGGCTGTGATGCTGCATGCTGTGTCGTGTTGCACTACGTTGGAGAACTCAGTCAGGTCACGTTTTATGAACTCATAAGCTTCTGTCGACTAGGACATAAAAATTAGATTACATTTGGTATAATCCTATTGCAAACATCCCATTCATATTGCAATCACCTCTAAAAATCAGTGGGCAACACGACACATCTTTAAGAGCAACAACTGAATAAACGTGAGCCACAACACACCAGATTTTTGTTCATGCTAGCCTGTGAAGAAATGTCCTTGACCAAATAAAAATAAATCCATTACAGGAACTGATGGCTGATTAGATCCTTCCTGACCCAGTTTATGTCATTCCTATTTTGCCAGCTGTTGGAAAAACTAGGGAATGGATGGGGTCTTTTCAACACAGTTATTTTTTAAAAAAAAGACTTTTAATATGAATTCAGAATAAATCAGGTGAAGCATTTTTCATAAACAATGCTGGCCTTAGCGTGCAAATACTGCACGCAAGGTGGCACGAAACTTAGCTAGCTAATCTGATTACTGCACTAGTATTAGCTTGCCTGCTAATGTCAATAAAGCCTACCTTATCTTTGACAGCCTGGAAACTTTGCTGCAACCAACCTCCCCACCAACCTCCGTCCCTGAAAGCATTCAAAGACAACGGGAAGTTTTATGCATCCATAATCAAAACTTCAGATACGATTTTGATATAAATGCACATCTGAAATGAAAGGAGGCTAGCTAGCTAGCACCTGCAGAAGCAGAATTCGGACAGAACAAGAATCGTCATTCCCATTTAATGCTGATACTGCTACGGAGCTTGCTAGCTAACGGTCCAAGCGAGATTGTCTTCTTTCATTACCTTGCGCTAGCTAGTAAATGCACTCCAGCTTGCAAACGCTGGTCTGTCGCTTAGATGTATATTCTAGATAGTCAGCTACCTAACTAACCCGTTTGATATAACGTTAGGTAGCAAGTGAAATAGCCGTGAAATTGTTCTTGAAAACCTTTCCAATCGTTAGTAAAGATAGCCAAGTTAGCCAGCCAACTGGTAGCGAAGTGATTTTACAGTCCTGAATTATTTCATAGCCATATCCAGATACAGTTCCCCTATTGATTATATATCTTAGCAAGTGGAAGTCGTTAGCTATGAATACAGCCGAAGCTAGCAGCTAGTTTCTGAATTGGATAGCTGCACAGTTGTGCTAGTTAGCTAGCTAGCTAATGTTAAGTTAGCAGACTAACAACTTAAAGAAGCACACTCGAGTGCTTACTTTCGATGCATTCAATAATAAATATGACTAAAACTTTCACATAACAAGATTGTGAGTAAACTGCAACACAAATTAAGTAAATGAGCAGTTAGGGTACCGGTATTCAACAGCATAGACTCACCCTTCAGCCATCTTCAGTGCATGACATCATCGTCAATACAATTATTGACCTCCGACCCCACCGTCAGAACAACAAAACAAGTGTGTTGGCTGAAACGTTCCTTACTGAAATGTTCTCACTGCCATTTAAAAAAAATAATATGCGAATGCGAACGTTTACTTGTGTAACAGGTATGGTCAGCATACGCATAATTATGCCGTAAATTACAAACGTTTTCCAGTACAGTGTCAGAGATAGTCCTATTTTCGGTCCATTCCTGCTGAGTGAAAGAACATTGTTTGTGACAGCCAAACTTGAATGCACTGTTGTAACGAGTTCTATTGTCTGCAAAAATGTGTAGCTACGTATGACTCATCTAACGTTACCAAAAGCTTGTTGAAAAAAGTTATTGAGGCCTAGTAACCTAACGTGCTATAGCTAATAATATACTGAGTCTGGCAAGTGTTTGGCACTTATTAGGATCTCATACAGAAATAACTACAATGGCCACAGACTCAGTCTTTACAAACATTATTTTCTGTACCCTCTGACCTGTACACACACACACAATTAAAATACAATTTCACACAGCCACAATAAAGCCCCAAACTTTGGTTATTTTGTAATTCTTCTCTACCTTCTGCTTCTTCTTAATACATGGTAGGAACAATCATAGTTAGCGCACGAGATCAGTGCAGTAATACAGCAATAGACATCATTGCAGGCATCTGTGTACCATACCTGTAACACTGGGAAGGAAAAGGTTAGTGTATTTTTCTTTTCTTTTTTTTCTTTTAGGAATAGTGTTGAACAAGTAAACAGTGGTGAAGACAATTTAGCTAGATGGACAGAGTTCAGTGGTAGCGGAGTCTGAAGAGGTGGGTTTTGAGTCTCTTGCGGAAGATCGCAAGTGATTCCGCGGTCCTGACCGATTGCTGGAGGTCGTTCCACCAGCGAGGGATCAGGACAGAGAAGAGGCGAGATACTGCAAATTGGTAATTGGTAGAGGCTACATGCCACCCATGCCACCCATGCAGAAGATGAGATGCGATTTGAGTTGTGATTAGCCTGTTAGTTGTTTTCCATCTTACAGTGCACGTGTGTGTGTGTGTGTGTATATATATATATATATATATATATATATATATATATTGTAGCGAGCCAGAGTCAGGCAGCTGTGGAAATGTGGCTACATGAATAGCCACTTTAATAAAAGGTGGCAATATCCGTTCCCCATACACTGCACGACCCCGGATATCATCCTAAGAGCTTTCTCTAAGAGCCGTTTCAGCTAACTAGTACGTCAAACAGGAGGTACTCTCAGCCAGTAACAGAACACTGTCAACGAAAGAACACTTTTGACACAGAACTTCAGGCGACTACCCTAAACAGTACACACACACCGGTCGCGGTGTCTCTAACTTTTGCTCACCGCGACCAACAGTTTTACATACACCAATGCTAAATAATAACACACGCAACATGGTTTAATAAACATAAATCTATTTAACACAGGGGGAACGAACAAACACACAACAGTGTTCCCCCATAACGCCCCGTGCACACATTTTTACGCAGCGACCCCCCTGGATTGCTACAATATATGCCATGCCAAATTCGATTTCGTTTTAAGTAAACTGAGGCCTTAAACCTAACCCTAACTCCTAACCCTGACCGTAACCCAAGCCCTAAACCTAACCATAACCCAAACAGTCAGTTACGATGGTCAATTGTGCGCATTTAACATCACGCGTACTTCGCATCTCTGTACTCTGCATGGGGGCATCTAAAATTTGTGGTTTGAATTAAAGGGGGTCATTAATAAAATACTTTATCAAGAGAGTGAATAATCTTGACTATATATATATATATATATATACAGTGGGTATAAAAATTATTAACCCCCTTTGGCATTTTCACATTTTATTTTCTTACTTCATCAAAATGTATTTAATTGGGATTTCTTGACATTGATCATCACAAAGTACTCTATAATGTCAAATAGAAAAAATGAACTCTGAAGCTTTTCCTTAATTAATTACAAACAAAAAACAGACAATAATTGATTACACAAGTATTCAGACCCCTAGACTTAATATTTGGTAGAAGCACCTTTAGCTACAATTACAGTAGTGAGTCTATTTGGGCAAGTCTCTACCAGCTTTGCACATCTAGAAATTGCAATTTTCACCCATTCTTCTTGCGCTAGCTCAATCAGGTAGGATGGGGACCTTTGGTGAAAAGTCATTTTTAAATCTTACCACAGATTCTCAAGGATTGAGGTCTGGGCTTTGACTTAGCCATGCCAAGACGTTGATTGTTTTGTTTTTAAATCACTCCAATTAGGCTTTTGCTGTATGCTATTTGGTCATTGTCCTGCTGGAATATAAATCTTCTCAAATCCCAGGTCTCTTGTAGACTGCAGAAAGTTTTCCTCCAAGATTTGTCTATATCTTGCTCAGTGGTGGGTCCAGACCACTTTTGCAAGGGTGCCAAGAATGGCACAGAACCACACAGGGGGAGGACATTCAAAATGTCATAAATTGGACTTTCACATGAATAATATGATGACCAGTAGCAGACCCAATAGTCCAGTGGTTGAACAAATTAATTATTTCACATTTCACAACAAAAATGCTGGTTTTCATTCACATGTTAATAGGGAGGGTTATGACATGTTTTACACATTTTGTATACAAAGCAAGTTTTATATAAAGTAAGTACTTTTTTTAACAAATCCCCCTTTAACAATTCACATGGACCCCAGTTATTCCTGCAGCATTCAATTGAGTGGCTTCTTGAAATTCCAAAAAGCTCTCATGGACTGTGCCATTATAGAAGTACCTGAGTACAAATGACAGTTGTTAATTGTTTTGAATTTTTAGTCTTATCAGCTATTATGGAGAAACACTTCAGCAAAACAGTGGTAGGGTACCGTCGCATTCTGTTCTCTCATTGGCTGAATGGGACTGGCACACGAGCCTTGCACATTGACTGGTATGGCTGTGATAGGTGGCCGAGATATCTACAGTTCAAAAGATTGACAACCTAATAACCTATCAAGAGCCAGATGAAGTAGGGTGGCACTCAGGGTGGCCAACCAAATTTCTGTGGGGGCAGGTGCCTGCCCAGGCCCCTCCCTGATCTTGCTCCATCCATTTTGGCCTCTATTGTGACCAGTTTTATAGTCCCTGAAGCAGAGAAGCATGCTAATAGCATTAAGGCCCCCCACCATGTTTCATAGTAGGGATAGTGTTCTTGGGATGCTTTCACCAAACATACACCTAATGTTGAGGCCAAAAAAAGCTCAATCTTGGTTGCATTAGACCATAGAATCTTCTTGCACTTGGTTTGAGAGTCTCCCTTACCTTCTGGCAAACTAGGTGAGATTCATGTTTTCTTCAATAATTGTTTTCTTTTTGCCACCCTCCCATAAAGGGCAGATGTGTGAAGCGCCCAGGCTATTGTTGTCCCATGGACAGTTTATCCCATTTCTGGAAGACTCTAACTCTATCAGAGTTGCCATAGGCCTCTTGGTGGCCTCCCTAACAAGTGCCCTTCTCACACGGATGATCAGTTTTTGATATTGATTGGTGCTTTTGAAGAGCCTTTTCTTGCATTTGCGTTGAATGTCCTTTGGTCTTCATGATGAAGCTCTTATTTGGAAATGCACTAACCAACTGTGAAACCTTTCACAGACAGGTGTATTTAATTTGAAATGATTTGAAAACCCTTAATTGTACACAGGTTGACTCCAAGCAAATCATTCTGTGACCTCTGAAGACAATTGATTGCACCATAATGTATTTAGATGTGTCTTAGCAAAAGGGGTGAATACTTAATTTCCGACATTTTCATTGTGTGCTTTCATTTGTCTAAATATTCTGTTTGTGTCCATCAGTCAGTGATTCTTATTTGATTATAACGTTGATGATGAGACAAAAAAGAAACATTAATGAAATTACCACATGAGAAGGTTGATGACATTATCAGAGGCTGTGTGTGTGTGCCTATGTATGTGTGTTCATGACCCTGGCCCAGCTGTCTCTCCTTATTAGCGTGGGTAGAGAAAAGAATTGTACAGCTGAGGCAAAAAGGGCTGTGTACGTATGCTCGTCAATATGTCTCCACTGTCAAACCACCCAATCTCTCTAATTGGGCCATCGGTTTCCTAATTAACTCTGTCTATCTTCTTCTACCAGGTTGTGAGTAGTACACACTCATCTATTGATTTGCATTTCCTCATATTTTCCCATCCATCTGCTAAGCCCAACATCCCGTCTATTTAAAAAAAGTATGGTGTTTAATCACATAGTGAGTAATTTAATTTTACAGAAATTGGTGATACTATTTTAAGTCTATTTTTTTCTGTTAGAAAACAGATGCTAAATACATTGCCACCCATTAATTAAGCTCCTACATTTTAACATAGTTAGCAAAGAGAGTAAGCAGGTAGTTCATGGATAATAATCTTCTTATTTTAGACTGTTACAACAATGTACTTGTTAATACAATGTACTTAATTTCCAGATTCTAACTGAAATTTACAATCAAATTCAATTAAGTGACTTGTTGAAAAAAGTTACATATCAATAACCAATGCATTACCTATTTCCTGCCCACTTGCTGTCTATTTATTACATTTTCAGACATAGATTATAATTAGTATGCAGCAACACATTGGTTTGCCAACAGTATAAACAGGCCATTAAAATGAAGTGTGACCCAGAGGTGCAAAAAGATAACAATTCTGTATTCAAAATCATTTCAGGATACATATTGTAACATCAAACCTTGAATGATGTCTCAATTAAAGATCCAAATATTAGTTATAATGAAGGCCTACCCTACATTCCTATAATGCTACGGTTTTCTAAATACAGATACAGGTACAATTATTACTTTTATTTGTAGAATGGTCATATTTTGTCCATATGGTAATGGACAAAATATATAGTAATGGTCATATTTTTATTTACGCAAGGTAAAACATATGGCTGTTATAAAAGTCTTTGTACCTTCCATCAACTGATTTTCTTTGAGTAACAGATTGTTTTTGTCCCTAATGTTTGAGCTACTCTTCTTGTCCTTGATTTTATTTGACCATTTACTTTCCCTAACAGATTAAGTCGATCTCTATATGCCTCTGTAACTGAATGCTCAAAAAGCAGTCCAGGGTAAGGATAATAACATTATGATCTCAAACTTATGCAATTTATAGAAATTGCAAGTACAAGTTGTAACTGCAGAAAATTGCCAATGATAAGACAAGTAGCCATTTGGCTGTTAAACTTAATTTTAGAATTCAAACCTTTACCATTTTATCATGATAATACGAATCTTCTCAGTAGTATGAGGTTTAAAGGTCCATTAAGTATTTTGTATAAATTTTACTGCCCACAATCAGCCTTGATAAGGATGTCCACAAAGCAAAAAGGGCACAATTTATAATACACTTACACAACTTGAAAAATGATATGCTCCAATCTGTGTGTGTGTGTGTGTGTGTGTGTGTGTGTGTGTGTGTGTGTGCTTGGACTGTGTCTAGAGTGTCACACACACCTATTCCATGCTGCTACATCACCAAGGGTTTGTACCATCTGCTGCCAAGCAAGAAACCGTAGCTTTGCATTAGTGAATGTCCCCAATTACCCTGCATTTCAGAAAGGACAGCAGATACCCCCACCCCCCGATTCCCGCTAATCCCTACAATGTGTTCAGCTTTCCATTCCCACCTGTGCTAAAAGAGGTGGAGGGGGCAATGTCAGGGGATTGAGGGACCAGGTGACACCAGAGTTCCAGTCCCCATGCGGAGAGCCTCTTCTCAGAGCTCCCAGCTGCCCCCCCTCCGGCCAGCGCACAACTGATGTCCCAGTCCGCCAGTCCAGACAAAAGCAAGGATCCTTACAATGTCAATGCGGTCTCGTAAATTAGAGCTAACTGCCTTTGTGGCGGCGAGTGTCAGGCCTTTGGTCTTGCAGTGCGGTTACCATGATGAAATGGATTTTGAATGGCCAGGCTTGTGTCAGGAGGCAGGAGAGCTGAGGGAGCCCATTGTGCCTTGAGGATAGCCTTTTTAGTGTGATCGGCTTCTTGAGAGACAGTGAAAGGATCTGAAGGAGGGAGAAGACAGAAGACACAAATGCTCATTCATTAGGAGACATCCTTTCTTTTTCTCTGTTGTTCTCTGAAAAACTACTTTTAAAAAATCAGTCATGGGAGATTTCACATATGCCTTAATTTATTTATATAACTAGGAAAGTCCAGTCTATTATAAGTCCAAATAGATCCAGGGTTTTCAGACAGAAAAATAACTTTTATAAGAGATTTTAAAAGACTGACAAATTTAAGATTGAAATGGTTATTTTAGCACCGAATCAACACCATAAATAAACATTACAAGTGCAAAATTATTGCACTGAAACTGGTTGAAATTTCAATTAGGTCGAAACTGATGGCGCAAAACAAAATTGATTCACAGTTTACGATAAAAGAAGAATAGCACTAGTATTTCCAAGCGTTGTCCTTCCAATGGGGATTTGACAAACTAGCATGTCATTCTGTTAAATGCTCCATACCAAGGACGCATTGTCACTGAACCCTTGGTTACATACTATTGCTCAGACTGGGCGTTGTTGTTGGACCAGCCAAACAATGGCACAAGAGCAGGGCCCTCGACAGCTGGTTAGCAACAGACACAGGCGTCTCTGTAGTGTCTCTCCAGGGACTTCACTCCATGAATCTTCTCTCAAAGAGCTGTCTTCAATATCTCCCCCTTACTGAGTGTAGGTAAAAAATGGCTAACCATAGTCAGTACAAGCCTGTACAAGTCTCTGCTGCAGTTTTAGATTATTTTCCACTGAAAGGTTAAATGGTCTGAGATTGCTTGAATGTGAGCTACTGTATATTCTGAAAGTGAAACTTGGGACAATATGTTGCACATTGTGTTCTTATATTTGATAAATGCAATGTTGACACTCATAACACGTTTAAACTCCATTTAAAGAAAGAAAACACAAGTCAATTTATATAATAATTGCATTTTAATTTTTGGAAAATTATTTATATACAAAAACACAGGACAATTTTAACCTCTGTCAGGTTTTCAGTAGCATAGCTCATGAGACAATTCAGTGGCAGATATTCCTTTTTCTTTACAGTAAAATAAAGTGAAAACTTCCAGTTAAATATAAAATACATATTAAAACACACTGAACAGTACCCAATGATATACTAAGAAACCTTTTAAATGTAAACAAATACATTTTTACAAAAATAGCATCAACATAAAGATAATAAAACTATTTCAATCTATGTCTGTGCTTTCTTAGACTGTCTGTACAAAGAATTTACAATTTACACATTTCTGAATTTTCCCTTCTCCCAATGCCTGGAGGGATGCAGTTTGTGTCCATTCTTGGCCTGCATGGCTGTGCTCAGTCCTGGGACTCTACTGATCACTTACCCATGGACAGAGTGGGCAGTCTGGGCAACGAGGAGGAGAGAGGCTGGCAAAGTGAGCAGGGACAGGGCATGCCCGGGAAGTGTCTGTAGGAGCCGTGGAGGTGCGGTGCGTCCTTCAGGGGGCTTTCGTGGGTGGCGTGAAAGCCCAGGTAGGTGGCAGAGGGAGGGGCATGGGTAGGGGGTGTAGCAGCTGTGCCCATGAGGGAGTGCAGGGAGTGGCCCAGCGGGTAGAGAGGCATCTGGGGCGGGGCTGGCGCGCAGCGGGCCATGTGCGTTTGGTGGCTGCCTCCGTAAACGTCCCCCACCAGCTTCTTCATCTCGTCCAGGGAGTTGGACAGCATCAGGATGTAGTTGCGGGCCAGCAGTAGGGTGGAGATCTTGGAGAGCTTGCGGACGGATGGACCATTAGCGTAGGGCATGACTTCCCTCAGGCCGTCCATGGCCTGGTTCAGGTCATGCATCCTCTTCCTCTCCCGGCTGTTCACCTTCAGGCGCAGATCCTGCCCCTCGTCTTTGGGGGGCTGTTTGCCGCTCTTGGACTTGCCCCCACCCATGTGCCCCATCCCGGGCTTAAGAGGTCCCCCCTGCTCCTGGTAGAACGCCTGGAGCATGTGGTTAGAGAATATGCCTCCTTCCACCAGCTCCGGGGATGAGGAGCGACTGGACGTTGAACCAGCGTCGGAATCCATCGGCGTGCTGAGAATGAAAAAAAAATATGCCAACGAGGAGCCGCTCACACTGTGTCTCAGCTTCGGCGCACCAGTGACCTTGATCACAAATGAGTAGAAGCAATGAAGCACTGTTCAACCCCTCACTTATTGACGCACCAACACAGTGTGTGTTTGTGTGTTTGGGGGAGGACAGCAGGAGTGTGCAGCATGCAGTATGCAGTGACAGCGGGCGAGTGCTTATCTGGACCCAGGCCCTCATTTATAACCCATACCCGTACAAAGGAACAATGAGGCGCATAATGAGGCTGTTAGAATAACCTCCAATCACAGAGGACACACTTTCACTGCTCCATTCAAGTAACTCCAATACTCAACCCCCCCACCAACACCCCCTCCCTGATCATTTAACGCCTCCTGGCCTCAATTCACACATAACATGACGTTGACATATGCATGGAATCAATATTTTGTTAACATCAAAGGCGGAAATATCAGACATATTTTAGAAAAAACAACAAATACAACTAAATAATTTCAAAAGCTTATACAACAGCTTCAAAACCAAATGAAAAGATACTAACAAAAATATTATCAAAAGCATTCATTTAGAAATTCTCATGAATAATTATTTCTTAATGAAAGAAGGGAAAACATATTAGTTTCATTTTCATATACTAGATTGTTCTCAACCTTTTTTAAAAAAAGAATTCCAGAGATTAATTTGGTTGGTAAACTAACTGTAGGACCTCATCCATGTTATAGAATGTGTTTATATCCACTTTGGTCTCTTTTTACTTTTTATATATTTGCGTTCGGGCATTATTGGTGAAAAAATGACATGTCATGTAAATAGAAATAGAAATATATAAAGTCCTGTTTTCACAATCCATTTCTTGTCACATCTTAAGGGTTGTCAGTTTGTCACATCTCAAGGATTGGCTTCATATTATCACTTAGCCATAAAGTGGTTCGTTTTTCAGAAGCTATGGTGAAGCGGTAGCACGGCAACTTCAGGGGCCATTATTAATCTCACTATAATGCTCTCTGTCTTCGTGAATTGACACCAAGGGACACAGAACATTAGCCAAGTCATCACATTAAGTTCAGTCATAATGCTAACATTTACAGTGTGCAGTAGCAGGGAATGTGAAACAACATCAGTGCCCAAACCAAGACTCAATCAGAGTGGTGGGCTAATAGTGAAACAACGTGCACCCAATCCCTGGGTGAGGATTATGAATTCCTTTATGAAGTTTTCAACAGCCAAAAGCACACAGAGTGGTGACACAACAGAAAGGCTGCATTTTTGGGAAGTACAAGTTTGTGCAAGCCAATGTTCTTATTCATCAGAATACACTGTTGTTTATTGTGTCATTTAATCCCAGCTACTTTTCACTGCCAATAAAGTATCACCATCCTATCTAAACAAACAATCACTTGGTGCTACCGTCAACCACTGCACCACCCAAATGTACCACAGGTGCCATGGCATTTGAGGCAGATCAGCTTTCTCTTTGTTAAGAAATTATGTTGACAACTATGAACACACTGAACATACATCAGGCCCCATGGCACGTGTGTTCAGTGTGTGTGCAGTGTTCCAGCCATGCACTAGAACTGTATCAGTGAAGAACATCCCTATCCTACTAACAGGTAACCTTGTCTGAACCTTGTTGTGTCAATATAGTGACAAAACCACAATATTGCAAAAGCGTTGTGAGAATTATGTGTTAGTTGACTCACAAAACAAGCACACAGGGGAGGAGAGAGTCTGGAATTGGGTCCTATACAGTTACAAATTGTCACAATTTAATGAAAAATGATCAGGTGCATTGACCTAAGTGGGTATTGGCAAGGCTAATTGGGTGTGTGTGTGGGTGGGTGGGTGGGTGCTGGGGGATCGTTTAAAAAGAGGAGGTGAAAGCCAATTTTGCCACTATATGGGAACATATGGGCTTTCCCATCATCAGGCTCCCAGCCAAGACAGGCCAGGTTTCATGCAAGCTAATTATTAAGGGCTCTGCTAATTACTCATAAATAATTTAGGTTCTTTGACCATTGATTTTACCTCTTTTTTTTACCCTAAACAGAAATGTTAACAATTTTTAACAACCTTAAATATGACATTTGTTTTGTTATTTTTGCCTTTACATCAATAGGCTGTTAAGCTGTTATTTAATTAAAGGTTACTTAGTGTAGGACTGAGTTGTATGTCTTACAATTGTCATTTAATATGCATATTTATTTGGAACTAATTGGAAGCTTCCTGGAAAAAGAGAATTGCAGGGAAATTAGTTAGACTCCCCATTACAGACTAAGCCATACAATTGGCCATACAAGTTTCATGTACTGTGCACATGCTTGGTCAACATTGAGCCAAACACTTTCCTTAGGGTTTCTTTTCTCAAAGTAGCCTAAACATAACAACTGCAGTTTGTATGAATGCATTTAGAGCATTAATGCATTACTATAACCTCAAGTCATTATTGGAATTGAAAAAAATAGTGTTAGACACCCTTCACTAGCATACACTATACATTTTCCAGTTAACGTATCATGCAATGGAAAAATGTGCCAAACCAAACTGAAATAAATGTTTAACGGTAAGATCTGAACACTATCCAGCCATCAAATTCATGAGCAGAATTTGTTCCATTGTAATGGGAGAGCCTGAGAATGTGACACTCTCTCATTCGTATTCATGCATGTATGGAGATTACAGGCCACACAGAGAGAAGTAACATCAGTACAACTCTGACGGTCCCTTGAAGACTGTATCCAACCCTGCCCTCTTTTCGGGGCCCATTCACATCCTCCTGCGGCTTCAGTCACCGCGTCCCGCATTAGAGTGTTTAACTTTGTTTGACAAGTATCGGCAGCCATTCAGAGCTCAGGTCACCTGAAAACGAATGCTTTATTCCAGGCATACTAAAGAGCATTCAGTCGCACTGACATCGGCTTATGCTAGATTAGCACCATCAGGACTCAATGAAAATGCTAAGTTGGAGAGCAAACACGGCCTTGTTGTTGGAGGGCTCTTTCAATCACATTTATTATGCGCAAGATCTAAGGATGACCCCCTTCTCTTTCTGCCAATAATCTCAACCAGAAGTGAAGCAGGAGAAAAAAAACGACACAGAAGCCAGAACAAAAAGATTCC
This sequence comes from Aldrovandia affinis, assembly GCA_029706075.1. Classification (NCBI taxonomy): domain Eukaryota; kingdom Metazoa; phylum Chordata; class Actinopteri; order Notacanthiformes; family Halosauridae; genus Aldrovandia; species Aldrovandia affinis. The sequence continues at coordinate 1,228,783 of JAINUG010000210.1, forward strand.
CAACAATGAAACAAATATGAGGCCTTCCTGGTCCTAACTCTGCGGTTTGGCCGGGATCCATTCAGCCAGCCGCCATCTCATTTGAAATGAGTTTTATGAGTGGTGCAACCAGTCAAATAACTTTCCCTTGTGCAATATCTGCTTTCTTAATGATTAAGCCTTGTTTACAATAGGCAAGGGTCCCTACTGGGTCAGTTAGCTCCCTGGCCAGGAGTAGGACATTTATTATTGCTGTAGAGAAGCAGGAGTGAAAGGTGGATGAAAAGGCCCGGCCACTCTCGGCTAGATGAATGGGAGCGGATCAGCAGGCAGCCCAAATACAGGCCCGTTTCACTCTGCCTCCATCCCATAAATTACACTCTGAGTGCTTCTATGTACGGGGGGGATGGGGCAATGATGGGAAACTGTCCCCACACATAAGTGCGCCAGGCTTCCACAGAGAGCGAAAAGCCCTGTTCCAGAAGTTTGTGAGCCACGGAACACCTTGATCGTCACCACCTGGACATAGAAACCATTAACACAAAGCTGCTTTACTTTCATGCTTTTGACGTGTGAGCCCTCGGAGTAAAAATGTGAAAGGACTGTTTAGAATTCTCATTTGTAATTATTATAAGCACACAAGGTATAATGTCATTAAAGGACTTGAACCCACAGAATACAGCCAAGCAAGGGACTGTCAAATCAAAGACTCAGTGTGTAAACCATTGTTGACTACAGTATGTAAAATTTTCTCATGTTTGTGACACGGATCTGTTTCAATCTAACTAAGCATCAATTATTTTTTATTAAACATTATTACATTATTTAATAAATAAATGTATTTATATATTATTTAAGATAAAATATTTAACACACCAAAATATTGCCACCTGCTGTACAGGTCCTAGCTAAGAAATTCCTATAGCCATACTGCCATACATACAGAAAAACATATTCTTTTATATGGGAATTATTCCAAAGAATACATGAATTTTGCAAGAGACAGAGTGTGAATTTTGCAAGAGACACAGAGACATTGGTGAAAATGAACTAATTGAACTTTGCAAGAGACACAGTGTGTGGGAGTATTCTTCTACATATTCAACGTCTCTTCTCCAGGCACCTGTGGTTTACTGTACCAGGTGCGCAAACATCTCCACTGATATGGGAAATATAAAAAATCCAGTTAAACTAAGGATGACATTTTTAGCCTTTACCATTTAAAAGACCACTATTCAGGGGGAGCCAACAGACTAAAGGTAGTATTCTGAGTTGCAGAAAGTGAATTTCCCTGTTGTGCAAGCAACAGCTGTCAGACCCAGTTTACAGTATCTAATCTCTACTGTATGTACACTTACACGTACAGAACTGATAGTGACTGTTTTATTTATTAGAGGGTATTTTTGCCAAAGAACACGATTCTGTTTCCACACGTTGTGTAAAATGTAATGTAATGCAATGCATGGGAAATACTTCTTTAATACCATATTTTTAATCAGCATTGTGTTCTTATAGAATACCTTTTGCAATTGGCACAACTTGTAGGGGGAATAAATTGATTGCTCATCCTCTGCCTCATTCTTCAAATTACACAACCTGTTTCTCCTGGCTGGTGAACATATATTCTCTGAGTCTGTGTTCAGGAAGTCACAGCAGAGCCTGAGGAAAACATGCCAGAACAGGCCAACACTGTTTGTTCAATCCATTTAACATCATCTGTCTGAGGAGGGAACAAAACAGCGTAATTAAACATTCCTCTAAAGAGAGGGGGTGTGATCGTACACTCCTTCTGTCAAGGAACACAGAAAAGAGATACTTTTTGTTTTATCGTGTTGCCCTCTCCCTCCCCGACCTTCTCCTGAAAGCAGTCAGGACAGCCACTTTGCAACACAGGCCAGGACCCCCGACGGCATTGTGCAGGTCACACTTTTCAGAACAGTTGGCGTGATCAGTGATGTGCAGCAGAGGCTTTCAGACCGGCCAATCCGCACACTTTTGCCGACTGTTCTGCCCCTCACCGACCCGACGCCCCATAAATCCTTGGCATACATTCAGGGCACGGTCTTAAACGGGACCATTGTCTCAGCCCATTACCTATGCTTGTGTTCCCTTGCCACAGCGACGCACCCACGTCCACACCCACCCCCTTCTCTCAACCCCATCTGTGGATAGGCCTGACATATGTCCATTCATGCCCAGGCAGCCATCGCCGTAGCCGAGTTGATACTCTTTGTTTTTGGGTAGTCATTTGCTCATCCCTAGCTACTCTTTGTTGACCCTGAGGTCAGCATAGACAAACAGCAAGTGTTGGTGGGCACTGCATCCTTTTGTGTAATAATTAACAAGGGTCCTTTCACTGGCGTTCTCTGCTTAGAGTGTTCACTGTGTACCAACAGTCAATCGACAGGGTAATATTGGTTAACACACGATTAGTTATTGGGACGACTGGCAAAGTGTGACTGCTGTGTACTGATAAGTGTGCCTTGTTGTTTATGACAAAACCCTCCTAACACAATCAGAGAAGGGGTATTTTTGTAGTCTCAGTCTATAACAACAGATAGCTGTTGTAACATTCCTTTTGTGAAAATGCCTCTGAGCAATGGATATCTGTTTTAAAATCAAATGTAGCGAGTATGAATAATTAGACACATAACTTCATAAATACAGCCTAACACATAACAAAGGCAATGGAAACAGAAGGTAGTGACCTACTGTCAATATTGAGAACATGCTCATACATTCATGTTCTTGAGAAGTGGATGTCTTATGAATAAATAACATGATTAGACAATAAAATCCCCCCACAAAATCTCAGCATGGGATCATTCTCTCACACCCTTTTTAGGTCTTAATGCACTGAATGGCCAAAACCTATGACCTCAAAATGGAAAGAGTATGACCTTCTCACTCACGGTCCTCCTGTTCTTAGAAACTGTTAAACAATAAGCTCTATGTTCCTTCTGTCCTGCATACTTCCACATCTAGGAAGCTCCAGTTATGATGTACTCGCATACTTGGTAGCATGTTCTTCTTTCTTCATTAGATTTAAATGAGTAGTTTTACTCAACAATGAAGGAGGATGTAGGAAGAGAATGACACATACAGATAAAGCATGCAAAAAATACCCAGGGATTTGAAATGTATACTTGTTTTCACGCCCTTGAGTTTTGGAACAGTACTTAATGTGGTGGCCATGATCCCCATACTTACATGTGTTTTTAGGCAATATGCAAGGATGCATTTTGAAACAGTGCCTGCAACGTCTGCACTCATACCCCTCATGTTGTTTAATTGTCCCACACAATGGAAATAGTCACTCTTCTGCTGTTTAGCATAACTACAGTTGTTCACCAGCAAAAGGAGGGTAGGTGTAGGGGTCAACCCTTTCTGTGTGCGTGTGTATGGGTGGTACTCACACTGATAAAACACCCGTTTCCCATTAAAGTACAAACCCATTGTTCACAGTAATCCTGAATTCTTCAAACAGGTGTTATCACAAACAATGTAATTATTGTGCTATAAATATCCCCATTGAGTGCACTGTAGCTTATTGTAGGTTACCACTTTCATCATCTCATTTCCATTCTGATAATGCTTTTTCTATCCACATTTTGATTTCATTATTCAAACATGGTAACTGTTTACCCAAGACCAGTATTTTTGTGTAGAGTCTATGGCTGTTGACATAACTGTAAATTGCTTGTCTGTTAGAAATGTATCATGTAATCAGGCTCCAGGTTCAAATACTGGCTGGGGCCCTGTTTTTGTATATTTGAACTCGGTCCTGAATTGGCTCAATCTAGGCTAGGCTAGATGCAGTACTAGATACTCTTTAGATTAGGACATGAGGAGCCTAGATGGGCTGAACGGCCAGTTCTCGTCATTATGTATTCTTATGTTCTTAATAAATGTCCAGCCAGACATATGGATAAAATTGTCTTTTTTCATACCACAAATAAGTCAAATTAAACAGAGCCATCCAATCATGTGTCATTAACTTAGCTAAATCAGAGACGGGAGAAAACAAATACTTCAGATCCCAAACCATTATCAGATTCTAAGGCCATGTCCACACTAATGCAGATACATTTATGTTTACACTGTTTTCATGCCACAGTAGCATTTTCACAACATTTTCGAAAAGTTGTCCGTCCACACTGAAATGCCCAAAACACTTACATTTATTTAATGGGTATGCACAGGAAACCTGAGGCAGCAATGAAGCAGGTTTACACCATAAATGCAAAAGGTATTCTTATGCTTGTTTCTCATACCTGTGTTTATTTGTAGACTGGATAACTTTTTTGTGAAAATTCATTGAGTGAAAATACATCACAACATAATGACAGATGTTAACATTTCACCAGTTTCATTCTACATTCACATGTTATTCTTGTTAAACAACAGTTTTGTTCTAGGAAAAATACATTGAAAAACTTTTTTGTCAAATTTTCTGTATTTGTGGACTTGACTTGTCATCATTCAAGTTCAAAAAGAACACTACCTCTTCAACATAACTATAAATATAATGATTTAAATAAACAACAACATAAGAAAAGATGTCATTGTCTTGTCATTTTTCAAATGAAAAAAAAAAGTGTTCAACTTATAGTTTCACATTCACATTTATTGTAACACTTGGAAATAGACAGAGCGTTTTCGAAAACCTCAGTCTTCCCAATCTATACTACAATGCGAGACTGGTGTTTTCAAATGTTTGAATCTTCGAAAAGGTCAGTTTTTGGTGACAAAAACGTAGTCTTACTGTGGATGGAAGGCCAAAACTGGAAAAAAGTGTTTTCAAATGTATCCGCATTAGTGTGGACATGGCCTAAATTTATCTCTTGAATGGCGTCATCTATACGCTGTTATGTTTTAACCGAAAGGACAGTGAGATGGATAATTGCCCCATCTCTGAAAAGATTAACCAAGCCACAAAAGGACGAAGGAATTTGGGGCCTAGTGGGGCACGGGGCGACTACTGGTTAAACATTGAAGGGAGGCACACATGTCATTGTCTAGTTAATGTCTTGGCTCTGCCTTGTTAGTGCGAGGAAGAGGGGCTCTTGGCAGCCGGCGTGAGCCTACACAGTAGCTGTCAGCACTGAAAGACTGGATTGAGATGGATGGTTCATCTTGTCGTCTTGGGTTTGACATGTGGGCTCCAAACCTCAAGCAGGACAGATTGGACAGTCTTTCACAAAAACCCCAAAACCCCCCTACCCCCCTCACCTCCCATGGTAACGAACGGAACATGCCCCTGGACAATGCAGCACCCAGGTAGTTCCTCATTTAGACAATGTGGGTGAGGGCTGGCACAAAGGAGGTGCAAGCCTATTAGAGCTAGGACTCAAGGCTATTAGGCTTGATATGGGGGTTGTCCTTTCACTAGGCCTTCTGGGTTTGGGAGCCATTGGCTCATTGTGTTCAACGCTGTGCACTATTGTCTCGAAAGAGAGAGTCATAAAAGTGTCTTAAAAAATTCCTTAATCCTTAATTGGAGGCCTATAAAATTAGCATATGCAAGCAAGTTTGATTTCCCTTCTTCTGTTGCTTTTTCTTCTTCTTCTGTTGCTTTTTCTTGCATTTTGCTTCTTCTAATAAAAAATAAAAAAACAAAGAGGAAAGGGGGAGGGGGATCTTGTAAAATTTCTTCAAACTCATTCCATTACAAAGGTTTTGACTTTAAATAGTTACAAAAGGGTTTTTGGTATGACTTATGGTATGGTTCAGACTTTTGGATTAAGATATTTAAGAACTTTATCAATCTACCCATACATATATGCAACTACTGACACTGGAAGAGATTATAAGTCCACTTCAGATACTGAAAAAATAAAGACCAATTTTGTTGAACAGGAACCATATTGTATTACATCGTACAGATGGACAAAGATCAAAATTCTGCAGAAGCCTGCAGTTCCCTGTGTGTAGATTCAGTGGTCAGAAATCTGCTGCCACTTTGGAAAGCAGCACATGAATGCACCATCCCTGGAGGATGTTGAAGCAGTGGGACAGGTTTATAATTGTGATTCCAAATTGGAAAATAGAGAAAGAAAATGGAAAAAAATTTAAAATAAAAAAGTTAAGGAGGAGGAGGTTTGTTGACCTATTTTAAGATTTTATGACATTTCTGAGTATCTACCTTGCACTCAAACTTTTTGTTTTCACTTGGTGTGCATATGAAACTGCCATGTATTCACAAAAGATAATATGTATGATAATTCACATGACTCCAAAAGTAATGAATAAATATAAAAAGGTCATAGCCAGGCAAAAATAACCCATCCATCATATACATACTGTATATGAACTGGTAACTTCCAATATAAAGGAAAAACTTGAGTAAAGAAGGAATAAAAAGTGTATCGAAAGCAGGTACTTCCACACAGGTGTGATTTTTGAGTTAATTGCACCATTATTTTGGCTACCATGGTGAGAAGAGATCTCAGGAACTCTGAATCAGTTGACTACACATATCAATCCTACGCATGAGCAAGCAGTTTTATCAAGAACAGTCCATCAAAAACTTCACAGAGAGGGATACTATGGCCGGATTGCAGCCCAATTAAGACATTTTATGTTGACATTTCCTTTATTTTGTCAATTACCTGTACATTTCCTGCTCTTTACTTAATTACTCTTACTGCATTGCTTAAAGTAATTGAATACACCCATGAATTCATCCTTGAATAGACGTCACCCTTGGATAGACAGTACAGTTGTATGGTTGCATTGCTCGTGACCCCTACAGCTGTCACTGGTATTGTAACACAGAAGTGGTGAAGAGCAGGTATCAGGCTCTCCCTCTCTTGTGCAGCATTGGGGGAGTTTGTCTGAAAATTAACTTTCAGAGATTTAAAATGTTTTGTCAATTTCTGGTTTTATGAGAGGAAGTGTATAAAACTGAAGACACTATTGTAGCTGGCCCATTGAAAGAGCCGGCTTGGGTCCGCCGAGAAGCACGGAAAGGGAGTCTCCAGAACGTGGGTGGGTGGGCAAGTTCCGTTTCGTAGGAAAAGCGGAGGTCCCTGCCCACAGACAATTGGCTTGCCTCGAGTAGTCGAGCGACGAACCCGTGTGGGGAGGGTTATTCGAAATAAATAGAGGGTGCAATTGGCTACACATTTCATATTAATGTCAATAATAATTACTCATATTTTTATATATTATTACATATATTCATATGTATACATTATAGAAAAGGCATTTTAAAATTAACACTTTAATATGTGAGTTTCTAAAGCAACATAAGAGATCTAATAGATTTTGAGGTCAAATAGTTGATGTCTGAATTTCAGATGTGTCAGTCGCAGCTACGGCAAAATGATTTAATATGTGAAGCGGAACATGATAAAAAATTATATCTATTTAACTGAACGAGGAAGTAGTAAATTACAATGTTTGGGGATCCCCTTTATGTCATTACTTTGACTTAGTAACAAATACATATAGCTAAGGGCATTTTTCAACACCTCTCTCAAGAAGCTGCAGTTCCTTTCTGTAGGCACTCTATTTTCAGTAATTAGTGGCAATTATTTAAATGAACAAGACCAATTATATAGCACCAACTATTGTGCTCCCTTCACTGAAAAAATTAAGGCATCCCATCAATAACAATTGTCTTTATATTTTTATTTTGCCCTTAGGCTGTCAAAAAACATATTCCTTTTGCTTTTAATTGTTTTTATAAGTTTGTGTGGTTTAAAATATCACATGTTTGAACATGTCAGTTTCTTTGCTCCAGGATGGGCATGATATGTCCTACAGACATATTTTCACAATTTAAAGCAATAGCCTACTTACAAATCAATCAGTATGATTACGTGTGAGTGTGTGCAGCACCAACTGCTGACCAGTATACTGCACTGCAATATACACCTCATTTGTGGTAATTGAATGATTACTTGAGATCATAATTAATTGATTGCTTAACACATAGCTTCAGAAAGTCCTCCATCGACCTCTTGTTGTTGGAGGATGGAACTACAGGTTCCTGACAGGTGGTGAAAAACGCATGCCCTCACACATAGCATGTAATCCAATACACAACAATCCAACGAACACTAATCCATTAATATTGATGTTTAATCATTAAATAATTGATAAGTCACATGAAATGATGCACATCGGTACACTTGTCAGATTGCATAATGCTTCTATGATAGTTAATATGGATGATAGATAATGCTTCTTGTTTACTGTGCACAAGAGACATGGAACCAAGAGGACTCCACCATTGAACCTATGCTCCAACATCCTCCTACTTATTGCACACTCCCTCAATTGTAATTTAATGACAATTTGTGCAAGCAAGAAAAATGCATGACTTGATTACTTACCTATGAAGGACTAAGCACATAGCAGGCAGTTTATACCTCTAACTTTATAGCTACAAGTCACTTAAAAGTGTAGTAAGTTAGCTGGAGAATATTGTTAACCAGAGGATAGGACTAGTTAGCATACTAAACATATATATGCACAATGGCATTAGTTTATTAGCTATGTTCATATGCCATTAAAACTATGACATGTAATTTCGGGTGAGGAGCTAGGGGACACATGGGTGGTCCTTCGAGACTAACGAAACATCTGATCTTTACAGGAAGATATGTTACTTTGCTAGCCTGCAAGCCAGCTAGTCACGACTAGTATTGTTTTTGGCTTGGTAGCTAACTAGCTAGCAAGTTCATGACACACTACAGCAATCTACCTTTTGTTCCCACTGCTGCACTGACAGCATCCCAAGTAACCTCATTTTTATTTTATTGTTTAAACAATTCTTCTTTTTTTAAATTATTTTTTTCCAGTTTTTCTCCCAATTTAGTGCCCAATTATACCCTCTATGTATTTCGATTTGCCCTCCCCACACGAGTTTGCCACTCATCTCCACGAGGCAAGCTAATTCTCAGAGGGCAGCGAACTCCAAGACGGAATTTGCCCACCCACATTCTGGAGACACCCTTACATGCTTCATGGTGAACTCAAGCCGACTCACCCTCCCCCTTCCCTCTGGGGCGGACAGCCAGGTCAATCGGGGTTCACGGCCAGGGCCGGTCTGGCAGAGACGGGTTTCGAACCACGTCCCTGATAGGCAGCACACATTCGTATCGGACCAGCCAAGATACGGGTGTGTTAGACCGCTACGCTATCCACCGCCCCCACAATTCTTCTTTTGACCCCGTTGCCAATTGTACCCACACAAGGAGCACTGTAGCCTTACAAAATAAATAAAAGGCTCAATTATATTCATTAAAAACTGTTTAAATACAACCATATTTAATTTGAAACTCATATTACTTCTAATAGCTGTACTATTAAATTAATGCTGCGTTTGACGACAGTACCCTCAAATAAATGTCACATGAACAATGGGAGCTTTGAAATAAATGCTGTATAAATGATTCAAAGTAATATGATATTTATAATGGTTCTTACATTTTTTATTTACTTGGGCTTTATTTTTTAAATGGACTTCTTAAGATAGATGGTTGGGGTTTTTTCCCCCATTTTACCCAGGATGCAATGGGTAACCTTCACTTAGAGGTGCCCTTTCCGGTTGAGCCACTCAGGGGTCCAGATGTTTGATTTGAATTACATTTTGATGACTGTGTTGTGGATTCCAAGAAGATATGAGAAAAGAGAAATGGTTTAAAGTTTGAAGTTTGGGGAACAAAACCAAGTTATTGTTATCTGAGAAGATTGAGGACTTGCTGTCCCCCAAACTACGGCTCAGGTGATGACCTCTTATTGGACCTACAAAGCACGGTGCATCCCTATGTTCCAGCAATCTGCCAGTAGACCAGGGATCACTGTTGTCCTTTCACAAAACCATAATGCATTTGGGTGGAACTGCATGTACTGCATCAGATAAGGGCGGGGGCGTGCTGAGATTTTTTTTTTAAAGACATGGCATGGCATGATGTTTCAGTCACGTTTCATTCACGTTTTAGTAAAGGGAAAAAGAAAATGTTTTTTTATTGTTCCTGAGAATATTTTTTTGGGAGCTACGGTTATGACTGACATAAAGAATATAACCTGCTCGAATAGACAAATCAAGAAATCTGTTCAAAGCAATGGATGCTTTTTGCACTGTTGCTGCTCTAAATATGCACATATGATTGTTGCAATCCCTGAACATTGCCCCTGAAATGTAGTAATGCTGAGCAGCTGATCCAATCACTGATCCTCCAGGGACACTGTAAATCTGAACATGTATGGCACCCGGTGGTTAATATAATTGACTTTAGAAAGCATGGATTGGAAGCCACAGAGAAACCCAAGTTGCTAGAATATTCCTGCAGGGGGCAGTCTTCCCTCTGGACAAAGTAGGAAATGCAGTGCAGTGCTGGTTCTGTAGGCGCACCAACTCAATTTGAGATTTGAGATTGTTAAACCAAAGCCCTGACTCACCACAGTCATTAAAGAACCACTGGCAAAGAGTGGAGTGATATTAAACCTTGTGTTCTGGCAAAATTCCTATTATGCTCCTGCCAATCTGGCCATCTAACCATCCATGAATGAAAGTGAATATTTAAGCTATACATTGGTAATGGTCAATATCAGTTCAGTTGAATTCAATTGTTGAGTGTTGAGTTATATTTGATCGCTATATGAGGAAATTGAATCATTATTGATACAGAAAATGAAAAGGCTTTATCAGGGAATGTACCAATCTAATTCTCACTCACTTTTTCTTCCTTCACTACAACAATGATCCATCACAGCTTCCTGTCAAAACATAATTAGTTTCAGTTTCTGTAGCTTAAATATTAAATTACATGTTTCTCAAATCCACATTAGAATTTATAAAAGCACCCCAACTAGTGGCCATGGTCATATAATATTGTCTTGTAATGCAAAGGTTCCAGGTTCAATTCCCAGGTGGGGCACTCCCATTGTAATCTGCTTCATCTTAAGTACCATTGACTTGATATGTGTGTGTGATTGGGGTTCATTCTCAAATTCAAATTAAACATATATACAGGTAACTGGCAAAATAAAGGCAACACTCTAATAACCTGGAGGGACATTCAAATGGCCATGGGCTCGTTGGAAATGGGAGGGCTGGGCCTATCTGCCGGTACCAGCCATGGCACCCTCGACAGACACTCACAATATTGCACCCATTTAAAGGATCCCTCATTTACTCAAATGTTACCTTTATTTTGGCAGTTATCTGTATATATTATATAACATGATCTCAATGCCCTTTGATAGTAGATATTTGGTTGAAGCACACTGTGTTTGACCTTCAAAAGGAAACTGCAGAAGGCTATGTTTACCAACTGGATAGGAGGGACTTTAATCTGATGGAGTCAGATTAAATTTCATATAATTTGAATTTGAAGAATGTTTGCAAAACCGAACAGTGGAGGATGGTATAGTTTCCCTGCTTTTCTTACAGTAGATAACATCATATTTTCAAAGGTCGGCACAGAGAGTACTGCTGATAATATTTTAGTTGTGTCGGGGTAGACTATAATATATGAACCAGAAGGAACCGCACTCCGAAAAATAAAAATAATATATCACTGTCTTATCAATATCTGCGGTCACAAAATATCACAAACCCACCACCAAAAGATATGTTGGATATAAACATAAAGTAAGCAATGTAGTAGCTTGACCTTGGAGTACTGTATGTGCATTCTGAGAATTGTATCTGAGCCTACAGCACATTGTGCCTTTTCTCTTAAATATCAATGTTTTACATGACTCAGCAAAACCAGCGTAACAAGATTGCAAGGTCACTCATGGAACTATGAAAAACATGCCAATATGCCATACTGTTGTATATGTTTGAAATATGAAGGGTATATGACAAATGGTAAATGCTATTGTTTATAACAACACTTGTATGGATATGTTCTTTGTGAAATCTGAATGATTTAACAACTCTCGTTGCTGTTGTTTTCTTTGTCTATTCATCTAATTTATTATTCTAAACATGACCCAGTGATTGTCTGGACCAATAATGATTAGCAGAATAGACAGGAGGGTGGAGTTCACCCATCTTAAATTCTGTATAAGACAAGTCAGTTTGGGAGATCTAATGGTTAAGCTGGAAGAACCCTAACCCTAACCCTATACAACTGACTAGCTAGGTAACTGTTTTAAATAGTCCTGGTGCAGCTTTTAGTATTAGATAGCTGAATGTACTATATTATTAGACAGGCATTTTAAATTGTACTAGTTGTGGTGTATTGAAGGAGATGCCTGTTGATTGGATGTCAGACGGTGATGCGATGTGTCAGGATAAAAAACAACAAGACGCTTGTCCTGCCCTCTCTCTCTCTTCCTGTCGTTATTACCTTGACGGTTGCGTGTGTTCTGCAGAGCAGAGATGAATAAAGACAACATTATAAAGAAACAGTATTGAGTCTTCAATAATCCACAAGATTGTAGTAAAAAAGGAATAACACAACACATATCAATCTAAACAGGCATGGAATGTAACAACATATATATGTGAATATGTGCATATATACATTTTTAAAGGAGTCCTCCGATCAAAATCCTGAATTCCAGAGTTTTATATCATATTTGTGCAATAGTGGATGAGACCAACAATCTAAAAGTTTGGAAGATGTGGTCAATGTCATTTTGTGGTCATTTCTGATTTAGATTTTAAGACCTGCTCAACGGGTTTTACAAATTGGTATTTTTTTTTATATTAAAGCCTGGGGAGGACTACAGGACCTTGGGCAGCAGAGGCCTCACCTACAGGCAGGCTCACATGCTGATCAGAAATTAAGTCAGGAGGAGGAGGTGCTGGCTTTTTGTTCTTACCTGCTATGGTATAGTCTTTAGTTTGACTTAGCTTTTCGTGTTTTGTTTTGTTCCATTTTTTTGACTGCCCCAAAAATGGTAAATCAATTAGCCGCTGGCCTCCTGAAACACTGCCTTTGTTGTTTTTCCATTTCCACTCACCACCTGGCATGGTCGCCACCCCTGTCACGCTGCCACATGTGGTGGAGAATGCAGCCATAGTGCCCCCGGTGGAGTGAGTGAATAGGACCTTTCCTTCTTTTTCTTCCCCTTTCTCCAAAGATGCTGAGGAAACAATATAAAAGCACAGGAAAACACCACGAAGCAAATAAGCAGAAGCAGTCCAGATCCTGGTGAATGGCCCCAGGAAAACCAGGCCATTACCTGGGAGGACCTGGAAGCTTACCCAAAAGAGGAAGAGGGAAGAGGAGCCTATACAAAAACCTCACCACCTGGCATGGTGTCCACCTCTGCCAGCCTACCACACCATGGACTATGATCTTAACTTGCTGTAAGAATTACAGTACATTTTGAAAACATAGCTAGGTTATATTTACACAGAAGGTGGTAGTATAATAAGAAACGCTATGAGTTTGTGTACATTATTTCAGCTTGTCCCCCGCCTGTGTTTTATAAGCATATAAAGATATTTTGCACTAAGGTTGTATAGCCATATGTAAGCATTACATCTCATAAGTGAGATGTGTGTGCGTGCTCCCATAGTAGCCAGAGCATTGGGGATATGTCTAGGGCTATTCAAGAATATTGTTACCATGCCCATCCAGCTGTATTCAGTGACGTCGTTTCAGCAAACCCTAGGGTATGTCAGAATGGTGTAATATCATAAGTGACTATTAAGTGACATAAGTTTGATTTTAAAAATGTAATCCAAATTCTGTTAAGTCCGGCACTGAAAAGAACATAAGAACATGCCTATGTCCAGGAAATATGCAACATTTATTCAGTAAAATAATATTTTATATAGTATTATATATATGTAGTATAATAAGATTTTGAATGTACACTCTTTGGGTACTAACTGGTTTGCCTTTTACATGATGCCTATTGTTTTGAAATGTGCTGCTTGTTTTTCAGTTCAATATAATAAAGCAGCAAATGATTCCCAAACAATAAATGCATGATGGTAGGCTATATTACATGGTTCTAGCGGTAAATTCTGGACATCTCGTTGTGGATGTCGATTCTTTGTGATGTGTCAGCAGTCGAGTTAGCTGGCTTTATTTGAAAAATTTGATATTTATTGGGACTCGTTGGAAGCCACTACAGACATGAACACTGGGACTTATTAATGGAGCTTCATGCTGCTACTGACACTTGGCTTACATGACAGAGTGGGACTCATTTAGAAAACAACTGAAGCAGTAACAGTCCGTAGGCTATACATTACGTTTATTTGTCTTAAGCCTACTGGCTGGTGATAAATAAGACACAATTGAAACAACACATACCTCTCAGGTGTTGATAGAAATTGTCCCTACTCCCAAACAGCAGACTATGGATCATGTTTGCGTATTTGTTGTTTTCTCTGCAGTTCCTTTACAACCACTATAAAATCAATTGTAGTGGATGAGACCAAACACACATTTACAGCAGGTTCGTATGTTGTGAGTTTCTTCTAATTGGAATTTTCTGTCGCATATCTGTCACTCAGCATATCTAGGTGACGTCAAACCCAAACTCAGGTAAGACTATTAGGTAAACACAGAGGAACAGCCATCAGAATAACTTGACAGCAAGTACCGGGGGTACTCTTAATGGTCCTTTAGGGCAATTCCTGTGTGTATGTGTGTCTGATGGAGGTCCGTGTGGATCCCCAAACCTCAACATAGAAATGTTTGGTGTCACTACAATAGTCATCACGTGAGGAGCATTTCAATGATAACCTTGTTTAGATGTCTTGTGTTATATAAAAATATAAAAAGGGGTGCAGAGCAGGTTCCTCCCTAATTGTAAATTAATTTTGCAGACTAGAAAGAGAGGGGGGACTCTTTCCCCCTTCCTTCGAACTGTATAGATCAGGGGTGCCCAAGTTCGGTCCTGGAGATCTACTGGGTGTGCAGGCTTGTGTTCCAGCCCTTCACTAACACACCTGATTCCACTAATCATCTGCTCGTCAAGGCAATGAATGTTCAAATCAGGTGTATTAGTGAAGGGCTGGAACAAAAACCTGCACACCCAGTAGATCTCCAGGACCGAACTTGGGCACCCCTGGTATAGATCTTTGCTTCTATTCAATTTGTAGAATTTTACAAGCAGTTATTGTTGTGTTGATTTTGTTTGGTATGTATAACCTAGTGTATATATATATACTAGGTTATACATACCAAACAAAATCAACACTGGGGACAGCCTTGTAGAAAACGAAAGCTCCAGTATACCATAATCGCATCCATGTCTAAAAAATGTTTAATATGAAAAATCATAACATACAGTGCCTTTCAAAAGTAATCAGACCATTGCACATTCACATTTTGTTCCCTCAGAGCTTGAAGTCATGACACTTTAAAATAGGATTTAATATTTCTGATCTACACAACCTATTTCATACCTCACACTACCCCGGAAGGCTCCCATTTTCGTACTATTCCCTTCATTAGTATGACTGTGTATCCAGAAAGCTGATCCAGTAATCTTGTAATGTATTTCAAATAATGTGCAATAAATTGCTTTTCCACTGTACCCTGTCAACCTTGCAGTGAAATCTAGATTAATGTCTACCTTCTTAACACAGCACAGAAGAATATTACTGCTCCACTAATTGATTAATTTGAAAAATGTGTTATTTTGACATCAATCTATTGATATTATCATAAACTAGCCACACTTGGTGTAAAAGGCGGTTTTATTGTAATGATAAATGCATGCTAGACATTACATTTCAGCACTGAGTACAAGAATCTTAAAAGGGTGTGCTTGATTGGCATTACAGAAGCAACAAGCGAACGTAAACAAATGTATATTGACTGTATTCTGTGTCTTTTCACATTCTGTTTATATTATTTATTGTGATATCATGTGTGTATGTGTGTATACCACTTTGTGCATTTGTGTTGAGCCACGTGAGCTGCAAATAAATGTCAATGCAGTGCATCACAAGGGCATCAATGAAACATAGTTAATACAGATAATAAACATGTTTTCGTTTTAGTATATCAGTTTACTACTGAGAAAAGCGATATACTTGTCCAGCAGGTGGAAGAGGAAGCTGTGTGCCACATGTTAGTTTTGTTTTGTTTTGTGTATTTTCCTCTAAGCTTCAAATACTAAAACGCGTTTATTAATGTAGTATTAATGACGTTTCCTTGATGCACTCCTCCATAATCTCTCAGAGCCATTGCCACGTGATATATCATTCAATTATTTGATTGTAGTGAAAGTATATCTCACACAATGTGATGGGTCTTCATATGTTTATATGTGCGCATTAGATCGTCACCAATCCAGCAATTAACGCCAGCATTTAAGTTAAGAGCTGGTCTGGGTGGATGAAAACACCAAAAAAACTATCATTAAACTTGCAGAGCAATTCCACTACCGTTCATTTATTCCATTTATTTATTTATTTAGCTGGATACTCGTAAACGCCTAAAACTCGGAAGCTGGGTGGCTCGTGCTTGGTTTAGAATGCGATTGGGCATTCCGAATTGAGAGAAAAGGGGGTAAAACCATCAAAGAAGAAAAGAAAAACATTGCAGACTCCCTTAATTTTGTTCCCCCTCAGATGTCCTGTTGAATTGAAAGGAGGGGCATATATAAAATTCAGTCATGTACTTTAAGGTAGTATCAACAGGACGGGCATGTATATAAGTGTGAGCGCACTGTGACTTGAATTTGAGAGAACCGGAAAAATGGATTCAGAATGTTGTTCAGCACTCTGTGACTTCCCTTTAGTTCTCAGATGAATTTGCCGCCTCCCAGTTTTAGGGCTGCTGTCTTCCGAGAAAAGCCAGAGACACCAAGTAGAGAAGGCCATCTTCACATGAAGCAGATGCTGATATACCTGCTGTTGAGATATATTTAGAATTCAGCTGAAGCATGTTCTTATTTATGAGCGGGCGCTGATGCATTTGTGATATCAGCTTTCACTTTTCATCAAGTACACTTCACAGGGCAGGAGGGACTCAGGCCTTCCAGGACATTGAACATATCTTGTGTGTTCAGGGTGCTGAGATGAAGCTAGATCCTGGTGGGGTTCAAGTAGAGTTAGAACGAGTATCTTAAAACTCTGTGGTTAAGATGCACTTGGTGTATTAGATGCACACCACCAATACATGTCAAATTCATTCTTTCTGTTGAAGAGAGTGATTTTGAATTTGTGTCGTTTATAATGGGCAGTTACATATTCAGAACTATAGAGGGCTATACTGTATCTAGCTAGCTGGCTACAGTCTACAGTCTTACCGTAACTATCAATCCTTCAGTATTGTGATCCCACCTGCTTTTGATCATTTTTTGTCTTACCCCACTATCATGTGTGTTTGAGAGAATGTTTTTTTGATATGGATAATTTTTTCTTTTAATAATTTTATTTCAATTAAAAGTTAGATTTCTGCGGTCTACCGCACCACACTTTGGCTGGTCCGGTGTGGTGTGCGCTGCCTGTCAGGGACGCGGTTCGAAACCTGCGTCTCTACCAGACTGGCCCTGGTCGTCAGCCCTGATCGGAGGCGGCGTTTGGCTGTCCGCCTCCGGGGGAGGGGGGAGGGTGAGCCGGCACGAATCCGTCGAGGAGCAGGAAAAAGGCGTCCGTGGTAGAATTCCGTCTCGGAAGAGGCAGATAAAATCAGCCCAGAAATAGTGTCTCGACCCGGAGGACGGGCGGCGGACTCATGGGGGAGGGCAAATTGAGATAAATAGAGGGTATAATCGGCAACCAAATTGGGAGAAAAACTGGGAAAAATTTGAAATAAAATAAAAAATTTTAAAAAGATTTCAGATGATGAACAGCAAATACATTTTTTCATAGCCTTTTTGCTCATCTTCATCAAGGGTGCCAATAAATCCAGAGGGCACTGTATGTTACAATATCAACGTTACAGGGAAATTTTGTTTGTTAATTGACAAGGTCAGAGTCAATTGGTCAATTTCAGGCGCAATACTCGTTAATACTTTGATATCAGGAGAATAAGAATAGGCATTCTACACCAATGCCACCAGTCTACAATAATGGACTAAAACTCAAGAATAATCCATTTTATAAGACAAAATATATCCAGAAATATCTAGTAAGATGGGACCGTGTTCCAGTTACAATGAATAAATCATGATAAACAACAAATATTGTTTTTTTCTATCTGTTGTCCATCAATGTATGAGCACCATAGAAAATGCACAATCCATTTTTTAGGTATAAAAAATCTGTCAGACTGCTCTCTTATTCCCATTGCTGTACAGAATGCATCTGTTTTTTATTTAAAAATATAAATAAAACCTGCATTTTATCCACTGGGTATTATGGTATTTATTTTCTGTGCATACCATGATATTTTCTTATGATTTACACTTATGATCTGCCAATGATGGCTAATATATGCTGGGTCAGCTGATTTTTAGCAGATATGCACTGTGGTGCAATGTGCATAAATACAAAAATGTGTTTTTAGCCAGAGAGGGAGGGAGGGAGCAAGAGAAAGAGAGCGAAGTATGAAAAATAGAGAAGGTATGGCGACCAGAGAGGGAGACCAGAAAGAAATAAAGACAGAGAGAGAGAGAGAGAGAGAGAGAGAGAGAGAGAGAGAGAGAGAGAGAGAGAGAGAGAGAGAGAGAGAGAGAGAGAGAAATAATTATTTTCTGGGAGACAACGGCTTGTGTTATTCAGCCCACCACTTCTATGAGATGTAATAAAACTCTGTCGGAAGAGACACACAATTGCAATGAGATTAATGCCCTCATCCAGAAACTGTCCTTGGCACTCAGGAAAGGCCTATCATCAGCATTTACATGAGCCCCGTAACAGGCTTATAATTACAGCTTTAAATCATTTGGCCTCCTTATTCCAGGACATAAGACTAAGGAATAAAAGTTGTACGTCCTACAATTGGTTAAGCGATTTTTGCTTGATCCCGCATCCATGGTGCGGAGGGCGGTGGTACGAAACGACGCATTTGTGGTCAAACCGACAGTGCCCATTGGTCGAAATCTGTGTTTGCATGCTGTGCTGTCCACCTCTCAAATTTTGAAACGTTTTGTAATGCGTATGGCACCGCAGAGGACACATACAGCACACAAACGATGATTGGCTAACTAGCAAGATAGGGGAGGTGTTTCCTGTAGTTTACTTCACTTCCTTCATAAAAGCCACCTACAATACTGGAGTGTAGCGACACACTCCGCTCTTCGGAGCACAAGTACCATGAATGCCCTGACGCGTGCAGGGACTGTGCTCGCCGTTTGTGACAGTGAACGCCATGGATGCTGGACTGAGCATTCATTGGGGTTACTGTTGTCATAGGTATTGAAGATTACATTTACAATTTACACTCTCATTGGTTTTCCAACAGAACGGGTTACAAAATAAAAAAATCTAAAATGCATTGTTTATTTTCTTATTAATAATATAATATAATATATGCCATTTAGCAGACGCTTTTATCCAAAGCGACTTACAGTAGTGAATGCATACATTTTTCAGTATATGTGGTCCCACTGGGGCTAATGTGTGTATTAACAGATCTGTCCATCATCTGTTGAAATCATCTGAGAGCAGACAGAACAGAGTGGATGACATTAAAAAGAATCATACGTTTTATAGTGGCACGTCCTGCTAAAGCACTTGTTCTCTATGTAGTGATATGTACTAGTCTGTACTCTTCCAAATTGAAAAAAGATGTTGCAGTGATGGGAAAGGCCTAAAAATACAATTGGCCATTCAAAAGCGTGAATAAAAGTAAAGAAATGTGGGATAAAAGTGTTAAAAAAAACTAAAACGTAACAATATTTGCAAAATTATTCCAACAGAAACCAGGCAGGATCAACAGTCTTATGACGCATACTACCTTCAGGGCAGGTGGCAGGGAAAAGGTGATTACTTTTTCATGCAGGTGTCCTCAGGATGTTCTGTCTGCAACGGATATTCAATCTACAAAATGTAAAAAAGTAATCTCCACCTGCCACTGAGGAAAGATGTCCCCACATAAAACAATTAAGCTTTCTGTACTGCCCCCCTTCCCCTACCACCATATTTCAGCACAACCTTTCCGCAGTATTGGAACAAATACCAGCAACACTCTCGATGAACATGTGTAAATGAAATATAATCACAACCAGGAGGATACCTGTTATAGGAGGCAACAATAAAAAAAAGAAATAAATGGGTTGTTGATACAAAAGGCTGTAGCTTTATTTGATAGTTGAGAATTTGTCGCCCAAGTGTGAAAGCTGCAGAGGAGCTTCAGTTGTGGAGAACAGCGCGTAATAGAGACATTATTGTATTTCCACTCCCCCGTGCCATCCCCCTGACCTATATCATCCATCAATATATTCTCTGTGGGAAGAAAGGAATGTTGATACTATTTATTGCTTTTTTTTGCACTATCCACCTTGAGGGCATTTATTCATTTATTTTCCCATCTCCTTTCAGTTATTATATAAGTGGAAAATGTAATGATCTTTTGAGTGGGAAAATAATATGGAAGAAAGGAAAGGAACAAAACATAATGGCACATGGTGCAGTTGTGAATCCAAAAGCCTTGTGGTGCTCTGATCACCAGACGGGGTTATTGGATCAGAATCATTCTGGCCAGCATGCAGGACACAAGAGAGTTGAACCACAACAAATGGCATTTTGCCAAGTGCCACACACTTTGGGCTCTAAGTAAAACAAAAATGTTCTGTAAGTTACAATGACAAATGACAATGCTTTAAAATGGTATCTAAGCTTAGGCAAAACTGGTTTGGTTTACATCACTTCCCAAGCAAAATTATCCACTGATTTCCATTATTTTAAAGTTTATTGTAATACAGTGTGCTATCCATGCAAATAATGTGTGCTAGCAAGTTGCTGCATTCGTTCATTCTCAAATATACTGGACATTACCATTAAAGAATAATATTTTCAGATAATTGGCAGATTTTCACATGCATGGTCAACAATTACAACATGACAAGATACTTTACATTCATCATTACTTTTCTCTATCAGGGACATATATTTGTTGTACAAAAGCATTTCTGCTGAGCTGCTTCTACATTGCAGCATTAATAGGAAGTAATCACAACATAACATTAAAACCCGGCAAGGCTCTTTTCTACTACTTCTGTGCAAACTAATTTGTGTAACAACACAGTTATCAAACTAAAATCATGTTATCGCACCCCCACCAGCATATCTGGCAGCTCAATTTGTCTCCTGAAGATGGAAGCCAAGTAACAAATATGAAGAGACAGAAGCGACCAGAAGTATTTGTAATACTTTGCATCGCACAAATAAATGATCTAAGGTAATGGTTTAAAATTGTGTTAAATCACAGGCATGACACAAAAGCGATGCAATATATAAGGCACAGTCATCAGAAATTAAATGCAATATCAAATCCCTCAATAGTATGCTCTTGCATTAATAGGGGCATGATAAATTAATTTCCCTTTCCTATATTCATGGAGAACAAAAATGCATGCACTTAGTACTGTGCAAGACTGGTACTGTACACGTCTGTAAGTAATTCTGAAGTCTGAAATGTCATAAACTGCAGGAAAAAATGCTTAAATAACTATAAAAATAAGATTATAAGGAAAAGGTTTAAGTAAATTTGAACACACTGCCAAATACTTTCTGAATATAACAACAAGAATATCAATGTTGTTTGGAGGTCATCCAAGTCACGGCAAAAGCTGACCACCTGGATGGTGAGGCAGATGCACTGAGAGCCCCTGAAGTCCAGGCTCTACCTTTCATTATCTCCACCAATCTGTGAGCCTTGACCTGGAGGACAGGTTATCATTCTGCCAGACCCTTCACTCAAAACTGCATATATATACAATGTGTAAATATATATATTGTAGTGCCACTTTGGGTGGGGTGACACTCAAGGACCTTTTCAGAGGGTGTAGACAGTTGAATAATCCGGAGGAGGCAGTATTCCAAAACAAAACGATCATTTTATTAACGGATTCTTGACAAAAGCACATAGAAGGGTGGGGTAATCAGAAAAAACAAACACATACAGTCCGCAGTCCTTCTCTTTGCCTTTGTCTGTAATCCACAGTGAACATCCAATTCAGTTCCTCAAAACAATCCAAGTCAATTCCAAACGGCAATCCAAAACAATTCTCTGATTCCCACTCACCATTCACCACTCACCAATACTCCAACTTACTCCCTCCCCCAATGTGACATATAACAGTCCTTCCATATTGATCTCAGCTGTCAATAGTGCTCATTGTGTTATGCCCCCTGGTGGGATGCCACAATATATATATATACAGAATATATACAGTGGGTTCGGAAAGTATTCAGACCCCCATGAATTTTTCACTCTTTGTCATATTGCAGCCATTTGCTAAAATCAATTAATTTCATTTTTCCTCGTTCATGCACACAGCACCCAATATTGTCCGAAAAACACAGACTTGTAGAAATTTTTGCAGATTTATTACAAAATAAACACTGAAATATCACATGGCCATAAGTATTCAGACCCTTTGCTGTGACACTTGTATATTTAACTCAGGTGCTGTCCAATTCTTCTGATCATCCTTGAGATGGGCCTACACCTTCATTGGAGTCAGCTGTGCTTAATTATATTGATTGGACTTGATTTGAAAGGCACACACCTGTCTATGTAAGGTCCCACAGTTGACAGTGCATGTCAGAGTAAAAACCAAGCCATGAAGTCCTAGGAACTCTCCATAGACCTCCGAGATAGAATTGTGTTGAGACATAGATCTGGGGAAGGGTATAAAAACATTGCTAAAGCATTGAAAGCACCCAGGAGAACAGTGGGCTCCATCATTGTGAAATGGAATAAGTTTGAAACCACCACAACTCTTCTTAGAGCTGGCCGTCTGGCCAAACTAAGTAACCGGGCAAGAAGGGACATGGTCAGGAGGTGACCAAGAACCCAATGGCCACTCTAAGAGAGCTTCAGAGTTCCTCTGCAGCGATGGGAGAACCTGGTAGAAGGACAAACATCTCTGCAGCACTCCCATCAATCAGACCTTTATGGTAGCACTTGGCATTCAGGCCAAAAATTTCAATTTGTGTCTCATTAGACCGGATAATCTTTTTCCTGATGCTCTTAGAGTCCTTTAAGTACCATTTGGCAAACTTCAGGTGGGCTGTTATATGCCTTTCACTCAGAAGTAGCTTCCGTCTAGTCACTACCATAAAGGTCTGATTGATGGGAGTGCTGCAGAGATGTTTGTCCTTCTACCAGGTTCTCCCATCGCTGCAGAGGAACTCTGAAGCTCTCTTAGAGTGGCCATTGGGTTCTTGGTCACCTCCCTGACCATGTCCCTTCTTGCCCGGTTACTTAGTTTGGCCAGACGGCCAGCTCTAAGAAGAGTTGTGGTGGTTTCAAACTTATTCCATTTCACAATGATGGAGCCCACTGTTCTCCTGGGTGCTTTCAATGCTTTAGCAATGTTTTTATACCCTTCCCCAGATCTATGCCTCAACACAATTCTATCTCGGAGGTCTATGGAGAGTTCCTAGGACTTCATGGCTTGGTTTTTACTCTGACATGCACTGTCAACTGTGGGACCTTACATAGACAGGTGTGTGCCTTTCCAAATCAAGTCCAATCAATATAATTAAGCACAGCTGGACTCCAATTAAGGTGTAGGCCCATCTCAAGGATTATCAGAAGAATTGGACAGCACCTGAGTTAAATATACAAGTGTCACAGCAAAGGGTCTGAATACTTATGGCCATGTGATATTTCAGTGTTTATTTTGTAATAAATCTGCAAAAATTTCTACAAGTCTGTGTTTTTCTGACAATATTGGGTGCTGTGTGTGCATGAACGAGGAAAAAAAAGAAATTAATTGATTTTAGCAAATGGCTGCAATATGACAAAGAGTGAAAATTTTAAGGGGGTCTGAATACTTTCCGAACCCACTGTACATGTATATATACATGTGTGTGTATATATATATATAGATATATATACATACTGTATATGTACACACACTATATAAATATCCACCTCTTATAATATTACACTGAGCAGAGTAATTCTCTGTAATTATAACAGATTGTTCTAAAGTCAAGATAATTGTTCAAATTAGTTTAAAGATTATTGCCATAAAGCTTTGTGCTACCAAACTATATATACTGTATAAGTGTGGGCTATCAGTAAACTACATTTCCCAGCATGTACTGTGCTGTACTGTTATCTCTAAGGCAATAGGTGCAAAATTAGATATAGAGGGCTGCTGGGTGGCTCATCCTGTTAAAGCACAGCTCTAATGTGTGGATGAGCCCAATAATCTGGTATTGAACCCAGACTACACCAGTGCAGAGGCGTAGTGTGGGGGGTGCCACCGGTGCGGGTGCAAAATTCCGAGGGGCGCAAAATTTCAGAAGAAGAAAAAAAAACACAGTCAGGGCAGCGGTCCCCAACCTTTTCTTGCACCACGGACCGGTTTCATGCACCGGGTGTAAAATTCCGAGAGGTGCAAAATGTTTTCCCCCATGCACCCCCGGCCCCGGTCCGCGGAAAATGGTCTTGAATGAAACCGGTCCGTGGTGCAAAAAAGGTTGGGGACCGCTGCCCTAACTGGTGGAAGGGACTCAGGGAGTGCTAACGGATTACCGTTACGTGCCTCGCCCCGGGTGCTGGCAACCCATGCTACGCCACTGCACCAGTGCCATTGGTAGCATAATTGTTGGTAGCATCACCCAAAGAGTTCAGTTAGCAGGGTTGTCTGTGACCTAACATGCACCAGTGACCCCCATTGGTGAAACAGGCGCTCAGAGTCTGCCAGTATAAAGTTGCACACAAAGTGTTTTCCTCCAACTCATGCCTGTGAAAGCTTAACTTGTAGACTGTGATGTGAAAAGAAATGGCGGCTCCCATAACATGCTTCGGAGGAGGGCACACGCTCGTCTATGCTCTCCTAAATTGACAGATGAGGTTGTAGTGAGTGTGACTTAGAATACGACTGGGGGGCAGCAGATAGCGTAGCGGTCTAACGCATCCTATTTTGGCTGGTCCGATACGGTGTGCGCTGACTGTCAGGGACATGATTTGAAACCCGTCTCTACCACAACTGGCCGTGGTTGCATATGGCTGCCTGCCCCAGGGGGAGGGTGAGCCGTCTTGAGTCCGCCGTGAAGCACTGAAGGGTATCTCCAGAATGTGGGTGGGTGAATTCCGTCTCGAAGGAGGCAGTGTTTGCTGCCCCCGGAGAATTAGCTTGCCCCGTAGAGACAAGCGGTGGACTCCTATGGGGAGGGTAAATCAAAATAAATGCAGGGTGTAATTGGCTACTAAATTGGTAGAAAAAAATGGGAAAAATCTGAAACTAATAATAATAATAAAAAAGAATATGATTGGTCATTCCAAATTGGGAGAAAAAGGTGCTAAAAGCATTTTAAAAATGTAAGTTGAATGCAGTCAGTCAGCATGAAGTTAATGCCTTGTATTAAGAGTAGGAGTATGTGTAACAGGTAATTACACATTCACTCTGAAGAAAAAAACTATTGTTTCAATTATCAGCACACATTCCAAAACACAATGGAAGAAAAACAAACACAGTTATCCCGCTGACATTTAAAAGTTAAAATTGAGTTTGATCATGCACAAAATGAACAGGCCAGAAGAAATTAAGAAAAAATGGCATGATATTCTAAACCTCATGTTAACACAAAAGGAAAATATGGGAAGAATTGCTTTGGAACAGTGCTTGTTTAGTTTCTGTGAAATATATTGATGAAAGTTTAGTTGGCATCATTTTAATGACAATAATTTGGCATGCAGAGTGATTTTTTGTTGAGATTCTATATACAATACAATATAGTATCTACATCTACAGATCATATGTGAAATTGTTTATTGATATGCTATCCCAGAAAAAAAAAAAACTGGGAAGGCGGGCACAAAATGTATACAGCATATATAAGCCAGTACCAAGAGAGAGCAAAAGTCAGAGAAAAAGAGATTGTCTTGTGCCAGGGGAAAGCAAGCAGAGCAAATCAGAGACAGAGAGAGAGAGAGAGAGAGACAGAGAGAGAGAGAGAGAGAGAGAGAAGAGAGAGAGAGAGATGAGAGATGGCAGCAGGCTGCCTTAGAGCAGGGAACCAAAGCAGCATGCTTATTATGAAAGAGGCCGTTTTGCAAAATGACAAGATAATGTGAAGCCCTCCTCATGTCATGGATAGCAAATGTGTCCTCATTTCTCCTTAATGAAGACATGCAGGTAGTAATGCGAGGGCCACAGGCCTGGGAGGGGTGAAAGTGTGAGCATGCTCTGACCCCCGTCAGAGTAATGAGTCCGTGCACAATCTGAGACTCGGAGAGGAGCCACAGAGCTGTAGGGGGAACGGAGATGGATTGGCAGCAGCAGCTTGGCAAATGAGTGATTCTATAATTCTGTTCTCTTCTATTCAATCTGCTGCTGGGGAACTGTGGCAGCTCAAAGTATCAGCTTTAACCCTTCTGGACCTGGAGCAAAAGGGGACAGACAGCTTTCCCAAGCATGGTATTCATTTGACATTTGTTTTATCCCCTTTTTCACAAGCCAGTGTGGACAAGGGGGTTGTAGGGGTAGCCACTTGACAAGACAGTCATAATAAGGGCTTTGATTGATACAATTTATCCATTTATGGGATTTGGGTCGAGCTGGCATTGGCTACTCACACATTCTCTCATGTGCATTCATTGCTTTGTGTGTCTGCCGTTGACTTCATTTCCTGTATATCAGTTGTTCCTCGAACACCCCACTCAACACCCCTCCTGCACCCAGTGCAAGTCGTCTGTGTGCCCTTTCTTAAAGGTAAAATGTCATCAATGAAAGCAGACCAATTGTATGTCTATAAACGATTCAAACAGTAATGCGAAGGAAAGACACATGTGTTTATATTTTGTTATTATCATGAAACTTAAAACATACACCTCACATATGACCTCCCGCCTCCCTGATCATGCAAACGACTCACTCAGACCAGATAATCATTTTATAGTGTTATTGCTGAACATGAAAAGTGATTTATGCTACTGAACAACGAAGTATCAAAATATATGGTTTCATGAAAGAAAGCTTTATAAACATACGCAATGGATAAACAATGTAGAGCTCATTTAAATTACATGTGTCAGCAGATATATATACCCACACACTCAACAGATACACATACACAGATCTCTGTGAGTGAAGTGGTGCTGGCTTGATTTAAACTATTTGCCAAACTTAAGAATGAGGAGGGAGGTCTGGCGGATAGCGTAGCGGTCTAACACACCACACTTTGGCTGGTCCAGTGTGGTGTGCGCTGCCTGTCAGGACGTGGTTCGAAACCCGCATCTCTACCAGATCGGCCCTGGTCGTCAGCCCCGATCGGAGGCGGCATTTGGCTGTCTGCCTCCGGGGGAGGGGGGAGGGTGAGTCAGCACGAGTCCGTCGAGGAGCAGGAAAAAGGCATCCGTGGTAGAATTCCGTCTCGGAAGAGGCGGATAAAATCGGCCCGGAAATAGTGTCTCGACCCGATGGACGGGCAGCGGACTCGTGGGGGAGAGTGAATTGAGATAAATAGAGGGTATAATTGGCAACCAAATTGGGAGAAAAACAGGGGAAAATTTGAAATACAAGAATTTAAAGAATGAGGAGGGAGCTCATTTCTAAACTAATTTTGTCTCAGTCCAAACATTCAGATATTTTGTTCTTCCAGCCATTTACAAATGCTATTGGCAGTGGAATAGCTATGTATGGAGGCCTGATTCAGCACATCAGTAACATTTTAAAATGTAAATAGGCTAATCTTTACATTGAAAATAATTTTATTGGATCCTTTTCCTGAATAAAGGCAATTCACAGCTATTTAAGTATGGATTCCAGAAAAGTATTTCCTTTCCAATATGCCCATTTTCCTTTTCGTGTTCTATGGGCCTCGTAAAAATAATTGTCAATCAATGTCCCCTAGCTGTGTGACCACATGGAATATAAACAGAAGAGAAATGTCCATTTTTCTTAGGATTAGGTTAGGATTTGGGTACAGTTAACTGGTACTGTGCCGGTGCTTAGAGGCAACTTCTGCCTTTAGCAAAGAACACAATTGGAAAAATAGAAACAATCCTTCCAAGCCTAAGAATGTCCAGGGAATTTGTCCGGCAGGGAATCACTGCATCAGTCATCCTGGAGGCACTGGCCATGGTTTGGGTTTGTGGGGTTGCCTGATCACTGAGACAGGACAGTAGTAGACAGGCTGGTTTGCGATAACAGAGATGATAAGAGCACATGCCTTTCAGCATCAAAGCTTCGCTCTGTTACACATGCTCTCCCTCTTTCTCTCTCTCTCTCTCTCTCTCATACACATACCCACACACGTACGCAAACACACGCACAGACTGAAGCTGACGTCTGCCATCCGAAAAAATCCTGCAGTTATTTATCAAAGGTGGGCCGCCTTTTGTCTTCTTTTCTCATTTTCCCGCAAATGTGTATTGTTAAGATCACATCCATGTAGCTCACACTAAATAGACTTTCCATTCAAACGACTGTAAAACTGAAAGCTTTACATAGATTGATGTTAGCCACATATTGATGAGGAGAAGTGTGCTTAGCTTCCTGCTAAAAAAACAGAGCCTTAATGCTTTATGTCTTCTGGTACAGAAATGATATTACATGTACCAGTATAAGCCATGAACGAAGAAGCAATTTTCCCAAATATTAAACTAGTACTCTGAGCTCTCTCTCTCTCTCTTAGCTTTCTATACTCATTATGAATTCCTGCAGCACCACTTCCTCCTCAGCCGTTGTCAGTCCCAGATTATCTCTGTTAGCGGGGAGGGAAACATGGTACTGACTCTGAATACTGACTCTTGAGTTCAGCCTCATTTAGCATTCAGTGTGTGGGTACAGAGGCACAATGGGGTCTAAGGGAAGACGACTGCAGATTTAACAACACTGGTTCAAGGTCTTTCGTGTTGAGTGGCAGTGTCCGTGGGGTTTCATTCCACTCCGTTTACCACTCGATTAAACTCACTTTCACTGTGATTTGATCATTTACCAGCTCTCCATACTCTGTAGGAGTATGCTGTAGGGGAGGAACATTCAATAGGCAGACCGTGATCCAGATCTTGATCTGGATGCAACTGTATGGATCCAGAGCCAGTTGCACCACAGTATGGTTTACCATTACAGAAAGGAATCACAGAGCTGTGTGTGAAGTTAGTGCTGAGAATAACCTACTATTGGCTTAGAGCAAAGATAGGCACACATGTTAACCACATCTGTGAGCAGGTTCAGAGTACCCAGTGTATGCCAATGAATGTACATGGTTTTTTTTTTAAACCCTGGTCTCAAGAAGCAGCCTAAAGTTGATTGTGAATCATATTGTAAATGAACTGCCCAGCCATCCCTCCTTAGAACCAATGCATCTCCCTTTTTGCTCTGTCCATTAGCATTCCTGACTGCATGTTAAATACTTTTCTAGTTTAACTAGCAAATTACTAGCAAAATAATCTATTCTCTGACATCTGGAATTGTGTAATATGGCATGCTATTTTATTTTATTTGTTTTGCTTCTGAAGCACAATACACTGATAAGAATTGTATTCACCAGCTTTAACCAACAACTACCACTGTGAAACTATCAGTATTCAGAATACCGAATAGTACTAATATCAGTGCCAGAGTCAGAGCAATAGGCTTAAATTGGGAGATGGCGGATGATTAATTTAGTATACTGTATGCCCACTTATTTTGGACATAAACTATATCATAAATTATAATAGGGCATGAAATCATTGTGAAATGATACCACAGTGGATTTATTTATTGTTCTTCTGATTTATATTATTATTATTGCTGTTAATATAACTATTATTAAGGGGTCAAGTACTGTACATCATGAATATTGGCATCCTATTGTTATTTTGCAGTTTTTTTCTGGAACAAATATAGTTGTATAAACCAGGTTATCGAACAATTCCAAAACTTTAGATTTGTGTCTTCGTAAAAAAATATGTTGTATACTGTAGAATCCTGAAACATGGTTCACCTATGTATCTATAATGTTGAATATTTTTGCAATTGAAAGTTGATGTTTTTTTTTAATGGTTAAAGGACATCTCCTTCAAGATCATTTATTGTATCAACATGCAACTTTGACATGTGAAGCACATACTGTATATGGCACCTCCTAAATCATTTGAAATAGTAACATGCAATTGATTATTTGTCCTCAAAAAGTTGTCAAATTAATTAATCAATTTCTGTACATGTAATAAAACTTAACAGTAATGTACAGACCTCTAATATCCAGCTGTGTGGAGAACTCATGAGACTTGAAAGGTTCACAAGTAACATTCTTGTAATTGACATTTACAGTATATGGCCCATGATATTTTATTTTATGCCGAATTGGTTTTGTTAAAAAACAAACTCCTACATTATTTCACCATATTTTGCTAAAATATTGATGGCACTTTGCAAGAGAACACAATTGTGAATATGAAATGTTGAAATGAACATATTGTAGCAATCCAATGGGTCGCTACGTATGCAAATATGTGTGCAGGGCATTGTGGGGAACATTGTTGTTGTGTTTTGTTGTTCCCCCCAGTGCTAGTTAGCGTTATGTGTTGTAAACCATGTTGTGTGTGTTGTTGTTTATAAAAATGTGTGTATAAAACTGATGGTTTGTGTGTTGTTCAGTGCAGTTGCCTGAAATTTCATTGTATAAAAAAGTGTTCAAGATCCCTTTGCCCTTTTCGTTTTGAACAGTATCTGGGGTCGTTTGTTTGTTCCCACTTAGGCCTTGGGTATGGGGTCAATCCTGTGATATTGTTGCCCTTTTAATAAAGTGGCTATTAGCCTGTTCTGTTTTACTAAGTTCATTTCCAACATTCGTAACTAGCTGCTTGATTCCCTTCGTCTTCTTGTTGCACCCCACCACGCATGCTCGCTACAATATTATTAATTTAATTGTCTTAATGCTCATAAGTAAAAATAGCAGGCATCACTGGAGAGGAAAAAACATAAACAAAAGCACTCCTGGGGCATGGCTGACATTTATGAATATGCATTGATTCCAACATAATTCCTGGAGTGAACTAGCTCCTGAAAACCGTCTCCCATGGTCCTGTCTACTCATTCTGACACAGTCGATGATGGAGAGACGCAGGGAGAGACTTGTTCTCCTGGTGTGTTTCATCCATTGATTTTACCATCCACTGAGTTACGGTATTATTAGCAAGGAGCTGGCACAGAAACAACTGAGGTAGATAACAAAATCAACTGTTGACAGAATCATATTTTGCTATATTTTATACTTAACTGAATGGTCTGCAATAAGGAATAGCATCCATGCATCTATTTGTGCATGGATTAATGCTGCTCCCAATGGCATTGTCGTTTGTGGAGTATGTTGTTGTCAAAACATGCAAAGAGGAACAGAATTTAAGTATGAAAGGCGTGATTTCATCTCACGTTTCAAGATTTCACTATGTAGGATTTGGAGGATTAACTTCTCTAAGCCTCAATAGTTGGTAACTAGACTATTTAATTGAAAAAGGCAATGTCACATGCTGTATCATGTTGCATGTGTTATTGTAAGTAAGTAAGATATGATTCATTCTAATGGAAAATGAAAACAGAAAAAATAAAGTAACAGCTTTGAGGACATGTTGAGGATCAAAATGGCAAGCCTAATGGAAAGCAAAAAAAGTTTTTATATTTTACAATTCAAATTAGGGATGTACCGAATCTACATTTTTTAGGGTTCGGCTGAATACTGAGACCAGCACTAACAATTTGGTTAAATTCAATACTTTCCAAAAACTAAATTATTAATGAAGTCAAAAAACTAAGAGTAATTGTTCCTATTTGCAGTAAATGTTTTTAGTTAATTTCACCAGAATGTTTTGGTCCTACTTTGTAACAATAACCAAAACCAAACATATCAATGTTGATCGATTACATAATAAGACCAATTAATGACACTAAAGTAGAACTAGCTTGCGGTTTAGAAGTGGTTTAATGCTTTCTGCAAGTTAGTTTAACTAGCTACCTAAGTGAACGTTATATATGGTACAACATTGCAATTTTTGTAATAAAGCTAAATATTTACCATGTATGATGGGGTTTTGAATGAGGAGTATTCAAACCCGAAGCTAGTGAGCCATTTATACAATACACTGGGAAAGTAAAGCTGGAACCTCCTTATTAACAGTTCTAGTAACAGGTAAACTGTGGACCGGCAGCCATTAATTTCCAATGAGACACAAACTTTCCTTCATCAAATAACAATGAAAATACTGAAACAAATGTCTGGGGGTTATGCCTTAAATACTTTTATGACAAGCAAACCCTTTTAATAAGGAATCAAGGACCAAATTAAAATACAACTGCAGGTCCCACCAGTTGCTATGAAACGTTGTGCTCTCATAGGAGTTCTAGTTCAATATTAATTTAGATGTTTTACTTGTATGCCAATATTTTATATCGGTTGTAGGTTGAACTTGAAATGCTGCATTCACATAACCATGTAATACCTGCTTGTGAAGGGAAATGCTTTGCACTTAGACAGGTACAATAACAATATAGGCGCTACACAACCAAAATTCAAATAAGCAATATCCTCATATGTCATGTCAATAATACAATAATAAATAACATTAATAATCATCATCTTCTTCTTCATATTAGTGGTTGTTGTTTGTTAAATCAATTTTTTGACAATTATTTTGCGACAGCTAATAACAAAGTCCACAATGTCTTGGCTCCAGGGCCCAACCGGAGCTCCTGGCAAACAACACTGCTTACTGAGCTTGGAAGCCCAATTGCATTTATTATTATTGTATTTATTTGACATAGTCTTACAGACTACAGCCATTCAACTTTAAGCTCAGCCAATAGCATTATCAGCCCTAAATATGTGAGATTATGTAGGCCACAGCGGGGTTTGCAGGAAGAGAAAAGTCGTGATTCATGCAGAGACAGTAGCCCTGCTCCGCAGGTAGGAGGAATCTCTACGCCCACGAGTTTAAAGGCTTTACCATGGTCATTAAAATAGCCTAGTGTTCCCCTCCATTCTCA
Source organism: Aldrovandia affinis (assembly GCA_029706075.1). Classification (NCBI taxonomy): domain Eukaryota; kingdom Metazoa; phylum Chordata; class Actinopteri; order Notacanthiformes; family Halosauridae; genus Aldrovandia; species Aldrovandia affinis. The sequence goes on from JAINUG010000210.1 coordinate 1,261,747, forward strand.
CGGAAGCAGCACTGTCCTAACAGGCTGTGAGGAGTCTTTGTGGATGCTGCCTGCATCGAGGAATCCTCTCCAAAGTGGTAAATGTATCTGACGGCTCCCCCTGTGTGGTAAGCAGATATAACACTGACATCTGGTCCTTATCTGAGTCATGCGGAAGCAGGCTCTGGTGGTTAGCAGAATGGGGATGGGATTAAGGAGTTAGCTGGAGTCCTTTTTTTGCGTGGGGTGTGGGTTGGGAGGGGGTATCTGTGCAGACATGGCCTGGATGAAGCAGACCAAGGGTGGCACAACGCAGTCATTGTGATCAGCTCAGGGTTTTCTGTTCTCCTCCGCCAGTTTGCCATCGTTATTGCATCCTCTTCCCTTTGTGTGTGTTCTAACAGAACCTATGAAAAGACACATTGACGTCACATTTTTCCTCTCTAGCAGAGGACAACTTCTTCATTGGCTGCCAGCTCCCCATTCCAGATCACTTAAGGAAATGTGCTTGTCCTCTCTCACCTGGTGCCCCCATCGAAACAGGGATCGGTGTACTCATATCGCAGAAATGACATACATGCCTGCCTCAAAGTCATTCCATATCAGAGGCGATGAGGTTCAAAAAATCTATACATCGAGACTGATAATACACTTCATAGAGGTGAAAATGTTATGTCAGATATTTGCAAAGTTGCCCTGGAGTACAGCAAGTCACAGTGCAGTAAATGATACTGGAGCCCTATACTCTGAGCAGTATTGAGTAGATGCCTCTCTCTCTTTCCCTGTCTCTGTGTCCTTCTTCCTTTTTTGTTCATTCCCTCTCATACCTCTCTCTCTTACCCACGCACTGTGTTTGTGTGTGTGTGTGTGTGTGTGTGTGTGTGTGTGTGTGTGTGTGTGTGTGTGTGTGTGTGTGTGTGTGTGTGTTGTACAGTAGTTCTCTACTAAGAATTTCTGCTTTTTAATCTATATTAAGAGAGAAATTCTGGTAACCTCCACTTCATCACCATTCAGAGTAATTAAGCCTAGAATGTCCACATTCAGTTCAGCTGACACATTGCTCAATGACTGGGAAAGATATGAAAGAAAATATAACCCAGTCTAACCCAGTCAAGGTTATTGCCTCAAATCTGTTAATGAGAACTCCTGCTGGCCGGTTCAGAGCGATAATGCCATATTGACGCAATTGAGGTAAACAGATGCATGCTATATGTGGCTACAGGAGTAGTATTTCAAAAAGGGAGACATTATTTTGAAAATAGCAGAGTCAGCCAGTGGGGAGCCATCCAGACCTTCTAAGTCTTCAGTGGAGGCCTAAGAAAAATGTATTAAATTAAAAATGTATTAAATCACAATAGAATTTAGAATTTAGATGTATCTTGAAATAGATTTAGATTTAGATTCCTTAAAATGATATAGGTCAACAATGATATCATGTCTCATATCATGTCTCATATCCAGTCAGGATTTTTCTTTTGGTGGTCTCCAGGGTAGCTACCTGTGTAGCACAATGTAGCTACCTGTGATTCATTCTGGCTAGGCCTTCAGTGCTGTATTGAAGGCATCTGTTATTCAAGTGAATTAGGGCAGATGTTTAGAGTGACAGGTGGATTAGGCAATATTATTTTGTAATGGGTGGGAATTCCCACCACTTTGTGAAGGGTCCACCTCCAGTCCCTCCACCACCAGGACACCTCTGCCCCAAGAACAACTCCACTCTCAGGCCAGGAAATGATGAAATTCCACCAGAAATTCCCCAGTAAACAGAACTCACTTAGTACACTCTTTGTATCATAGCTAGCTGCACTCTTGGAAAATATTTGTTTCAAACAAAGCACTTTATACCGACTAAGTTGCCAGATGAACATCTCTAAAAGAGCCAAAGTAAATAATGTAACTTAATAATGTTTCCACAGAAGGGTAACGTTGAGTCTGGTTATAAACAGCTAACACTAGCAAACTAGTAGTGGTAAAGCTAGCTGGATATCTACCATAGTAATAGTTATAGTAATTCAATTGTTTTGAGTATTTAAAAATTATTAAGTTATTTAAAAATTGAAAATTGCGGGTTCTTGAAAGTTAAACTTAATAGACTAAAATGTAATGTAACATCGTGTGTTGACTGCAAAGAGCCTTTTTTGAGGATTTCATTACCATTTTTATTTATAATTAGACTTTATATATATATTGACATTTGATTCAGTCAGCTTTGTGGGTTTCTGGGCTCCTCTAACTACAATATTTTTGTGGATTTACTATCAACTAAACCTGTATGGTCTCTTACATGGTCTTAAAAACTGACTTCATCTTTTTTTGTGAGGGTTTCATTAAGGATATTGGAGGTTAAGCAAGGCAGAGGTATAAGAATCAAGTGCTAGTGGAGTAAAAAAAAGAGCATTGAGTGAGTCAGAACACAGAGAGACAGGTTCAGGGAAATTATATGGCACAATAAACATCAAAGACTTCCACATGTCATTCAATTTCGAGAGGTTATTTTATACTTTTTTTCTGAATATGAAATTGCATCATTAGCCAGGCTTGTAGAATGTTTCTTCCGGATGCTCTTGTGGGGGTTGCTTGCCTAAGTCCCTTACTCCAGAAGTAATTTGGCCAAAGTCAGGTTTAAAATTGCCTAAGTCACAACGGCATGTGCTGGCCACCTCTGGCCTAAGTAATCTAATCCTCTTATGTTACGTAATTGACAGACAGCGTTATTTGTATGTCAATAGTCATATATTGTCATAACATTTTTGTGTGAAATGATTAATAAATATCATATATTCGGGGCTGGTGGATGGCCCAGCGGTCTAGTGCACCGCGCTTTGGAGCGGTGTGCGCTGCCCGTCAGAGACGCGGATCGAAACCCGCGTTTCTACCAGACCGGCCCTGGTCGTCAGCTCGATCGGAGGCGGCATTTGGCTGTCCGCCTCATAGGGGGAGGGAGAACGGCACGAGTCCGCCGAGGAGAAGGTTAATGGAGTCCGTGGAAGATCTCCGTCTCGAAAGAAGGCGGGGAAATAGGTCCAGGAATCCGAATCTCTTTCCCGGAGGACGGGCGGCGGACTCGTGATTTGTAAACTTTTTTTCTCAGTCCAGAGAGGACAGTGTCTCAAGCTGCCAATTCTGCTGCTCAGATCACTTAAGGAAATTCGCTTGCCAACCTTTTCGCCTACCACCCCACCGAAGATGGGATTTTATGAGATAGGTCTTAAAATATATCATAAAATATATTTCTAATTGACAATTAACTGCAAGGTCAAGTGGAAAAATATGAGGATATCATTGTCCATACCTCCTGTACCCAAGCCTAAAGTTCAGATCAATTTATTGATCAATAAAACAACCAAACATCCCAGAGTAGAGTTTCCTTCTTCACACCTCTGAGCACCTGATTAATTAACTGTCCCTATATTAATAAACATGCACATACTGTACATGTGAATACAAAATTCCTCCCACCTAAACAAACAGACCTGAAGGCTCTTTTTCAGTCATCTAGAAACCCAGCACGACGCAGTTTAATTGGCTGTATAAACAGACAGGCAGGCTATAAAGATTTGGAGTAAAACTAACAGAAAAGTGGAGGGGGTATGTGTATATTTGAATTTGTCGTGCATGCATGTGTGTGTTGTGTGTGTGTGTGTGGGTATGAGAGGGGAGAGAGAGGGAGAGAGAGTGTGATTATGTGTTGAAACATGTTTGTAAGCAAGCGAATATAGAATATAGAGGTATGCTTTCAAACATTAGTCATTAACTTATAAAAGTGTTACTTGAGTTTGGTCATTGCAAAAATGGCAAAAACTGCATCTGCATCATGAAAAAGCACTTGCATCTAATTGTGATTCAAAGTTAAGAACAAATGTTGACTGAATCCAAGCCCAAGTGTAGTTGACACTTGACAGCGCAGGCAGGTCTGTGTAATGCTTGTGTGTTCATGACCGTGTGTGCCCAGATTAAACTACGGATACACCAATTCAGCACTAATTCATCCTAGAGCTGTGGAACTTCAATCCCACCTGCTGTGAGGACAGATATCATCTTAACAGACCGATACAGAACAACGAGACTGTCGCAAGTTCAGGGGCGGCACGCCACAACCAGGCAGGAGGACAGTGAAATACTCAACACAAGAGTATGGCTCAATATGGAAGCCGCAGCCTTTTATTACAACGTCTCCAAGCATAGAAAAAGTACAGATAATTTCCCGTTGCTGGAGGACGTCCTTGGGCCTTATCGGACCGAAGGGGTCAAGAACCTTGGTGCCAGGGCCCGGTGTCGAGGTCGGGGTAATCGTGGCTGTCTTCGGGCAGAATGGGCCAGGGGAAGGTCTTTGTTGCTTTCTGGAAGGCAAGAAAACGCTACAGGGTTAGGAGAGCACAGAGCATGCAGCGGCAGTGTTCCCAGACAAGCTCTTCTTCTCTGGCACCGATGCTGGATTTTAAGCCTTGGAATTGATGAGGGAACGTGGCTCAGCTGTGCTAATAGGGAATTGGAGGCAGATGTATCAGTCCTGGGAAAGGGCCTGCCTAGCAGTAGCTGGCCTTGGTGCTGATCCTGCCGTCTCTTTCCTAATGGCTGTCCTTGTCCGGGGTTCTGACGGCAGTCAACTCCTACACCTGCCCCCATAGCGGAGTTTCCACCCACCCCAGTACCATATTTTTTACATTCAGTAACAGCAATACCCAACACAAGCCTGCTCCTGATGAAAATAGCACTCCACAATACAAAGTTCCCATATATGACTCATAAGCACCACCAGGATACACCACCGTCTCCTCTTGGTTGATGCCATCTGTCAAAACTTTTTCTGTTGACTCACAGATCTGGGTCAAATATGTATTTAAATGACTTTAATGCATTTGAGGAAAAATATTTTAAAATACATTATTAACAAATACAAGGTATTAAATGTCTTTTTTGGTTGTTGTTGTACAGCCATGAATTAAAACACCCAGATGAGCATTCCTTCTGTGGTGAATTCTGCTATGCATGACATTGTCCATATGGCTGTTACATAAACATCTCTGTTCAGTTGCCAGCAGTTTAACTCGCTCTGGCGTTCTAAGCGTGTAGCGAGGTTAAGCTCACTGTAACGTGCTAGACTGAGCCCTTTCTAGCACAATGGAGAATCTCATTGCCCCAGTGAGATTGCTTGTCCCTACTGAAAACACTGAGCAGAAGGCTAAAAGGAACAGGGATTTAAAGGGGCTGTGGAACAGTCTCCCTTTTAATAAAAATCATCTGCAAGTTCTCTGATGTGGAAAAACAGATTTAATTGACTTAGTTTATTGATTCAGCCAGGCCTATAAATTGAGAATTTAAAATCTTTCCCTTGCACAAAGCTCCTAACACACACACACACACACACACACACACACACACACACACACACACACACACACACACACAACAGCACACACACACACACACACACACACACACACACACACACACACACACACACACACACACACACACACACACACACACGAGTAGGTGCACTGTAATGTGAAGACCTCCATTCACGTGTCAGTTGAATTATTCAAATTCTATGGTGAAAAAATAGAAATTGATGCTGCAATACAATTTTAAAATGCTGAAAAAGTACAATTATAGAAAAGGGATGAACATGAATCATGTGCAGCAAAATTGAATTTATACAGCCAGTGTCCACAGTTCTAACTCTGAATATGCATATTCATGGTAACTATACATCACTTCAAATTGCCAGCCTATAAAGTATACGTTTTATTTATACTACATTTGCCAATATTATTGTAACAATAGTAAGATCTTTTTTTTTCTTACATATTATCTAAGATACTGTGCTGTGTATTTTAGATATAGTAGCTATATTTCTGATTAGTCAAAGTTCCCCATCATTAATCAAAGCTCATCTACTACTTAAAAATATTTCACATTATTAATCATGTGCAGTAGGTATAAAACGTATTCACCCCCTTTGTTATTTTTCACATTTAATTTTCCTACATCATAGATTCAAAATGGATTTAATTGGGATATCTTGCCACACAATATATAAATATATATATTTTTTTTATTACAAATAAAACAGACAATAATATATTACATAAATATTCACCCCCCCCTTGACTTACTTGCTAGACACACCTTTAACTGCAATTACAGCTGTGAATCTATTTGAGTAAGTCTCTACCAGCTTTCCACATCTGAACATTGAAGTTTTCTCCCATTCTTCTTTACAAAATTGCTCGAGCTCCATCGGGTTGGATGGGGCCGGTGGGGAACAGCCATTTTCAAACCTTTCCACAGATTCTCAATGGGATTGAGGTCTGGGCTTTGACTGGGCCACCCCAGGACATAAAAGTTTTTGTTTTTAAACCACTGTGGCTTTTGCTGTATGCTTTGGGTCATTGTCCTGCAGGAATATAAATGTATGAATAACTCTGTCAGAGTTGCCATAGGCCGCTTGGTGACCTGCCTGACAAGTGCCCTTCTCGCATAGATGCTCAGTTTTGGAGGATGGCCTGAGAAACTTTTTCTCAGGTTTGTTTGGAATGTTCTTTGGTTTTCATGATGAAGCTCTTGTTTGGAAATGCACTAACCAACTATGGGACCTCTCACAGACAGGTGTATTTCATTTGAAACACCTTAATTGTACACAGGTGGACTCCAATCACAATTATGTGACCTCTGAAGACAATTGATTGCACCAGAGTTTATTTAGGTGTGTCTTAGAAAAAGAGGTGAATACTTATGCAATCAATTATTGTCTCTTTTTTATTTCTAATGAATTCATAAAAAGCTTGATGCTGAGTTGTTTTTTATATTTGACATTATAGAGTATTTTGTGTTGATCAGTGGCAAAAAAATTCCAATTAAATCCATTTTTATTCCATGAAGTAAGAAAATAATATACCCACTGTATATATATAGCTCTGGAAGAAGAGAAAAAAAGAGACCACTGCAAAATAATCAGTTTCTCTGGTTTTACTATTTATAGGTATGTGTTTGAGTAAAAATGAACATTTTTGTTTTATTATATAAACTACTGACAACATTTCTCCCAAATTCCAAATAAAAATATTGTCATTTAGAGCATTTATTTGCAGAATATGACAACTGGTCAAAATAACAAAAAAGATGCAGTGTTTTCAGACCTTTAATAATGCAAAGAAAACAAGTTCATATAAATTTTTAAACAACACAATACTAATGTTTTAACTTAGGAAGAGTTCAGAAATCAATATTTGGTGGAGTAACCCTGATTTGCAACAGCTTTCGTGCGTCTTGGCATGCTCTCCACCAGTCTTTCACATTGCGGTTGGGTGACTTTATGCCACTCCTGGCGCAAAAATTCAAGCAGCTCAGCTTTGTTTGATGGCTTGTGACCATCCATCTTCTTCTTGATCACATTCCAGAGGTTTTCAATGGGGTTCAGGTCTGGAGATTGGGCTGGCCATGACAGGGTCTTGATCTGGTGGTCCTCCATCTACACCTTGATTGACCTGGCTGTGTGGCATGGAGCATTGTCCTGCTGGAAAAACCTATCCTCAGAGTTGAGGAACATTGTCAGAGCAGAAGGAAGCAGGTTTTCTTCCAGGATAACCTTGTACGTGGCTTGATTCATGCGTCCTTCACAAAGACAAATCTGCCCGATTCCAGCCTTGGTGAAGCACCCCCAGATCATCACCGATCCTCCACCAAATTTCACAGTGGGTGCGAGACACTGTGGCTTGTAGGCCTCTCCAGGTCTCCGTCTAACAATTAGATGACCAGGTGATGGGCAAAGCTGAAAGTTGGACTCATCAGAGAAGATGACCTTACTCCAGTCCTCTACGGTCCAATCCTTGTGGTCTTTTGCAAACCTCAGCTTGGCTCTTCTTTGCTTCTCATTGATGAAGGGCTTTTTTCTAGCTTTGCACGACTTCAGCCCTGCCCCTAGGAGCCTGTTTCGAACCGTCCTCCCCATGCACTTCACCCCAGCTGCCGTTTGCCATTCTTTTTGTAGGTCACTTGATCCAAGATACTTGACACTTGACTCATCCACGGTTGTTGAGTGACATTCGAATGAGTTGGCGGTCATCCCGGTCAGTAGAGGGTCATTTTCGCCCTCTGCCGGTCTGTAGCTTTGTTGTCCCCAACGTCTGCTGCTTGACCTTGTTCTTATGAACCGCCGTCTTTGAAATTTGAAGGATAGAAGCAACCTTACGCTCACTGTATCCCTCTGCCAGTAAAACCAGAATTGAACTTTTCTTTTCAACTCTTTTGGCATGGTCAATAGTTATTTTTTGATTCCAATTACTTTTGAGGTACTACTATCACTGTTTTTTGCCATCCAGCTGGTCCTATTGCAAGAGGATAGTGATGACCACAGCAGTGGTTTTTATACTTTTCCTCGTTAAATAAGATTTGGTTCAGGTGATCACCTAATCAGTACTTCATTAAATAGAATGAGGTGTGCTTGTGTTGGAATTCAACAGACAATGGAATGGCTGCCATACATGTAGAGATGCTGATTTAAGAAAAATTTGGAGTGGTCTCTTAATTTTTTCCAGAGCTGTATAGCTATATGGCCTACACCCACAAAAATAATATATATAGATAAAAAGAATAAATGTCCATATTATATAAGGGCATAACCATAGGCTATATTTAATATTGGGGGTGGACATAATGCAAGGGAATGTTTTATATATAGAAATGATTGGGGGGCAGATATGATAGTTTTGAATATTGGGGGGACATGTCCTCCCGTTCCCCCGACTCGTTAGTTATGACATATACAGTGCTGCTTGAAAGTATGTGAACCCCTTGAGCAGTTTAGAGTTTTCCGTTGTTTTACCATGATTTTCTTATTTTATCATCACCAGTTTTCTATATATGAAATGTCAGGTTTATGTTTATCAATTGCATGTACTTGTTTAGAGGGAATTGTGTGAGTAGCCAAAAAACTACATGAAACATGGAATTAGTGTATGTGCAAAAGTAAGTGAACCCCCAGCTGCATTGGTAAAATCAAGTAGGTAATAGATTCAGGTGAAACACATTTGGGTGCTTAATTAATCAATTAAGCAGACCAATCAAATGAGACATCCTTAGGAAAAGGGTTGGGCAACACAGATTAAAAGAGAGAGGAAACCAACCAAACCACTGTAGTGCCAAGGTGTACCTAAACAGATCAACAATGCCGAGAGGAAAGGAGATATCCGAGGACATCAGGAAGAAGGTACTGACAGCCCATCAGTCTGGGGAAAGCTATAAGACCATCTCCAAAAGATTCCAGTTCCATCCATCCACTGTAAGACAAATCATTTACAAATGGAGGGCATTCAACATGACTGCAACTCTGCCTAGAAGAGGACGCCCATCAAAACTATCACCAAGAAGCACCAGAAGAATAATAAATCAGGTAAAGGCCAACCCACACATCACCTCTAGAGAGTTGCAGACCTCTCTGGCAGCATCTGGGGTAAATGTACATGCGTCTACAATCAGACGAAAATTGAATAGACATGACATTCATGGGAGGGTTGCTAGAAAGAAGCCTCTGCTCTCAAGAAAGAACAAAGCTGCCCGTTTCAACTTTGCCAGAGAACACTTGGACAAACCAGAGGCCTATTGGAAGTCCATTCTCTGGACAGATGAGTCCAAGATAGAATTATTTGGTCACAATCAAAACCGCTATGTTTGGAGAAAAGCCAACACTGCATACCAAGAAAAGAACCTCCTCCCAACAGTGAAGCATGGTGGTGGAAATGTGAAAGTCTGGGGCAGCTTTTCTGCCTCCGGACCTGGACGACTAGGGAAACCAGGGAAACATGAATTCTCATGCCTATCAACAAATTCTTGATCAGAATCTCCTGCCATCAGTCAGGGAGTTGAAGCTGGGCCGAAAATGGGTTCTGCAACAAGACAATGACCCAAAGCATACCAGCAAAACTACCAAGGAATGGCTTAACAGAAAGAGGATTCGTACTCTGGAATGGCCTAGTCAAAGTCCAGACCTCAATCCTATAGAAATGTTGTGGCTAGACCTGAAGCGGGCGGTACATGCCAGATGTCCCTCCAACCTCTCTCAACTGGCTGAGTTCTGCAAGGAGGAGTGGGCAAAAATCCCCAACAGCAGATGCGAGAGACTGGTCAGTGGTTACAGAAGACGTTTGGTTGAAGTAATGGCTGCAAAAGGAGGTGCCACAAGCTACTAACTAAAAGGGTTCACATACTTTTGCACATGTCAAATTTTCAGTTTTTGTGAGATAAACCACTTTTGTTGAATAAATAATGAAAATACATCTTTTTTTTTGTTTGTGTCCATTATTTGGAAAGTCTGCTTTACAAATTGGTGTTTGATATATACATTTAATAAGGTTTTTTTGTTTTTTACAAAAACAATGACCATGTCTGGAGGGTTCACAAACTTTCAAGCAGCACTGTATATATATATATACATGTATGGACATTTATAGATAGATGTTTTGTTGTTATTGTGGAGAAAATAGTCTTTATGACCAATTGTAGTGGGATGTTTTTGGCCTGCAGTCTTATGGAACAGTGAGCAGCTGCCAGGAATACCTTGTTACCTTATTTTGGTCTTGTTAGTTATAATTCAGGACCCTATACCATTACGTTGTATGAGTATTCTTCCAAACTACTTGGCGTACACGATTACAGAGGCATTGTGGGAGAAATGTACAAAAACATCAGATAACGCTTGTTTAATGTCATGTGTTGACAAATACGTGGCATGATTCTCTACGGTTACATTTTATTCGGATATGGCAAACAGTGCCGACATGACGTAAAAATAAAATGTTTTCATTAGGTTCACTCCAGAAACCGAATTTACGCGCGATGATCCTATGAACACAGACTAAAGCTCGAAAACAAACGTTGATTTTGTTTATTAAAATGTTACCCTTGCCACATAAATTATTCTGCAATATTTATGATACTTTTTATCTACAGTATAGCAAGATATGTTGGAGTCCGCAGCGACGCAATTCGGTGTGAGCATCTTTTCGAGTTGCTTCTGACTACGCGCGTAGAGTGGATGGGCAGGCTTCACGTCGCCTACAGTAGCAGTACCTTTCATTTTGCAGCAGAGTTCTCCAGAGCGCCTCCCTAAATAGACTTTCGACACAGACGCAAAGAGGACAAGCCCCGGTGTTCCTTGCACTACCGTGTACGAAAGAAAGACTTGCATTTTCATGTTAAGCTGGTTGCTTGTGGTGAGATACTGTGAAATCTCGCCGTTTGAAGAAGACCAACAACTGTTCGACGCTGAATTGTTCAATATGGGTCTCATTGCGCTGTCCAATGTTTTGAAAGCCTGTTGTTGCTTTTCTGCGGCAACTCTACGAGTTTAGATTGAAAGCCGTTTCGGAGGAGGCAAGAATACGACGAAGGAAGAGCAAGTCGCGGTGAAAGCTGAATAAATGCGCCCAGGTCTCGCTACATATACTATACAGAGTAAATGGGAATTCACGTCCACCAAGCATTATGTAAAGATTGGTTGAAGGATGGAGAAAACAGCTTTATCTGCTACGCTGCTAGTCCTGGGCTGTCTCGGTGTGTCTTGGGTTCATGCGGGTAAGTTCACATTCGCTTGGTTTATGGAGATCAACCGAACAAAATGTAAATTAATCACAATTGCTGCGAGCGGGATATCCTAACCATATTTGGAAAATACAAATGAAGATCAAGGGAGATCAGAGTATTGATATATTAAACATACCCTACTGTACATGAATTGGGATAGGTTAAATATGCGTTAATTATGGGTAGTAGCCTATAATTGATTTAACCTGACTTTGATCGCAATGTTCTTACGTAATGTATTTTGTATTTTACTGCTTTCTAAACAGCGATCGACAGGTCGAAGCAAATGCGCATGGTAAGAGAGAGAGAATACGTGCAAAAGACAATTTAGCCCTATACTTTTGTCTCACGTTAATATATTTCATGTAGCTACTTAACCGTAGTCTACCTGTGGTTTTCATTACCTGTTTCATATTCATATTACCTTCGGTACTTTGGTTGTAGCCTACGTACGACTATGATTTGGAGTGACATAACCGCTGGCCTTAAAACAAGTTTATGCACATGAAAACTGAAAGCATTCCCTTTATGGTGTGCACGAAAACAGCTCAACTTGACTCAATACGTGTGTTGTGCATTCAAAGCTTCGATTGAGCTTTCTATCTAAATAATAAACTGGGTCGATTTCGGAACCAGGTTACGGCTTCACTGTTTGACGATTCAGTTGATAGTTCAGTGTTGATATCGCTCAGTGTCATTAATTTTTTTAAGTTAAGTTTGACGTTTATAGTTATGGAAAATATGAGATACAAAGCCCACGTTATCGCCCTCTCATAGGAATATTTTCAGGTGTTCTGGCCTCATATTGTCACACACTTCTTAGACCATTATAAACTCCTGAAGACACCCGTCCGCATCCTGTGTATCTCCGTTCAGGAAAACCTGCTTTAAAAAAAAGAAACACGTTTAATGAAACGTACACATTGCCTTATATTTGAGCTCAGGCATGTTGCGCTATTCTCCCAGTAATCCCATGTATAGCCTACGTTGTATATCAAAACTATATTCTCGCAAATACACTTTGCGCTCCAACTACAACACGTGGTATTCTGTATCCATCACCATATCACTAAAAACTACCCCTATAATCTACAGGCAAGTCTTCAGGTGTCGGCATGGAAAATACTGAAACATACTGATTTTATTGTAGGCATATTTAATGTGTTTGCCCAACGTGCAACCTAGCCTTGCCGTGTTTGTTTTAGATTATATAGGTTTGCCAGCATTTTGTAGCATTTTACCTCTAACCTGCCCTATACTTAGCGAATTCAGTGGTAGTTCATTCAATTTATTTATGTATTCAAAGCACATGGTCTCTATTGATCTCCCTGGCACACGGTAATGACATTCATGAAACCCATTGCTTTCAAATTCAGAAAGAATCAAGCATTAACCTTGCAAGAATCTACATAGCACATAGGCCTACATCATTTCATATTACACACACATGAATAATTATTTGGACTAATTTGGTTTATGTTCTCCCTGTGTCCGCGTGGGTTTCCTCCGGGTACTCCTGTTTCCTCCCACAGTCCAAAGACATGCACATTAGGCTAATTGGAGAATCTAAATTGCCTGTAGGTATGAGTGTGTGAGTGAATGGTGTATGTGCCCTGCGATGGATTGGCGACCTGTAAAGGATGTATTTCTGCCTCTCGCCCAATGCATGCTGGGATAGGCTGACTGTTTAACCGTACTGTAGCGAGATTCATCGAATTCAAGTACCCAGGGTTTTAAAGAAAACCCTGACTATTTAATGCACTCAGATAGTGAAACGATCTAGCAACTGCGGCGAGTTATCTAAACACAGCACTGCGGGTTAAGAGTTCCTTTTAGAAGGCAGGCACGGTGGAATTGTGTCGAATGAGGCTTGTGGCCCCCCTGTCTGAAAGATCTAATTCTAACACCAATAAATATTTATCTAATGATCTGCGTTTAGCTTTGACATTTTTTCCAGCTTTTCCAGTTGAATGGTTAGGCCTATATGATAGTTCTGACCGTGCGTATTCTCGTGTGGAATTGTACTACAGTTGTTGCATATTAGCTACAATTTATCAGTAGTAGATGAAAGGATACCAGCTATCGAATTTGTAACTTAAATATCTGAGGTGATTCTGGAGATTGCATGATCTTCAGATTCCAGAGGCGATTGCCTTTAATGAGGCAATAACAGAAACTCAACCAGTAACTCCCCAAAATATGAGTACCAAGAGTGAGAGACCCAATATATTTATCTTGGTTGAAGTCCAGTCCAATCCAATATATCAGTCCAATCCAATATATCAATCAATAATATATAAACTGGGGCTGGCGGATGGCCCAGCGGTCTAGTGCACCGCGCTTTGGAGCGGTGTGCGCTGCCCGTCAGAGACGCGGATCGAAACCCGCGTTTCTACCAGACCGGCCCTGGTCGTCAGCCCGATCGGAGGCGGCATTTGGCTGTCCACCTCCGGGGGAAGGGGGAGGGAGAGCCGGCACGAGTCCGCCGAGGAGAAGGTTAATGGAGTCCGTGGAAGATCTCCGTCTCGAAAGAAGGCGGGAAATAGGTCCAGGAATACGAATCTCGTTCCCGGAGGACGGGCGGCGGACTCGTGACGGGGAATTGAAAATAAAATAGAGGGTATAATTGGCTACTAAATTAGGAGAAAAACCGGGGAAAAATCAGAAATAAATTTAAAAAAATTAAAAAAATAATATATAAACTGGTACTACCCTCATCTTCATCTGTTAAAGCAAGGGCTTGAATTGCGAGGAAAGATTCAGCTCTTGCCATAGCGCTTTTCCATATGCTATTCAAAACGTCTAGCAGTTGATTTAAGTTTTAGATGGCCAAGAGTTCAACTTAAGAAATAAACCATAAAGGCATACATCAGTGATACAATTTCACTGATAGAGCCATGCTTTTTCTGATCAATATGTTGCAGGTGGAGTTTTCATAGATTTGCTTCATTTTTTATTGTACTCCTTATGTGTCCATATATGGACTTTCTTCCATATGTTTTAGAGTATATATCCTAATACCATACCAATCAATTGATGATCTACACCCTGTTTCTACCAGATAATGAGAGCATACATACAGTATGCATGCAAGATTTGGGGGTTTTATTGCAGAGGACCTGGTAAATATGGTAAACTGAGGCTAGGAAACCTAATGTTAGACTATCATGACTGCAACAGAACCACTGTGATGTATCACTAAAAATGAGCACTGTGCACTGTCAGCATCCATCTCCCCTGTCATACACACTTTCCACCACACAATCTCACAGCCCAAGCATCTACAGCACCACAGTCCCAATTTAATGCCACTGAATGTGTTATTAACCACTGGTATGTGTCTTCGAGGAGCTGGGACATACAGCCTGGAACTGCTGGTGACACCATTGATATGACAGGGCTGGATATGCATGGAGTCGGGTTTAGCATTATGGACTGTGGATTAGGCTTTAGACACTGGACCATTATTGATGGCCCTGTAGACTTGACACTCCCTTCAATTAGTGTCTGAACATGGGCACTAAATGAGGGGAAAGGACACGAAAGGATCTGACTTAAGTCACTATGTCCAAATGCACATATTTAAGGCTAAGGAGTAGTGATGGGAGAATGAAGTGTCAGGACACCAAAAATGGATGGAGCTACAATTAGCTGTCAATCACTGACTTGTTTGAACCGATCAATCAGGTTTTCTCTTCACAACAAAACACAATGATTGGTTTAAATCAGTGGGTTATGGGTAGCATATGGTGGCTTCGCCCATTTTTGGTGTCATGATACCTTATACTCATCATTAGAGGAGAGCAACAAGTAATTCACTTATTGTGCGCACGTGCATACGTGTGCGTGTTTGAGGGTGTGTGCGTGTGTCTATGTTTGTGTATGTATGTTTATTTCAGGTCATTCTATTTAAATGTTGTTCTGTTTTTTTTTACATCCCCCTCTTTTATTTCTCCCCTTGGTGACTTGAGAGATGGAACTTCACTTCACTGTGCCACCTGTAACAATGCACTTGCCAACATGTCAGTGCCTATTCTCTAAGCTAGAGAACACATAGCACTTCAGGAGAGCTGATGGCGATTGGAGGAGAGGCGTATCTCTCACTGAAGACAACCGGTATCCTGTAGGAGCCAGGCACAGCGTTGGGTGGAGGTAATACAGTGGTAACCCGAGGAACACAGGCAGACCTGAACCCATCCCACCCCTTGTGGAACAGGACACAAGGGGTGGGATGGGTTTTTTTCTTTCTTTTTTTCCCATGTTTTTTCTCCCAATTTGGTGGCCAATTATACCCTCTATTTCTTTCGATTTGCCCTCCCCCGAGCTCACCGAACCAGCCACCCATCACTACAGGACAAACTCATACCCTGAGGCCAGCAATGATCCGCCCTCCTCCGAGATGGAACTCGTCCACCTACTTTCTAGGCGAGCACGTGTCGGCTCTCCCTCCCCCTGGGGCGGACAGCCAATCTCCATCCCGGTCGGGGCTCCCGGCCAGAGCCTGGCACAGTCGGGTTTCCACCGCAGCTGCAGTAGGCAACTTGCATTCCGGGCGAATGCTTAGACCATTACGCCACCCGAGGCCCCCTGGAGCAGAATTAGTTGTGTCCTGCCATGGCAGACTTCTTTTTTATTTTTATTTTATTGATAGTTTCTAAATTTTTTCCCGTTTTTCTCCCAGTTTGATTGCTAATTATAGCCTCTATTTATCTCAATTCACCCTCCCCCACGAGTCTGGGTAACAAGCCAATTTTTCCCGAGCCGGCAGATCCGCCTCCTCCAAGACGGAACCCGACCACAGACGCCCTTCTGCTCCTCGACGAACTCGTGCCAGCTCACCTTCCCCCTTCCCCCTGGGGTGGACAGCCAAATGCCACCACCGATCGGGGATAACAGCCAGGGCCGGTCTGGCAGGGACAGGTTTCAAACCGCGTCCCTGATAGGCAGCGCACACTCGTATCAGACCAGCCAAGATATTGTGAGTTAGACCGCTACGCTATCCGCCGCCCCCATGGCAGACTTCTAGTCATAGTCAGCTAGATACAATACAACCCAGGCTTGAACATGCAATGTGTGGCCTATAAAGCCCATGCTGTGAAAAGATAATAGGGCCATATGAACAGATAACACCCAAAAGCTAATGAGCACGTTACTGTATAGTGAAGTTATTTTTGAAGGAGATTTTCCACAGAGAATACTCCAGAAACCTCCACAAAGGTGCTGGGGTCATCAAAATGCCTCCGATTGTTCATAACAATGTACAACTATTTTAATCTTGTTTAGTTCTCAAACAAGCACATACAATATCCTTTCACATCAGCAAATGTCTATAATTAACTTTCCCTAACAACACATCTCAACACTCCTGTGACAGAGCAATACAGAGCTCTACTAATGAATAAAAACAAAAAGCAGTCTCTTTGTCTTATTTATGAAACTCACACAGGCGGCCATTAGTAGTTCCATTTTTTTCCAACATTTAGTTTAATCTTACTTCTGTAATGTATAGCTACCTCTAAGTATATTATAGAGGAATATTATTTATGTAACATATAAGATATATAAGCTTAAGAAGTAATGAATAAATATCTAATATTAGGTTAAAAGCCTTTACTTAAAATTATTAATGGTTGCAAATGTAGTAGTAAGGTAAAGGTATTGTAGACAGTTCCCTTGATAGGCGCTAAAGAGGTCTCATTCAAAGCTGGGACAGACAAAGACCCCGGGATTACTTGAATGATACCAGCTTATGGAACAATTGTGAGGGAACAGAGGTTGCCATTGTTGAAATCATATGCTGCTCTACCTCTACAATTACATGCCCACCTACAATAATGGTTGCTTAGAACAGTTGTTCCCAAACTTGGTCCTGGGGTCCCACTGTGTATGCTGGTTTTCGTTCCAACCATAATTGCAACATGCTGAATTGTAACTAGCTTTTCATTCTTAATTAGACGCTTTTCATTTCTGTGAAAGCATGATTTACTTTCTTAAGGGCATATTATCACAGATATAGCTATGCATGCTATTAACAATAAATGTCCTATATTCACTTCCCATTACTTTTAATCAGTCGGTTCAATGAATGTTCTCATTTTCTGTAATGTGCTATGACACGTGATTCCTTTAGAAAGAGGTTACCTCATTTAATTGATCCAAATATAGAATGGCAAGTGAAATCAGTGGGGTCCTAATTGTTGAAAGTGTGGACACCTGGTTACTGAAACTGAACCATTTGTGGAAAATGACAGAGCAAATGGCAACAAGCCAAACCTGCATTGTGTTCAAATAAGTTTAAGGAAAAAACTATGGTTGAACCTACACACATGTTCTTGACAATGATAATTGATCAAGAGATTGGCTATGACAAAAAACAGCATACGCAGTGTACACCCAGGACCGAATTTGGGAATGACTGGCTTAGAATGCAGTGGTGTGCACCTCTTTGTTTTTCCATAGGGGCATCAGTATGTGTAGGAGGCACAGGCATGGGTAGCACAGCACGAGTGCACTGGAGAAACTAAGCAATGCCCTGTCTCCAGAGTCAGGACAAGACTGATTGGTTCCTTAGTTAGGGACCTGGAGGAGTATTACAGAAAAAAATCCTAACTAATTCCTATTTTTTCTCACAAGATAGGATTTGTTCTAAATTCATGTTACAGAAACAAATCCTAACTAATTTTAGGAAGCTTATCTTAACTGAACATATATTATCTCCATTTATCTCCTAACTTTTCTTAAACATTCCAATGCAACTAAAATCAGAATTGATGCTCACCCTTTCATGTCTGTTTCTAAGTTTCTACACAAGCGTTAGAATGAATATCACCTCGCATACTAAAAAACAACCGACTGTCTGGCAACAAGCCTGCTGTGCTGTCAACTTTTAACCATAGTTTCTCTATCAAAATGGAAGACATTAAAAAAGACAGACCTTTAATTTCAAAGCGGGTGTTGAAATAGAGGTGTTGGTGTCTCACAAGCCTACAAAGATACGGAGTGGGGCAGAATATCAGAAGTTCCCTCCGGATCATGGGTTGATCGGGGCCACCAAATTCCAGGTGATGAGGTTTTGCCAATTGCCTGAACATTTATAGCATGATAGGCCTCTTGACAGACATAGTTTGCCGTCGCCCTTTGATGTTGTGATGGGGAATAGGGAGCCATCAACTCAACCATATGACTCCTGGCATCCCACCCTAAATCCCACCATAATTAAAAAATGTTGCCCAGGTGTCTTGCACTTCATTTGGATCAGTTGTAAAAAAATGAATGTAGCGGGGTGCGAAAGCAAAATGCCTTTTGTAACCTCTGCTAAATTGAGCTATATTGGTATGTTTTAGACAAATCAGAAAAATCTCCTATAGAAAAAAAGTGCAAGGCAATGTTGGCCCTAATGTCTCTGCTAACTCCTAAATCATTGTTCTCAGCATTCAGTAGTTTGTCAACTTATTAGTGTTTTGAATCATTCATCTTCTTACATTTTGCTCCTGCTCTAAAAGCAATAAAAGTGCAGCCATCACTTTTGGATTATCTTGAGTTATACATTATTTTGAATTTAGGAAAGTTCCAGGGCTGTACTAAAGTTAGGACTTTATTTAGAATTTCAGCAAGTTAGGATGTTTCTGTAGTTAGGATAAGATAATGGAGATAGGAACCATTGTTCTGTAATAGCAAAATTCCTAAATTGTGTCTTAAGTAGAGATAAGATCAAATTTTACAAGTTAGGATGTTTCTGTAATATGCACCCTGGGTCTGAAGCTCAGTGACCTAATCACAGTTTTTATCCAGAACCTGTACCTTGTAGTGGTGAGGACTATCGACCACTGTTTAGAGGCATGGAAAGAGGTAGAGAGCACTTGCAACAAAGCAAAGTCGCCTCACAGTTAGACTCAGACCTAGATGACAACTCTGTGTTCTCAATTTTCCCTTTCCTACACATTCTGACAGCATTTACACAGTTGGCCATCCACCCACTCTAAAAGGAGATGTAATCCTCATTAGGCACGCAATGTGGAAGAGTGGCCTGTTAGCATTCGCAACCAGCACCTGGGAAAAGGCAGATGGTCTCTATCTAGTAATGAGTCCTGGGGGAAGAAGCGCAGATGAGTTTCTGTTCATCTGTTGCCACGCTAAACCACAGAAACTGTGTTGCCCATGCAGATATTCAGTGTCTTGCACTGACCTTTTTTGGTTGCTACTGCATTTCAAATTCCGCCTTATCAAGTGCATGTCACCAGTGCTTCATCTTTTGCCACCAAGTTGATATTGTGGAGCTGCCTGGAGGCATGCCGAGGAGTAGTGATCGAGGGGCGGGACATTGTGGTCCGCTGGCTCCACCCTTGCATCTTAATGGAAAGTCCGGGGCGGACGGAGCGCACCTGTCGCAACTTTCACCGTAATACAGAGGAAATAAAAGATGTACCTTTGCCCCAAACAAACCGCAAAGTACCGGAAAAGGAAATGCGTTGGTGAGTGAAGGAAGAGAAAAGAGCATTGTTTTGGATCGATTACTTAGCTTGATTTGGACTGCTTTTGAAAACATTGTTTGTGTACTTTTTGATTGACTGAGGAACTCGATTGGCTTGATGACTTTGGATCACAGGTCAAGACCACGAGAACGGATTACAGGCTGAAATTGCTGACTTCCCCCTATTACCCTTTTTGTGTTCATTCCCCAAATAAAGTCCTATTTTCCTATCTTGTCATTGTATGGTCATTTTATTATTGATCACTGGCTGGCTAACCCAACACCCCTGATCCTGCCACAATATTTTCCCAAGCTGCCCTGAACCATTCCTACATAGGGATAGATGCTCTGAGGATATATAGCTTTGCCCTCTGAAAGGACCATGGACGTCCCACTCATCAAGAAGATTAATGACGATTATTCAGCCTGCTCTGTCGAGCTCGTTTCCTCAGGAGAGGTGACAAAGCATTACTCAACCAGAAGCTTTTGCACTGAATGGCATACCTGGTTTCAGTAACAGAGAGAAAAACTGATATAGATATGAGGCATAAGAAGCAAAGGAAAGAGAAAGATGGGGAACAAGAAGCCAAAGGACATTAAACTTACTTAAAGGAGAGTGTCAGAGAGTAAGTCTTGCTCTGGCAACACTGGTCTGTGTCGAAGGTCTAGCAAAGCATGAAGCCCACAATGATGTTTATGTGTCCAGGAGAAGGTGGAGGTGACAGCGATGTGCACCTGAGGACTTGCTGAGGACACGTTCGGGCCCAAACCTCATATTTGGCTATCAGAAGACTATAATCTGAAATCTGCTGAGAAAGAGATGAGATCATGACACCCACATTGACATTTGTTTTGGTTACAAAGCATATGTTTAAAAATGTATTTGTTTATCAGATTCCCTGGAGGACGGCAACATACATCTGGTATCTTGCAGTTTATATACTGTATTAATGATTTATACACCTGGAACCTAGACCTGTGCGTTTTAGATTACATATATAGATGATAATACATGTTTGCGCCCTTCACAGCTATTGAGGGGGGCAGCTTTACTTTGAACAGACAGACTATTACAAGGCACCAAGACCTGGGCCCGGGTCCTTGTACCTGGCTAACAAAGTTTGTGATAACAAGACATAAGCCTGGCTTTTCCATTCCTTGAAGCAAGATAAGTCTTGCTGACTAAGTTACCATGGCAACACATCCTTAAACTTGAAGGTAGCCAGATCTGTATATAAAGGTTCACACCCTACCCAATGGAAAATAAAATACTTTGTACCCCCTTTCTTAAATGTGAAAATTGATGTGTTTGTATTTTCTGTTTGAATTTATATATGATTGACATTTTGCAATGAAAAAAAAATCCAGAAGCAATTTTAATTATATTATAGCTTTTCGTCGGGAAGAGAGATCATCCAGATCCTTCAGGTCATGTAGACAGCTTTGTTTGAGGAATACAGATTTGGCCAGTCTGGCGAGGTATCATTTAACTTAAAGACTTACTGGAGCTGTACGTTGCCCATATGGTGTAGCCATGCTTTGAATGTGAAACAGACAAACAAGCATAGGGTTGTGCTTTTTCCTTGTGGCACAAAAATCTGTACTTAGTTGGCGATTCACATGCACAACATAGCATAGGCTACAATACAGTAGAAAAATAATAAGATCAAAGTATGATGGAAAAAAAGCCACCCTTTCTTTTGCCGTCATAGCTAAAGATCAGCGCTTCTCCCTTTTGAAGTAAAACAGGCAAGTCTGAATCGAGTTAACGGGATAATTTTAGCCTGAATGTGCTAAAATGAGTGTGAGAAATCTCAATGTATGAAACAGAGATAGCCTGAAATCAATTAGCGGGTTAACTGAATCTGCAAATGTTCGATTAGCCTGCATTAGTTAAACCTGCCAGGAAGGACGGGGCCCTGCTCAATGAGAAAACCAACTTTGTAATGAACTTTGTAAATGCAATTTTTCCAGTAAACATAAAATTAATTTCAAGGTTTATTTGGATTTAATGTTATATGTTGTAAGGTCAACTTAAAACATGGATGACTACCTATAACTTACCAAGTAAGTAAAAATGAACCCAAAGGAAGTGGTCTGGAAGGAGTGCAAGCAACAAAGTACATTTGAATTAGAATTTTGTTGCACCAAATACAAACCGTTAAAAATATGCACTTAACAATGTTTTTGTGTTAGTGACTTTGACATCAATGTATGTTGGTAGATATTTTGTAAGTGTAACTAAACTTGAAACGGCACCCCAATGCCTCCTTTTCAACTAAATTGTATGTAATAATGTTTACATTGTAAATGTGACCATGTAAAATATTTTACGAATCTGCTGTGATTGGCAATTTTAAAATGTGGTGCTCTGATTTATTTTGGTTCAGCTCACTATAACAAAAATCAAGTTGTTCCCTTTACTATGGGTAATGCTTCAGAGACCATGCCCACTCTCAATGTCTCAGGTGGGCCACATTAATACTGTTTGATACTTATCTCCAGACAAAGATGTGTTAATGAACATGTGCTATTTAATCTGCATTTTTCCCTCAGGGGGCCTGGTCCAGCCTAGACAGCACAGAATTCCATTTCATTCTTCTTTTTTTCATCCCTATCCATTCCATGAATGCAATGACCCACCTCTGAATCATAAATCTATTCACAGTATTCAAACACATACAAATCATGGATTGGATATAAACACATTCTTATCATCGATAGAATGTCAAGAAGATGGATTAAGAACCAATAACTACATCAGGGGTGGCCAATGTTGGTCCTGGGGGGCCATAGGGTATGCTGGTTTTTGTTTTCACCTGAAAGTTCACAACCATTTAGACCTAATCAGGTGAGATGGGTTAGCTGTGTAATTAAGTACTTTAATTGATCAATTAAATGCTGAATAACAAGAAAAATTTGCATATGCTGTGCCTTTCCATTGCCAGGGCCAGGAACCCCTCAATTAAATGTTTGTTGCCTGTGAGAAAGCATGTTAGTCTTGAATGAAAACAAAATGCTTCATACTGTACAAGAATTCACCAGGTAATTTTTCACACATGCAAATCAAACATTAGTGTTCTCCAATTAGGGACAGGGGCATATCTGCTAGTTTTTCCTACTGTCACATAAATTGATTATTCATCTTGATTTTCCAACTTCACTGGGCAGATATTGTTGTATCAGTGTTGTCATGCATAGCTAGCTAGGAAATATGATCAAGAAATTTACTAAACAAAATCAAGCAAGGAAATATATAATATGCATGATTTTGCTTCTAATTATGTACAAAACAACTTTTGCTTGTACGCTTCATATTTAATGGGTGATATCAGGAATACATTATTTATTAGGCTTTGTATGTTAATGAAATAAAAATAATTAGACAAGCACAGTAAAATTACTTAGGCATAATTAAAATCTCAGTCACTCATGATCAGTGTAGGTGTGATAGTGGAAATCAAAGCGACGCCTACATGCAAGCTGCCGGTTCAAAAGAGAGACTGGGATGAAGAACAAACAGCTTTTCTCACCGTATTGGTGGGCTTATTTTTGTTGGGGAGGGCGATTTCAAGGAACAAAGAAAAAGAAAACCCGAACAAAGGAACCGATGCTGTTCCAGACAGCGCAGAGGTCAATCAATGCTAATCTTATTTAGTTCAGAGTCAGAACACACTCAGTAAGTAAAGTAAATTAAGGCACTTTCCATGATTCAGGAACTGAAGTGCAGAGATTGCTTATGCAAGGGCATGGGGTTAATTGTGTACAGTTGGAGCTGGAGTCAATAATGATGGATGCTTATATTATTAAGTTGTTTTGTATTCCTGCATGGATGCAGTGTTTACAGAAGCTTGATCAAGATTAATTTCCCACAGATGGTGCAATGTGTTTGATCTTACATAGTTTAGAATTTTTCACACTTGCAAATCAAACATTAGCATGTGTTCTCCAATTAGGGACTGGAGCATGTCTGCTAGTTTGTCCTACTGTCACATAAATTGATTGTTAGTATAATGTTTTCCTCAATGACTACACAACTTCACTGGGCAGATATTGTTGTATTAGTGTTGTCATACATAGCTAGCCAGGAAATATGATCAAGAAATAAGGATATCATATCTCAATTAAACTAATTAGTTTGCAAGTAAATTCTGTGCTGGTGGCTGTCAGCACTGATTGACTTACGTAGCTGGTTAGCTAAACCCCTGGTATGAACTTAACTGATTACTGGAGATTCAACAGACTGCCAATTTTTAAGGCAAGTTTTGCATTGTAGTACCACTCAGACTGAAATATCACCATCTATTCACACAGTCCCAATGACTCCTCTCACTGAGTCTGTGCAAGAATAACAACATGAACACTAAGGAACAGAAGGACTGAATCATTTAAATAACCACAATTTACTAATCAACAAGTGTTGTGGTGAAAACTATTTGTTAAACATATTTTTATATGTACTTTTTTCTTAGATTTTTATGTGTATCCCTAGAACTGCCACCATTTTCTGAAAATAATACATACTGTATATTCATGACATTCCCAAAACGAGTTAAAATGTCAGGTGAATGAGAATCAATTTTTAAAATGCACCCCAGTGCTGTATATGGAGAAATTAAAAGCATATTTTTACATTGTCTCAAATGAAAGAAAATTACAAAACAAAATCAGACAAGGAAATATATAATATGCATGATTTTGCTTCTAATTATGTATAAAACAACACAATTAAAAACAACTTTTGCTTGTACGCTTCATATTTATGGGTGGAATCAGGAAGAAATGATTTATTAGGCTTTGCATATGCTAATGCAATAAAAATAATTACAGAAAGACAGTAAAATTACTCAGGCATAATTAAAATCTCAGTCACTCATGATCAGTGTAGGTGTGATAGTGGAAATCAAAGCGACGCCTACATGCAAGCTGCCAGTTCAAAAGAGAGACTGGGATGAAGAACAAACAGCTTTTCTCACCGTATTTGGGGGCTTGTTTGTGTTGGGGAGGGCGATTTCAAGGAACAAAGAAAAAGAAAACCCAAACAAAGGAACCGATGCTGTTCCAGACAGCGCAGAGGTCAATCAATGCTAATCTTATTTAGTTCAGAGTCAGAACACACTCAGTAAATAAAGTAAATTAAGGCACTTTCCATGATTCAGGAACTGAAGTGCAGAGATTGCTTATGCAAGGGCATGGGGTTAATTGTGTACAGTTGAAGCTGGAGTCAACAATGATGGATGCTTTTTTTTGTATTCCTGCATGGATGCAGTGTTTACAGAAGCTTGATCGAGATGAATTTCCCACAGATGGTGCAATGTGTTTGATCTTACATAGTTTAGAATTTTTCACTTTATCGTCCACATTTTAATACCAGTTCTGATAAAGACAAGATGAGCTTAAATGAAAAAGAGAACAGAAAGGAGAGCTCTGGGGATAGAAAGTAGAGGATACATGTGATGAATCTGGAGAATGAGTGTCCAGTACAGAGCCATTAAGGCACTTGGACAGACATGGGAAAAGGTATCGCGTAAACTGGGGCTTACCACGTTTTAAGCACCACAGACCAGAAATGTATTGTATCTAGCATCTTTGCAGTTCCTACAGCTATTGAGGTTAATTGAGTGGAGCATTAGTCCTCTTGTTGCTTTCCTCATTAGTCTTGGTTTTAATTAAATTGTGAAATAAACTCTTGAAGCTGAGAGGTTCCTTCATGGACAGACAGATAGCTTTATCCACTGGATGTTTTATTTTTGTTTTTTAATGAACTTTCCTGAGACTTTGGAGGCAAAACTTTCACATTATGTCTCAGCTCTGCCTTTTCACTAGCACATGATAATCCCAAACAAAATGGCATTACATGGAGTCCAACCCCTGAATTTTTCAGACCAGGTGATTCCATCCTGTTGTTCATGAACATCCTGATTCATGAACAGGGTTCTCTGGCACAGTTTGTACACTAGTATCATAAGCACACAAACAGAGTATGCACAGAAACAGCCCATTTTTCTCATCCAGCTGATCCATAAGACCAAAAGGCACAGGAAATGTCATGTAATTGATGGTGTGGTGACTGTGAGGTAATTGAAATGATACCGTATAATACTACAATACCATTGTGTGATTGCAAATGCATAGAAATATTTTCTTTCTACCTTTTATTAGATAGCAGTGTACAACTGCTTTTATTAGATAGTGTACAACTGTGTGACACACATTGAAGCTAGGAAGTAACCTCTCTATTTAAAAGCCTGAAGGAGGAAACTGAATGAATCTCCTGTTGCTAAATCATTTTACTGGGTTTTGTAAGTGTTTTTTTAATTGCTTTTGCTGAAAACTATGGCTGATTTAACAAGATTTTTTCCACATCAGTCTGGATTACCAGTGAGAGATTTTAAGATTTTCGATCACCTTCCCCATCATTGCTATTCATGTCATAGATTTACATCTATGCTGTTGTGCAGACAAGTGTCCTCCGTTTCTTTCTCCTGAACAAAAACAATGCTATCATTCACAAAACAAAGCTAAATGGTGCAATTTGGATCTCAAGTCAACATACTGCAAAATGTTTATTTTTACAGGAAAATCATAGCTCTAATATACTTATTGATTAACATTTGGAAAGCTGACATTGATCTCTCAAGTTGAGGAGATACTGCCATTACAGTCTATGTTTTACTACATTGTTTACATGGTAGCTGTAGTAAGGCATAAACAAGGCATTGGGTCAATATGACAATATAATTGTGTATGAATCTGAACACCATTTACAAGAACAAACATTAACGGTACTTCACAGCTTTTCTAGCAGCCTAGCTTGCTAATTCATGACAGCCACGGTGCAGACCTGCTACTGAGCTAGCAAAGAATAAAAAAATATTTTTCCCTACCATAGTATATAACAATTGAGTAAGGGATATATTGATTGAGAGGCCTAACATGTCACTCAAGCAGCAGATCCTAAGAAACATGGTTCTCCTGCATCCCGCTCTTATCAGCTTCACATTGAAAGAAAAATAGAGTACCAGTCTCTGGACTCCATCTTTTCAAGAAACAACAAATACACACAAATCAGCCAACATTGTTCAGGGTTGTGGGTTTCTTTCTCGCACCGGCCATGCTATCTGGAGGCCTTGTAGCCTGACGGAGAAAGATACAGCTCATAAATAAGAAAGCGTTTCTGTCATCTCATCTCCCTCCCAGACTGTTGTATTTGTGGTTTCAGACAGTCTCTCGGCTCCTCTCAATGTGACGATCAAGGAGCTTAAGGTGAACTCAGCTCTGGTGGCTTGGGATATTTCTGAAGGGGATCCCGTCATCGGATTTGCCATCACCCAGCAGGTAAGAGACATGGGAGTCACCTTTACCCTGCAATTAGCTCTCTCACAGACAGGTGCAAGGCAGGCAGATGCCCAAGAGCACCTTGGGGCTTTGTGTGTCTCTCACTCATCTCCTCATCCACACCTGTTCTTTTCACTTCCGCAAAGGTGTCACGCAGTTCAGGAGCGTTGAAATGGAAACAGTCATTGTAACCACAGCAGGCTGTGACAGCATATTCTTAATTTACATTAAATGTGTTTTATACTGATGTTAGCGCTATGTAATTGGTAGTGACTGGTGTGTGAGTACACATTTTTGCGTAATAAAATATTAAATGCTTTTACAAAAAAGATGATGTTTGTGTATGGGATTAACACGAGGTAACATGCAATTACACAGATTGCATTGGACACTTTTGAAATTGCATAGCTATGTATACTTACCTAAATTACATACATATATGGTGTGAATTGTATGTTACATGGTATTTATTATATCATTATACAATTGCCTTGTAATTGCATATGTATTAGAATGATTTTATTGGTTAGGGTTACTTTTAGTATTAGTATTTAACATTAAATTGGAGCTTGTATGCAGTGGGCAACCCATGCAAAGATTGTATTAACTTTTTTTTCTTGGTACCAACACTCTGTAGTTTCATCTCTTGTCAGTAATATTGATATTCAACTCCATTCCTTCATTTCTGAGCAAAAAGAATCCTCAGGCGCCTTCAAACGCAGTCAGGCGATGACAACATATAAATCAGCAGCAGTATTGCTGAGATGGATGTCATGGCATAGACTCCTACTGCATTATATTGGACAATAGATATGAAAGATGAGTTCATGGATAGCACAGCTTAATGTTGAGAGTCCAACCTCAGTACAAATCCATCAGAACAATGTATGCTGTCTGCTGCCTCCCTCAGTCGCTGTGCTAAGGAAATCAGATCCTTCATTGCTAAAACACATTCCTCAGAAACAATGAATTTACATCTGCTGCAACACAAAGCCATCACTCATTGTCATTGTGTTTTATAGAAGATGTGAATAAGTTAAAGCAATGACTTATCTGAGACATGAAAGTCACAGGCTTACACCTCTGCAGTACTGCAGTGCATGACTTTCTATGTGTTTGTGTGTGTTTTTGTGTATGCACAAGTGAACATTGGGTGCATTTGCATGTCTGTGTGTGCATGTTCGGGGGAATTTCTATGTGTATGGGTGTCTGTGTGTGCACTATTGTTTAGTTGTCCATGCCTCTGAATATTTTATATCTCATCCGGAGCAGAAGAAGGACGTCCACATGCTACGCTTCATCCAGGAAGTGAACACCACAACCCACTCCTGTGCATTATGGGAATTGGAGGAGGACACGGAGTATATTGTGCACGTGCAGTCTATCAGCCCGAGTGGCACCAGCCCCCCCAGCGAGCCTGTGCTCTTCCGTACCCCAAAGGAGGCTGAGAAAATGGCCTCCACGAGTCCAGGTAAACCATGTTACGGGGTTGCGAAGGTACTGAAGGATTGTTGGAAGCACACATTTATTTGATAATCAGTGTTTCTAACTGATTATGTTGGAGGCCTGTACGATTCTATCAAAATGCTTAATTTCACAATTCAAACAATTATTTGCTTAAGTTCAGATGTTTCCCTGAGTTTTGGGAAGCGGAAGACACGATGAGATCTGCACCATTGAGACAGGGCACCATTTTTTCTAATGCAGTAAAATAGGACATAATTCCTTCATCAATATTATTTGGGCATTCAAGTAATTTACTGTTCTCTATAATATGGGCAGTAAGGGTATGGATTCATTTTTCATATGTTACATTTTTTTCATGCAGCTCCCTCCTCTGGATAGCAGCTGATATTTTTCAACTACATACCAGGTTTATACCAGAAGGAACAGGGAGGGGAGTTAAAAATGAAAGGAGCAATAATAACTTAATATATAATAATAATAATTTCTTAATTTCTTCAAGCATAAATAATGTGTATATAAATGGAAAGAAAATAATTCTGCTGTCAATATTCTATTTCCCAAAGGGGACAGCTACAGTATATGGTATAACACTACCTATATGTGTAGGGTGGAGGAATATACTATACCTGTATCGCATAGGAGCCTAGGCACAATCTGAAAATAAGCAAAGAGAGTGGATTTACTAGTGAATTTCAGTGCATACGGGTAAGTGAGGAAAATGCATGCATTGGTACATAGCAAAGTAGAAGCAGTTTTAAAGTGAAGCCAGCTCAGGTGCACAAGCTCACAAACACAACCTCACTTTTGAGAAGCCGTCCCCCAGGGTAGGCCTGTACCCTCCAAATCTATGGTAGTAGTACAGAGGGTAATGAGCAGGCACACAACTGAAGGAGAAACGATATTTGGCAAAACATAGAACAAAAACATTGGTATCTTCTCTACAACTTCTCTTGCTTCATTTTTGAACCCGCCTTCATACATTTTGAAAACAGAACAGTTAGATATCCAAAAAGACAAAAAAAAACTGACAAGTTAATAACAGGGATAGAAATAATCTAGGCTTTACATCTATTGAATAAATACACAATTACGCTCACTCACCTTTAGTTCAATCATATATTCAACTTTCATCTCGGGTTTAATTACCTAAATGCTGTTCTTGGTTTTCATTTGAAAGCATGAAGGGAAAAATTACATGGTTTCCATTATGTTTCTTATGGGCACAACCTTTTAATGAGTTATGATAGCACGCATATAGACACTGCTGAACGAACATTTTGGCGGCAAGTTTTATTAACACACAGGCTCCTAAACAAAGCCGGATTAGTGCTCTAATAGGTTGAATATAATTTGTGACTATTTGTGTAGCATTAATACTGTTTAATAATATATAGATTTGCTATGTAGATACCAAGGTGTACAGCAGTAGCATGTGAGAAACTGTCAAATTCAGACCTACTGTATATCAGTTTTTTTTTTCAAACGTTTTTGCACATCCCTACATGCTGTACCAAAATGAAATTAGTTAGTCCTTCTGTAAAACCTGGATTTTAGTATTATTTCTCCCTACTGGATCCAGGATGTACCACGCCTGTCCCAGAGATCTGGGCAGTGCCTAGGTGCCATTCAGTCTCAAGCCTTAATTATCATGTTGAACTAATTCCTTTTGGGACTGGAGACGTGCAACTCAGGGACTTGCTCTGCAGAAGGTGAACAGCAAAGAGCCAGCAAAGGTGAAGGTGAAGGCAAAGAGCAAAGAGACTCCTGCTAAATTAGAGCTGTCTCTCTTCCTTCCTGCCTGCCTATTGACACTGTCATCTCGCGCGTCAGCCCAGGCCCAGATGGTAATTGTCAGAGGACAGAAAACTCCAGGGCAGTGGAGGAGCATTAATCAGTCTGGAGCTGAGAGACGCAGGGCAGCTCATGAGTCATTTTTCACCTTTCCATGATATTTAATAGCAGGCGCTTAATTAATTGCTCTGCCCCGCTTGTAGCTTTGGAACCGGTTCAAGTGGGATGCTGAGCAAAGATGTAAGATAAGAGACCGAGAGATTCAGAGAAAACTTTCCCTGTTTTTCTTTCCGCTACACTTCAAAGGCACCATGGGACAGTCCCATGAGAACACAAACACCACAGGGAAACTGTGGGTTTGACTGTACAGGGAATTAATTTCAACTGTATCAGAGCTAGGGACCCTGTATCTGGCCCAGTGAGCAATTAGAGATCCAACATCACCCTGAATCTGGCCTGGAGATTATTAAGTGATACAACATCACTCTGAATCTGGCCTGGAGACAATTAGGTGATAACATCACCCTGAATCTGGCCTGGGGACTATTATGTCAATAATGGGCTTGTCACACCCAACAAAAATCTTCCTTTGGGGTTAAATAAAAGTCCAAGTCCCTTAAGATGATGGAGAACAAAAGGAGATAGAGAGATAGAGAAGAGAGGAAAAAGCAAGAATACACACTGCCCTCAAATCAGAGCATCTAGTTCACAGCATTCAAACAGCATGCAGTTGCCTATCTTCCCAGTGTGGATGACAGCTCGCTTTTCATTCATGAGGCACACAATGCAAAGAGCATAGTATGTGTGCAAGAAGATAAGAGAAAAAACAGCTGGCGGTTTACCCATGAGGCTCCAGGAAGATGAAGGGGAAGTTCCTATTGGCTCAGCAGGTAAATATCCAGAAGAAAAAGAGTAGGAAAAATGGTTTTAGCTGACACAAGCTAGCAGTTCTTGTATTTTTATGTGAATTTTCTCTGTGAAGCTCAGTGAAACAGAGCAGAACCATAATGAATCCTGCAGTAAATCCAGAGCGATAGAAAAGCTTACTTTGTGCCTGTTAATGCTCTCCATCACTTCTTCCTCCATAGCTTCTCTTATGATAACACAGTGGGCTGCCGCAGGGTACGGCTTGCCCCCGTAGCCCCCCTCCCACTTTAATACCACGAAAGAGCTGGCTATCAGGCAGAAGAGATGTGGGATGAGGATGGGTGGGGGGGGTGGGGGTGGCGGTGGATTATATAGGATCATGCTTAATATTGGGGAAAGAAGCTGCAAGTCTCAGCTTGGATCAGTTATAAATCTACTCCCACAATGCACTACAACATTCAGTACCTTTAAATCTGTCCCACAGCAAGCTATTAAACTAGAGGAAGGGAGCATCAGACAGAGATAAAGGCACGGCAGGCTAAAAAGATTTAACTCCCAAAAAATCGAAACTCATGTACTACATAATTCATTTGTCTTCCAAATATCTTTTTTTAAATCATATTTTATCCCATTGGGAATACGCAATCATATTCTTGGAACTGTCTCATCGCTGCATTGTCTTCTGTCAGTTCCGGAAAACGCAGACAAGTACACGCTCTCGTGTGGGCTGCCAGCTATGTCTTATTTTCACTTTTTTGTCATTTTGTCAGCGGAGTATACTTCATGTGCAGTTGGTGTAGGCAGACTGCTGGCACCCAATCAACCAATCAAAACCCTTCCTCCCTAGATGACACTCTGCCCAATTACAGCCCACCCGAGGACACTGGCATGGTCTGAATTCAATATAGCTTTGGTGGTTCTCTGTGGCTCAGTTGGTAGAGCACAGCGTTGGCAACGCTTAGGTTGTGGGTTCAATCCCCACTGGGGCCACATATACTGAAAATGTATGCATTCACTACTGTAAGTCGCTTTGGATAAAAGGTCTGCTAAATGGCGTATATTAATATCAGATGGGGCACAGAACTCAGTGGTATAGCAAAATGAGCCACCCAGCTGCCAGTACTGATCACTGTTTCCCAGAGAGACTGTGCAGTCCCAAATGTGTCACAGGTGAGATATGAATCCTCTCTCTTGAATTTCTCTTCTGTACTGATGGGACTGGCTAAACCATTTTAGTCAAGGAATTAAACGTTTCAGCGCTTATGTGCTGCAAAGCTGTCCTTCTGATCTATGGCATCAGAGCAAAATTCTTATATTATTATCCTAACCATATTTTTGTTTAATCAAGCGTGACCTACCAAACAGCTTATCACAATCAGAGCCATAATCATGTGTGGATGAGGGTGGCTTGAGAGAAGCAAAGATCAAAGGGTTGCCTGTTCCAACGGCCCTTCGTTGCATCCTTGAGGATTTCTAACGATGATTATTTCTCCTGATGAGCGTTGTACATTAACCTTGCGTAATCATGCCCAGCATTTTTCAAACAGCCTTTTGA
Organism: Aldrovandia affinis; assembly: GCA_029706075.1. Classification (NCBI taxonomy): domain Eukaryota; kingdom Metazoa; phylum Chordata; class Actinopteri; order Notacanthiformes; family Halosauridae; genus Aldrovandia; species Aldrovandia affinis. The sequence goes on from JAINUG010000210.1 coordinate 1,294,797, forward strand.
TTTCCCACCAGTGAGGATGATGAAATATAAGCATTCCTTGTGAGTGCTGCTTCTTTTGAACCTTTTGACAGGAGTTAAACGGCGGCCTAATTGACATGTCAGTGGACTCTAAAAAGCACTGCATGGCTTTTAACTTAACAAGGAATTCATTATTGAGCTTTTGATGTCACCAGGGGAACCCTAACTAGATTTCCTGTTGACGGGAGGCAGACTTGAAACATTAATGTGGCTGAATGCTCCTGATGTAAACAGAGATGGAATTGAGAAATCAGTCTTAGGCAACTGGTCACGGCAAAGTGATGAATTCATTGTAGTGTACAGAATTTATAGTCCATGAACTGCTGCCTGGTCATGGCCAATAGCATGTAGCAATCAGTTTTTTTAAATAGCTTTATTAAATGAATACATTTTAAGCATTTAGCAGACGCTCTTATCCAGAGCGACTTACAAGATGTGCATTAATACAAGGTAAGAACAATCATAGTTAGCGCACAAGATCAGTGCAGTAATACAGCAATAGACATCATTGCAGGCGTCTGCGTATCATACCTGTAACACTGGAAAAGAAAAGGTTAGTGTTTTTTTTTTAGTGTCTTTTTTTTTTTTTCTTCTTCTTTTTTTTGTAGAACAAGTAAACAGTGGTGACGACAGATTGACTAGATGGACAGTGTTCAGTGGTAGTGGAGTCTGAAGAGGTGGGTTTTGAGTCTCCTGCGGAAGATTGGAAGTGATTCCGCAGTCCTGACCGATTGCGGAAGGTCGTTCCACCAGCGAGGGATCAGGACAGAGAAGAGGCGAGACCGCGAGGAGCGGCTGCAAGGCGCCCGGAGGGATGGGGCAGTCAGTTTGCCAGAGGAGGCGGAGCGGATTGGTCTGGGCGGGGTGTTGGGAGTGATGAGTGACTGGAGGTATGGGAGAGCAGTACCTCTGGCCACTTGAAAAGCAAGCACCAGTGACTTGAATCTGATGCGTGCTGCGATGGGGAGCCAGTGCAGAGAGGAGAGTAGAGGGGTGATATGTTAATATCACCTCCTCTATGTTAATACATATAATAACATAAAATACAAACTGAATTAAAGGAAGTAATAACTTTGTTTTGCTTTGTTTTGTTGCTTAGCATATCCAAGGATGCTAACAGCTCTGGGTTTTACAGCTAATGCATCCTGGAACCTTACAGTACAGTTGCTTAGTTGCCCAGATGAGATTTGAATCCATACCCCTCATAGTTCAGAGTTTGTTGCTGTTTGTTAATCTAATTGCACTGCACCACATGTCACCCTTCAGTCAGACATTCCACAGTATAGAGTGACACAACTGAATCAACTGAAAACAGATGTTGTACAAGAGGTTCTGTAATGAAAAAAACTGTGACCACATTTAGGACCATATAACATGTGCACGTTTGCAAGTCTAATGAACAGGTATGCAGGTCTAGTCAGAGAAACCAGTCAATATTTGTTCAGATCTACAGATAAACAATTGAACAGGTGTTCAAATCTACAGGTAAACTAAGGAACAGGTGTGCAGGTCTACAGGTAAGCTGTTGGACAAGTGCACATTGTCTGTAGTAAACCGTTGAGGAGGTGTTTAGTCCTGTGCTGTTCTCTTCCCCACAGACGAGGTGATGATTGAGCAGGTGGGGCAGACTGCCCAGCTGAGGGCAGGGGAGCTGATCATCATAGTGGTGGTGCTGATCATGTGGGCAGGTGAGGGGGGACGGAAATACACACAAACACACACCAACAGGCTAGACTCCCTAAGACATCTCCACACAGTCAGAGCGAAAGAGCCAATAAACCATCACCAGAATGCTCATTTACATACATGTATGCATCGCCAAAGCAAAAGAACCCAAGCTTATGATTCACTGTGGGTTCATATAGTGATGGTGCCTCTAGGCCAGATAGAGAAACAACCACTCATATGCAGATGATTAGAGAACAGAAATGTTTTTGCACCTTTGCTAGAATCTACTTGCAGCACGATAGTCAGAGTCTAAATGAAAATGAGACACAAGTCGAAAATATAATTAGACCAGAGGTGAGGTGTTCCAGTCGCTTGCAAATAATAATTATGTTTATGCTTCCAGGCAAGAAATAGTAAATCAATATAATGCATAATGTCGCAAATTGTAGTTAGTCATAACACTGTTATATGTATGCAAAAATGTGAGTCCCAGACTCACAAAAGTAATTTAGTTTTTCCAGATTGTCAATGCACCTGCAGCAAATAAAGTATAATTGTTTGTTTGATTGTTTGATGTCCCCTTCCCTCCCTCTCTGTCTATCTTACTAAGGTGTGATCGCTCTCTTCTGCCGCCAGTATGACATCATCAAAGACAATGAACCAAATAACAATAAGGATAAAGCCAAGAACTCGTCCGAGTGTAGTACACCAGAGCACCCAACGGGGGGGCTGTTGCGCAGCAAGGTATAATCAATCCACCCCCCTACCCCCACCACCAAGCTCTTCAAGCCCTGACCAGGTGAATCTTCCTAACAACTCTTTGACATCCCCATTCCCACCCATTGCTAGTGTCACACCCTGCTAAAGACTACGTTCTTTGCATTCTCACAGCATAGCTCCAATGTTACCAACATCACTTCGATGTTACAGGAACGTTGTGAGAACATTGAGAATGGGTTAGCCAGGACATGCAGTCTGTCCAAATTTGCCCAGCACAATTTGCCCGGTGAGTTTAGTCTTATGTCTCTTGACATAGCACAGCAGAGGAGCAGAGCTCCTACCCATGGGCGCAGTGGAGCAAAGTTATCTTATAGTTATGAAATATATCTGAAAGCACCATGGGATATATTAAGTGGCACTGAAGAATGGGGTTGGCTGTGTTGTTGTGTGTTTTCGAGCTGTGTGCACTCCAGCTGGGTCTGTTTTGGAAGGGTGTTGAGTTTTGTGCGTTGGTTTTGCTGCGAGGCAGTTGCTCAGCATTGAGCAGACTGTTCAGAGAATGACAGCTCCATCCTGCCAAGCTACTCTGACAAGCGTGGGCTTATGAAATGTGTATAAATGGGAATGGCTGCGCAGCTCCAAAGCCTCTAATTATAATCTTCCCAGAAAATGTTATACATGGAGCTGCTGAATTGAAAATCGACTTTTGACACTTTACTAGGTAATGCTGTTTTTATTTGGTGCATTATAAAGCCAAGAGGAACATGGCTTCAAATAACCATGCAGTATAACCTCCGGTAATAACATGACATAAAACCACATGATATACTGTGCCTACAGGTAACTTAAGTAAAAATAAAGTAAATACTTGAGTAAACAAAGGGTTCTGGCAGCTCTGTTATGCTGTAGGGAGTATTTTCCTGGCATGGTTTAGGTGCAGTCAACCCCTAAGAGGGAAAGGTAAATGGAAATAAATACAAAGCCATTCTGAGTGATCATCTTCATCCTATGGTGAAGCTTTTCTATCCTGATGGAGGTGGGCTCTTCCAGGATGACAATTCCCCATCCACAAGGCACGAGTGGTCACTGAATGACTTGATGAGCATGAAAACGATGTAAACCATATGGCACGACCATCTCAGTCGACAGATTGCTACCCATCTGAACACTTATGGGAGATTCTGAAGCAGCGCCTGAGACAGCGTTTTCCAGCACCATCAGCAAATCACCAAATTATGGAATTTCTTGTGGAAGAATGGTGTTGCATCCCTCCAATACAGTTCCAGGCGCTTGTAGAATCAAACCAAGGCGCATTGAAACTGTTCTGGCGGCTCATGGTGGCCCAACGCCGTATTAGGACACTATGTTGGTGTTTCCTTCATTTCAGCAGTTATCTGTGGGCTTTATGACAAATGTTATGAAAAGTGTTAAAAGTTTCTGTCTCATTATAACTCCTCCTATGTATTTTGTATGTAACAAAAGCGCTTTATGTCATTGGCTTATGGTTACTGTTTTGTTCGCTTTTACAGTTCCCAGAGAATAATAGAAAGCCATCAGTGAACATCACTGAGGTGCCACTGCCCATACTCATCTAAAGAGACATTCCAAATCAAAGGGACAAGCAAAATGGTTGAAGAGCCTCTCAGCATGCAGAATTATGCCCCCAGAACCTCTGATAAAGTTTATCTGTCCCTTTCAGGACATCTGATTGGGAAGCACACTGCTAAGCTCAGTGACTGGATGTCATCTCATCCTCTCGTGTCTGGGCCTGGACTCCCCCTCAGATCCCTTGAATATGAATAAATTCAATACATGCTCCTCAGTGTCAGCAACTGACAACAATGTTCACAAATCTTTAATAGTCTATCATATCTCTTCAGCGAGAGAGATCACTGTTTCCAATAAGCACACACTGAACATTCGTTTCTTAAACAATATTATTGTTGTAATAATAATAATAATCATTATAATCATTATAATGTTGTTGATGATGATGACAACTATTATTGTTATTAGTAGCAGTATTAGTAGTGGTAGTCTTAGTAGCAATATCAGTATTTTAGTCACTTTGAATACTTCATTTCTTTGAAAACATGAGTTACTGGCACAGCCACAGATTGAAAAACAAATACATGTTGCTGGCATCTTTTTATGCTTTTTCCCAGTGAGTATTTTATGTATTGTTCCTCGTTCTGACAAACCCTACCTTTGAAGTTTTAGTATTATGATCTATAGCAATTATTTTTTAAAGTGATGTAAATCCTCGGTGATGATCAACCATTCAAGTTCAAATTGATTGGTCTACAATTGACTTTTAATCACCTGCCATGGTCGCTGCAGTTGATTGGATAAGACTTTAGCTGGTAGCGATAAACCCACGGCCGGAGCCAAGGTACATGATTAACAAGACCGGAAGCTCAGGCTCTCCAATGACAGACAGAGCACATGGGGAACTCCTCAACTGCAATATTTCACAGCTGGCTGGTTTGCTTAGCTCTGGATCAGTGTGGCTTTCCTTTGTCTTTTTAGCTGAGCTGATCAACAACTAACCCTGTCAGTCTTTTTAGTTGAGCTGATCAAGAACTAACCCTGTCAGCTCCGCCCAACATTGCAACTGGTGCTGGCTTTCTTAGTGAGCAGGCTGCTTAATAATGAGTCAACACTTGAAATCAGCACTTCAAGTTTACCACCAAATCAGCAAACAGATGGGAAAAAAGCAAAAAGTGCAAAGCAGTGTAGAGGAAAATATTTTTTTTTTGATAAATGAATGCGATGTTATGTGCAATTGGTCTGTACCGACACATACCAGCGGTTCAGTCAGCATTCGCTCCAGGTCAAGTCTGGTTCCAGCTCAGCAATGAAACAGGGGTATCAGTGTGCCCAAACCCAACACATAATGCAGCACATCATTTTCTCAACTCCCGCAAGGGGCATTTCCCACCCAGCTGTAATTTAGTCATTGAAGGGATCTGAAAAGTGTAACAAATTTCCTTTAACTTTTCATTTTTGGGGGAAAGTGCCACCCACCTCGCCACTCCTCTATCTCCAAAAGTAACTGGGTGTGTGTTTTGTGAATAGCATCAATCACCCTGGCCATCACTCTCACCTATTGATTGTGCGCTTGTACACCCTAGACCACCTCCTGCCAGTATCCTTTGAGTTGGTTACATTGGTGGCCCTTTGGTGGTAGGAAGGGGGTGGGCTTGTGGACCAGGCTGGCTCCCCCCTTTAGCGCCCTCTAGAGCACATTCACTCCACTGCATCTGTCTCTTCAACCAAAAGCAGCAGTCGTGGGTGGTTTATAAAGCTGCCCCAAGCTGTCCATCTGTTGAGCTTTGACCACTGTAGCAGTGGACAGATAATTTCGGATCATAGCCCTATCCGTGTATATGAATACAACAACATATAAAGTCTGAAATACTGTAAAACTGCCTTAAACTCCAGGAGCAGAGATTTATATTTAAATCTGTCTCTGAAAAGGTTTTTTTTCTTTTATATATTCAATAACCTGTTGTTGATGTGTATGTGGAGGAGTTGGTTGAAAAAGTGATATTACAGGACTTCATTTGTATTACTGTACTCATTTGTGTTGCTGCGTTGATTTGTACTGTCTGTGGGAACAAAAAGGCCTACATTTGGTTGTGAAGGTTTTAGGGAAATGGGTTGTGAAAGGGCACTGCAAGCAATGGGGCCTCAGTCTCAAGATTTCAGTTTTGTTTCTTAACCGTCTGTTTAAAGCTGGGCTGCGACTGCTTTTGTGCATTCCTTGACAGTCTGTATTTATGAATAGTTTTGGTGTTGTACAAAACAAAAGTAAAGCCAGCTCATTAAAGATTTAAACGAGATGTGCATTTGAAAACGAGAGCAATACCTGGTGAGATGTACAGTACAGCATACAGAACAAGTGTGGTATACAGTATAATGACAAAAGCAAATATAAATTATTTAAAAGGAATTAAGAAGACATTTTCATTGAAACAAAGAGGTTTGCCTGAGACATTATTCCAAGCCTACTTACTCCAATGCAGTGGCTCTTCACTGCTGATTTGTGGAGTAAGGGGAGGATCGGGTCATGCTTCTCACTTCTAGTGCACACAGTCAATAAACCTTTAGCTTAAATGTGTGTTTTTCTATTCATAAATGAAACCCAGGGAAAGTTTAATACATGTTGGACTCGCTAAAGGACTGCCGATAAGGTGTTTGATTTTCTGTCTGCTCTGTGTGTCCTGGTGTCCCAACAGAAAGTTTGACCGTGAGGTTAGATTTCAGACACTTACAGACATACATGAAAAATGTAAAACTCTAATGCTTATCATTTTACAGAGAACAGCTTGAGGTGTCCTTTAGTCACATCCGTATTTTGGCCCCCCATACACACGAGTGAGAACCATACATTTCCTCTTTAATGACTGATAATTAACCTTGGCTGCAGGGAGAACAGCAAGCGGTAACATGACAAATGGGCAATATCAATATTCCGTCCCGGTAACGTAGCCAGAGGGAAGGGTGCCAGTCGAATGATGGCTGATGCTTGCAACATTTTTTTAACTTAAATTTTTCCTCCTTCCCCATCGATCTGGAACTTTGCCTCAAACGACGTCAGTGTGAAATAACAGCCAATACAACTGTAATAGAGCAGAACGGGAGGTCCATTTTATTTCTATTTTTATTTCTATAAAAATATACATGTGTTTTGCCACATTAACATTAAGCTATGAATTCATTATAAATAACATGGACTGTGTTAAGCACTCCCGAAAGACAAGAACTATCTGGACGTAAAAGCAGCAGTGCAGTGGCCTCTCAACATCAACATCAACATCTGCCTCATTTATGACAGATACAAATGATCTGCTCAAATGCTTCCTTTGAGCTGAAGGAACATTTGCCATCTTATTTTAATTCTTGATGTATGCTCTGGCGTCCTTTTTGTCCCCTCGTGTGTGTTTCGGCAGCCCCGCGTTGAGTCGGCAAGCGAAAGCCGACGTGAATGCAAGCTTAGTGGCTATTCGTAAACAGATTACTCACCTTTGAATGCAATGTGAAGACTCCTTCACTACAGCACACTGAGGATCAATGCACACTGAGGATCAATGCTTTTGTAGATCTGTAATCGCATTAGTATTCTCGCAGGTTTATGGTACCCGCGGTTTCTCTTGGCAGCACGAGGCAGGGTGTAAACTCAAATTTAAATTGTTGGCAGTGACACATACAGGTGTTCTCGGAAAGTAAAATCAGTCACATTTCTTCCTGTAATGTATGTTCCACACTAATGGACCCAAAATCACATATACACACATACGTTGATTCTGAAATGGGAACTCAATGGATAGGTTAGGGCCATCATATATCATGGTTACAGGCTTCTATTTGTAATGAAGTGCTTCACAGCTCTTCTTCCAGTGAAAGAGCCATATCTTACCATATATAAGGTGAAAATAGACATGGGGACAACATTTTTACAGCACACTGGTTCTTTCCACATGTGCACATATATTCAGGGTTTGTGTTTTTACAACTTCAATGCCCTTTTGCCAAAATACAACATGTAATACAGGCTGTGGTTCCTGCATGGGATGCAGCCTGCTCATTTATCATATCATTGGAGATTTCTAACCTCAAGAAATAAGACACAATCATTTAAGCAGAAACTTCTGTCTGTAAGGAAATTATTATTTGATACAAATACTAAAATGCCAAAGTTCTTTTTAAAACAGACACCAACCCATATCCAACAAGAGTATATGTTGAATATGAAATGGGACACTTTATTACAAGGAAATATTATATACCAAAACTTAATACATACAATTTCCTTTAACAAATGCAGTTTGTCATTTGTATATTTGTATAGTCTATAGTAGTCTAAATGACAAAATGACACATATGGTAAAACATTCTAAAATATGCAAGCACGTGTTCATTTTCTCAGTGAGAGCACAAATAGTTGCTAAGTTTTGGTTCACTATTTTTGGTTGTTTATCTATGTTTTCGTACAGCTCTGAATAAGGAAACGTGGCCCCTGGCTTTGAATAGATAACAACCAGTCGCTTTTTCTTCCGATTGCTTTTTAGTGTCGAGGGAGCCCCCCAAACCTGTCAATTATTTAATATTGAAAAAATATTTAAGTATTACAATTATTTTCAGTACCCTAACATATAGCTTGCACAATATATTTACTTATTTGAAAAAAAAGTCCTACGCATACATAGTTCTTTGTCAGCATAAAAGGCATAAAAATAAAAATAAAAGTCTTAGAAGGAGTCGCTATTCCAACTGTGTTCTTTTCTTCATCCTCACAAATGTTTCAATGACACTGTCGAAGTCGATCCTCTCAGTTACTTGTCTCTCGATAAAAAGCAATGACAGATTGGAGAGACGCATCTCATGCACTGAAGAACGCAGGTATGTCGTAATTAGTTTAAGGCGACTGAAACTGCGCTCTGCCTGTGCACTCTAATAGGAATAGTGAGATAAATCCGATATAAAGTTGAAATATTAGGGAAGGTTCGGTGCATATCATATTCGATAAGGAAAGATGGAATTTGGCCAGTTAAAAGTACAGTACAGCTTTAAATAATTTTTTTAAGGAACAGAAGTTGCAGCCATAGCAATAACGTTCTTTGGTTTCCCCTCTTTCCGCATTGCAGCGTACGATTTATTTTTTCCCCCCATTTTCAATATTAACATGAGGTCAGCGTCAGTTGACGTATACGTCAATATGTAGCCCAGCTAATAGATAGAAAATGGGGAAATATAGCTTAAATTATATATTGGAATAACATAAATTAGATATAAAACCCAACCACCCTATGTAACTTTTGATAACAACCTAAATAATCTGACAGGGCACCTGATAATGGAAAAGGCACACACACACACACACACCAAACAACACTTAGTTACAAATTCCCTGCCCTCTGTGCTTTAAGGCCCAGGGCAAATAGTTGTAGACATTCATTCCAATACACACAGTGTGTGTGTGTGTGTGTGTGTGTGTGTGTGTGTGTGTGTGTGTGTGTGTGTGTGTGTGTGTGTGTGTGTGTGTGTGTGTGTGTGTGTGTGTGCACCAAATGCAATGGCCTATATCTGCAGACACTGACCAAGCTATTTTACACTGTTGAATTTTGTAAGTTTTGTCTGGAAGAGTGTAATTTTTTTAAGTTAATCCCAAGCAGAAATGGGATTTTGAGTTTAGGCCCCTCCATGTTCACCTTGACTGGGGAAGCTAGATACTTCCATAGACCAGTATAGAAAGGTTGTTGCAAAAGAAAAAAGAAAAGATTTTGGTCAAATAAAAATAATTGAGTTGATATAATTCTGCAAGATTATTGACATAGCTTTTTACAGTAAAAGATCCACAAAAAAGCATGTAAAAAATAATGTTTTATGTGTACTATGAACTATACAGTTTATATTTAGTGTATGAAATTCATTCATTCATTATCAGCTGCTTAATGAGGGCTAGCATGGTTCTGCTTCAGTACACAAACAAGGTTACACAATGTATATTAATAACTGCATAGAGGACTAATTATGTATCAAATGTAAATTGAAATAAAGTTCTCTCTTATTTTCAAGAGTATTGTTTTTTGCTTTCCTAATTTTTCATCATAAAATGAACAAACGCTTGCTTTATTTCAATCAGTCGTTGTTAGAGTGGTCTTAGAAAGGTTAAAATGGAGGACAAAACTCAAGTCATAATTGGTGTACCATGTACAGCATTTTACCCCTGATCATTTTTAGGCTTGGTGTTGATTAATAAAAGTATGTAATGCAGTGCACTAAAGGATAAAAATTGTTTAAATATTCAGTTGGCGATAGAAATTGAGTGGACACAATGCTGGAGGTATAGAGCTGGGCTGCGTTGTTCCGTTTTCTGATGACCATAAGGTATGCTGACATGCAAGCACTTCAGATTGTCTAATGTGCTCATGCACATTTCTGAGCACGTTTTTGCCCACAGGTGGGACGTATGTCCTGTGCTCTACCATTGTGCCACTGTACCTCCTGGCTAGCTCGCCAAGCAGGCCCGGACGCTCCATTCAGGCAGACTTACTTTAACAGGCTGCATAATTTAGAGGCACAGCCTCTCTCTGGAAGAGTTGCACAAGATCCCACTTTGCATCAGCCTGGCAGTGGGAAGACCCATACATACCTTCACAACCACACTAATCGGATTAAACCAAAGGGATGAGTGAACTGCTTTTCAGGTCTATAAGAATATGTATGACATGGGGAGCCTTTAATGTACAAATCTGAACAAATCGCATGTACAACAGTGCTTTTTCACAGCTCATTAACTTTTTAATGTATCAGTTTGTACCACACTTGACCCACTTGACAGAATGTTATGTAACCATGGCATTGCAAGTTACAGATTACTCCTAAGCAATGCATAAGATAAAAACAACTGATTGATAAACAGCTTCACACAGAATATTGATGATTTACTTATAATCTTACTTAGATGTGGTGTGTCTCAGAATGGTTATGGTACTATAAACCCATGCAACAGACATAAACCTCTCACAACAAACTACAGATTTAATTTTTTCAGACAGCTACAGCATGTCATCAGCTGACTATGACCAGGGGTCTATGGTGGTGGGACACAATTGGCCATATCCTGCCAGTGGTGGTGTGGGTTTAAGTTGGCCAAGTGACCTTTGGTTACCACTGCATCAGTTCCTTCTAACCACATGCCAGGTGTCCACTGGCTATCAGCAGTCGTCGGTGAGAGATACACCTCTCCGTGAATTAGTGCTATCTCTCTCCTGTAGCACTGTGTGGTTTGTGGCATGTATAATAGGCAATGGCTTGCAGGTGGGTGCATCAGAAGATTGCACATGCTTCAGCTTGGAGAGAAAAAATTTAAGGAAAAAAATGCTTAAAAGGGGTAAAGGTAATTCAGGTAAGTTAAAAAAACATCATTAATATTATAACATTATATCAGCTACCCTGACATTCCTCCCAGATTCTCTTCCAAGTAGAGGATTTCTTTTTTTAGACAATCAATATTGTCATTTGTGTGCAGTATTCCACTGAGAGGCAAATGTTTAATCTCTTACATGGCACATTTACATAAGGAATCCCTCATTTGGTTTTCATGGTGATAAATTCCCTCGGCACTTGCATGGAATTTAAAATGGTGGTCACTCATCTGGAGAGCTAATCCCAAGGTAAACTGTTTTTACCCTCCAATGCCTTGTTCATCACTGAAAATTCCACGGGCCCTTTAAACAACGAACACACAAGAGATGATCTGCTTTCATTTTAGTACTATAGATTTACAGTGCCTTTGTGTTTTTTTAATCCTGCCTTTTTCACAACGGGAAGTATTTGGCACATCAGGTGATGTAACACACCTTGGAGACAGAGAGATAGATAGACAGATAGATAAAAATACACAGTGGCACCAGAAGTGGGGGAGGGAGAGGCATGGAACTGTGTGTTCTGGCTCCTGTTCAATCTCATAAAACACTATAGAAGATAACTCAGCATCTTTGGTGGGGTGGGGGGGCACAAAGTACTGAAAACAGGGGTGTGAATAACTGACATATTTTTGTGAAAAATAAATATTACTTGTTAAGCAAAATATTTTCTCTGGGCAATTATATTAGTATAAAAGAATATAAGTTTCACATTTTTGAACATACAATATAGTTCATTACCTGTATTGTTTATTTTTACAGCCTTTTTTGCTCATTCTTATCAAGAGTGTGAATACATTTGGAGTTGACTGTATATATACACAGAGACAGACAGACACAGGCTGACTGGCAGATCAGATTGACAGATAGATAGATAGATAAACAGATAATCATTCCTAGTACACAAGTCAACATACGTTGGGGATATTGAAGATAATTGCTCAGCGGCTGCAAAGTGTGCAAGACAACAAGAGAACACTATTAGCAGGGAGAAAAGTGCCACACTTGATATAATATGCTATATGTCACAGCCGGCGGGTACTCACTCTAGGGCAGGGAACGATGCAGGTCTGTGGTTTTCACATGGTTTGCATATCTTTCTTTCCCTGGAGCAAAAAAAAGACTAAACCTCGTCCATGGTGGTTCAGACAGTGGCGGCTGATGAGCTGTAAACATTGTTTATCCAGCCAATTCATTGTTTGATTGTTAATCGAGGAAAGTCAATGGAAACAGGCCAATAGTAATAGTTAGCTTAACTGACAGCTTTTACTCTAATCTGGTTCCATTTACTTTCCTCGATTAACAATCAAACAATGAATTCTCTGAATAATCAATAGGAATAGGTATAATGATTACTAATCATTACTGTTCTTCGGGGCATAAACGTGTGCAGCCTTTTCTTATGTCAGTGTAAGAGGCTCGATATGCGATATATATCTATGTTGCAGATAGTGAAATACATTGAGTTTGTAAAATACATTTCGCATTATTCTTTCAGTAAGGAAAATTGAACTCACTGAGTGATGATTAAAGAGGCGGGAATGTGGGCTATATAAACCTTGTTTATGTCGAGTGCGAGTCTTCAAAGCATCGCACGTCTATACGGCCGACTTGTTGTGTGGGCTTCTACCAAATAAAAAAATAAAATAAAAAGTGGGCTTCTCCCAGTCCGGCAGTGACGTAAAGATTCTGAAGTTAAATTGTAATTGCATTGTGGCACTAACTCACCATTTGATTTTATTGGCATTGTGGCACTAGCTCACCATTTGTTTTTATTGGCACTATTAATTGTATTCCTTGTTTATTGAATTTATAATTTTATTGAATACTCTTTTATTTGGTTTGTTGACTTGAAATGTAGGCTATTGCGGTGAATTTATATGCATGGTGATGTCTCCTATTTTGACTAACAAATTTGAGACCCTTGGTGAAGTGTATATTCATTGTGGTGGTTTCGTGTGGCAAAGCTTGCTCAAACCTGTGGGCAAGCAGAGCTGCACCCCCGACCTGGTTCAATTGGATAAATAATCCTGGGTTCAACTCCTTTTGCATGTGATTCTTATGTGGAAATTGACACCTTAGCTGGCATATTTATCCCTGTGCGTACAGTATTGCCCTTTTGGGGGATAATTACTCTTCTGTCTGAATTCAGAGAATACTGATAACGCAAAATACGTGGACCTGATCTGCAAAGATTCTGCTTGTCAAATCCTCATGAAACCGCACATGGGTTGATTGCTAGCCTTTATTGCACACTGCACTTAAAATGCCGAGATTACATTAAATTATCAAATCGGATTTGCTCAATTCCGTTTTAAAATGTGCATTCTGTAACGTGAGTGAAGGATACAGCTGAGAGAAACCTGATAGTTTGATTAACAAGGAGGACAGTTATCTAAATGGCTAATTGAGTAAAAATCTACTGAATCATTTCGAAGAATACACTTAATTTAAATCCCTCCGTTAATTGGATAGTGCACTAGCTTTGAGAGCAACGAGTAGCCTAATAAAGCTTTGCAAACAATGAATTTGTTGCCTTCAGTCCTTTTTCAGGAACATTAAACGGATTGATCCACATCGATAAGATTAACGGATATTTATGTCTTCAATAATCCTTGAATTCTGGAACGGACAACGAAGATCTCTTGATATAAACACACTTTTAAAACCAATGCACAAACAATAAAATTGGGATGCAATACAAATTGGTATTGCGAGTTGAGCTAATTGGCTGAGTGATGAAGGACAGTGGAAAAGGGTTGGAATAATCGCAAATTTCAAGATAAGATTTGCCTCCATTCTCCGCTCCACAGCCTGGAGTGGGTTGATGAATTCTAATGGAACCCAGAAGATTGTAGGCAAGACATTGCTGTTGTACCCTTCAAATCATGAAAATAAATGGGTTCAGGAAAATACCCTGCCATACTAAATTGATCATATCTAAAGCAGTAATCCAGCTAAGTGCCTCTGCTACACTAATGACAAATTGTGGTAATTCCTTTTCAGATTTGGGATTTAGGGTTATGAGTAGTCTGCATTTGGCAAGATTTACTACTCCCAGTTTAGCTGAAAACTGCAGTGTGAAGCATACATTGCATTTCCCCGTGCATTACATCCCACTCTCTCACAGTACAAACAATACAGGCTGGCACTGTATGCTTAATTTCCTAATTGAATGCATTGCTGCAACATAATATAGCTCATGAAACCTATTCAGTTCTATGTTAATTTTACTTAGAAATGTTTGTATTTGTGGCACTTTTCTCATTGAGAGTCCAAATGGAATCTACGTCTGATGCCCTCCAATCCAGCCAGAGTGGAAAGGTCACTTTACAGTGCCCAGTGCCCTGTCCATGGCTGGTCCTCATTCACTTCATTCTTTGGTACTAGATTTCCAGTGGAACAATGAAACAATGACTGTAATGCACTGGGTACTCCATGTGATCAAAACAATACATGCAAAACTGTTGTGTACAAACTTTCTGAGCTCAAGGCCCAATCACCTCTGGCTTGAGATCTTCCCGGGTTTGGAAAGGACTCAATTGTCCTTAATTGTCCACATCTTTAATCAAGACTTCTGTTGGAAAGAAAAAATGAACAATGCATAGCCTACATGGATAGCATTGCACATACATAATGTAACATCACATTGAAGTGAAAAATACTACCTGAAAATGTTTAGTCATTCTTTTCTAAAAAACATTTTTACTTAATATCTATTTTTAAAACTACAACAGACAGAGGGTGGTATTTCAATTTTGAGAGCAACCACCATTGTGGTGTAACAGTAAATTCATTTTAAAATTTTTGTTTTGGGGAAATGTGGGAGGAACCAGACTAAAATGTAGGTGTGTGCTATGTGCTTGATAGGGAGAAACCTTGGGAGGAACCAGACTAAAGTGGGGGAGTCCAAAGGTGATGCAGGGCTGGCTGACTTTGCACCTCCGAGTTAGGTAATTGGGGGGGCAAATCACATGAAGGGGGTCCAGATCCAGGGACTGCGGTAGGCATGGGAGGAATGCTCTGTAATCAAGTTAATGGACGAGGGTTGATGGGCAGAGACAGAAAGAGAACATGGAATCAGAAAAAAGCAGTGCTGTATCCAGTAGCATTATGTGAGAGCAGGGGAGCACAAGCATAGGAAATATATAGATGGCCTCGACAGATGTAAGCTATGGCAGCATACCTATTAGGAGACGGACGGAGAACACACGCAGCCATGAGGGAGTTTCAAACCATCCACACTCGATCAGTATAATAAAAACATATATCAGTTTCTTTGTCTTTGTCTATAAACTCATGCCTCGTGTACATAAGTTTAAACTAATAAAATCAGATCTTGAGTAGTAAACCCACACACTGACAGAGAAACAGGGAAACAAGGCCTAAACAGCATGAAAAATATTAACTGAATCATGTTTCCATAGCATAAGGTTTAAATAAGAATTATTTGGAAAAGTCCTTGTTTTTCAGATGTGGGTTTCCTTCCTCATATGTTAAATAACCTGCATGTAAAAATATAAATGGCTCAATCAGTCAAGGACTGCCTTGAGTTGAATACTGATATATTGAGATCATAAAAATGTGGACTTGTTGCAGAGTCTGAAATCAAATGTACATTCTTGTATAATTGACTGGAGAAGGGCAATGGAGTATTCCAATGTCACAGTAATTCAAAACTGAAAAATGAAACAGATCTACTCTAGGCCTAATCCTGAGATGGGTTTGTGCAGTACCACTAATTGCAAAATAAGAACTTGAAAATATTTTGCTTTTCGGGTTTAATAATTAAGTCTCACCCACTCAGTGATCTGCATTATGTACATTGTTTCCCCCTAGTGGTGATAACTATATACGATAGGGTGTCATTGCTACAGCAGTACATCATGTGAAAGCTTTTATAAGCCCCAAATCCATGACAAATATTGCGCCATGTTTTGCCTGATACTTTTGGATAGCATGTAAAGTCAGTCTGGTTACTCTAGCTCACAGAACAAAACCCTTATGCTGTAATGTGTTACCCAGTTAACCCAGCTTCTGAAATTGCAATGCACACGTGCACTATATGCAATATACTGTATATGTGCATTGCAACACAACACAAATAACTAAATGTTGTGTTCGCACACATTGCATATTTTGTAGATTTTAAGTTCTTGTTCTGCATTTCTCTTAATCTGCACAATTGGAATCTGCACTTCTGTAAAACACTTGCACATTCAAATATGTAGCGTTTACGGTTAATTCATGGCATTTATATGGGCTTTAAAATGTTCATTTAATTAGGCTACGTTAATTATTCACAACCATGCTTTTTTCTGTATCCCAGCACATTTTAAAGGCCCCTTAATTCCAATTGAGCATCGTTTAAATGCCACAGCCTACCTGAGTCTTGTTGCTGACCATGTGCATCCCTTTATGGCCACAGTCTACCCATCTTCTAATGGCTACTTCCAGCAGGATAATGTGCCATGTCACAAAGCACACGTCATCTCAAGCTGGTTCCACGAACATGACAATGAGTTCAGTGTAGGCCTACTCCAATGGCCTCTCCACAGTCACCAGATCTCAGTCAAATCGAACACCTTTGGGATGGGGTGGAACAGGAGATTTGCAGCATGAATGTGCAGCCGACAAATGTGCAGCAACTGTGTGATGTTATCATGTCAACATGGACCAGAATCTCTGAGGAATGTTTCCAGAACCTTGTTGAATCCATGCTACAAATAATTCAGGCTGTTCTGGGGGCAAATGGGGGTCCTACCCAGTACTAGAAAGATGCACCTAATATGGTGGTCACTGAGTGTATGTATATACATATAGCACCTTTCATACAAAAACATTATTTGCAACCTTTACAAAGGGCTCTTTTGCTCCGGGGTATGTCCTCCCTCTAGTGGTGACGTCAGTAATAGCGTTTTTAAAAAGGCATGAGAATCAGCAGGTGTAATATTGGGGTGAAGATAATTATAAATAAATAATAATAATTTTTTTAAAGTAACTTCAAGTCGTGAAACACTAGAAAATAAAAAGGGAAAATTGGTTTGGGAACTGATGTTGGGGTGTGTGCTGCTTTTGGGGGGATAGGCCAGTTGGAGGAGTCCGTCCGTCTGTACAAGGAACCCTTGACAATGGCGATAATGGTGTGTTGGGGGAGAGCATTGGGGACGAGAGCCCCACCGCACTGCTGTGCCCTCTCAATCAATTTACTGCTGAGTATATTCCGTCCCCTAACAGGCCCCTTTTCATCAGTGATGGACGAAGTACACAAACCCTTTACTTGAGTAAACGTACAGATACAATGATAAAATATTACTGCAGTAAAAGTAAAAAGTCTTACATTTAACCCCAATTGCCTTTGAAATGTAGGGGAGCGAAAGTTAAAATAAAAGTAAAAATGGAAATACTTAAGCACAGATGCTTGAAAATTGTACTTAAGTACAGTAATAAGTAATAGCAAATTAAATGTACTTCGTTAGTGTCCACCACTGCTTTTCATCCTGCCAGGAGCTCTCAGTGTGAATATCTCACAGATATGTGAAAGTGAACAGAAAAGGAGGTCAAAACTTGCATTTGGCAAGCTTTGCAGGAAGAAGTACGGTGGCTGGGAGATCCCTTTTACCTCCATGTCATGGTGCTGGCCTAACACAATGCCAGGCCTTACAGCAGGAAAGACACTGTGCTGGTGTTTTTCCCTACATGTGACTATCCCTACATGTTATCATCAATGTACTGTCAAAATCACATCAAAATTCACATTCTGGAATAAATGTAGGCTCTTAAGTGTACATTTTCTGTTTGTTTGTTTTTTATTTATCAATTTCTTGAGCTGCTTACATTACATAACAAAAAGTGTTGCAAGCCCAGTGGCTAAATAAAAGCCTTCTGCCCCTGTGCCATTTTGTTGATCCTTACCCTCTGTTCCATTTTACAATCCATGCCAGGAAAACATAGAATGGGTAATAATTGTGACCTGTACAAATTCCTGACTTCTTCTGTAACAAGTAGTTCCCTCTTACCAGCACTCCAAAGCCGCTATAGTCTTCCTCTCAAACCTCTTGTTAAAGAATAATCCCATTACAAATGGCAATTAAATAGAAGCGTCCATCTTCTCATGAATTCTCAGACAATACAGTACTTTTAAATTAAATTAAATGATGTGCAACAATGACTCACACAAGTTAATTATTACTTAATAATGTAATAATTTACATTGTTACATTACATTACTTACATCGTACTTACATTAACTGGTATTAACTTATATTAACTTACACTAACTTACATTTAATAAGTAGTATGAGTATTAATGAGTAGTCAGTGTATCAATCAATCTTTAATCAATCTTTATTTTTGCGCCATTTACAAACAGGTTGTCACACAGCGCTTCACAATTGGCATTTTCCAGAGGGAATCAAAAAACCAGAAAACCATTGGAGCCAATGTGGGAGACTGGAAAATTATTCCCTGACCCCTTAAAAGGCGGTCGAGATGAACTCCTGGAAAATGGTGGGATACAGAGAAAAACAACACAAATAGTCCTTGAGGCTCATGAGACTTAACAGACCACCGGAAGGGCATTCTAAGTGTAGGAGTGGGGTGGACCTCATCCCTCCAGATACCAGGGCAGGGCGGGGGATGGAACCAGCAGCTAGGGTCTGGGCCAGCGGCATCCGGCTAACACATGGCAGGGGTGGGGGGTTGACTCTGGGGCAGGTGAGCTCTGGGCAGGTGCATGTGTATGAAAGAGATGAGTATTGTAGCTGAGGACATATTTTTGCATACGTTGATTATCGTATCTGAGTTTGTGTTGGTTCTGAGTATCATGGTTGAGTCTGGGATTTCAGTATCATCGATGAGTCCGTATTGGCGCCTCTGCAGGTCTCCCGGCCACAGATGGGGTGATGAACCCTATAAAGATGAAGCCTTCAGCGGTCACAGTGCTGCATCCACTCCCTCTGACGCTGGCGTGGTCGTGGTCTATACCACCCTCCCTGTCCTTGGCCTCTTCTGCCCGTCCCCTCGGCTCCGACGCTCCAGTCCTTGTTGCCACACCCATGCTGCCAAAAGGAAGGAAAGAAGAGGGGATGAGTAAAAAGGAGGGGGGATGAGTATTCTGTTTGGTTTAAGAGCCTCGATGGTGCCCTTCTTACCTGATTCTCCTGCATGGGAGCCTGGCCAGACTGGTAATCCTTCTGGGGAGAGACAGGGAATAGACAGTGAAACACAGAGAACAGCAGTAGCCTATATGGAGTAATTGTTGCTCTGTATTAGCATGCTGTATTTTAGCGCTGACTGGAAGTGCCCTGTGTTAGAGGTCTGTATTAGCTCTGGTTAAGTGTGCTGTATTAGCGATGTATTACTGATGACTGAGTGTGCTGTATTAGCACTGTACGGTATTAGCTCTGACTGAGTGTGCTGTATTAGCACTGTATTAGGTCTGACTGTGCTGTATTAGCATTGTATTAGCTCTGACTGAGTGTGCTGTATTAGCACTGTATTAGGTCTGACTGTGCTGTATTAGCATTGTATTACCTCTGACTGAGTGTGCTGTATTAGCACTGTATTAGGTCTGACTAAGTGTGCTGTATTAGCACTGTATTAGCTCTGACTGAGTGTGCTGTATTAGCACTGCATTAGCTCTGACTAAGTGTGCTGTATTAGCACTGTATTAGCTCTGACTGAGTGTGCTGCATTAACACGTATTAGCTCTGGCTAAGTGTGCTGTATTAGCACTGTATTCGCTCTGACGGAGTGTGCTGCATTAACACGTATTAGCTCTGGCTAAGTGTGCTGTATTAGCACTGGATTAGGTCTGACTGAGTGTGCTGTATTAGCACTGCATTAGCTCTGGCTAAGTGTGCTGTATTAGCACTGTAATAGCTCTGTATTAGCTCTGACTGAGTGTGTTGTATTAGCACTGCATTAACTCTGACTGAGTGTGCTGTATTAGCACTGTATTAGCTCTGACTGAGTGTGCTGCACTAGCATATATTAGCGATGGCTGAGTGTGCTGTATTAGCACTGTATTAGCTCTGACTGAGTGTGATGTATTAGCGCTGGCTGGGGGAGCACTGTATTAGCAGAATGCACTGCATTAGAATTAGAGCTTCATCACCTGTGTCTGGCTAAAGCGTTCATTTTTCTGACACTTGTCGGTAGATCCCCATCCTATTTTGGGCCGGTAAGTGCCGAATTCCACCCTTATGCGCTTCTTGTGCACTCTGTCCTCCTCCTGAGCCAGCTTCCTGCAACAGAGGTCAGGGAGGGAGAAGACACATCATTCTCACACCCTCATTCCAGCCACTTCTCCATTTCTTGTATCTTGATATATCATTTCAGTATCTTTTCTAAATTGACTATTTCTGGGTTGTCTTCAGTCTATATGAGAACAAATCTTATTAGTGCTGCTTTGCTCCCTATTACAGTGTTTGATGTCCTTTATATGTAGACATTATGATGACTAAAACTGTAGTAACATCAATGTCCTGAACTTTAATCTTGCTCCTGTCATGTCCTAGTGTGCTAGGCGAGTATTACCATGGAGACAGCATCCTGTTTGGTACTCACTGCTGTTGAGCATCATCCTGAAGTTGGTCCTTCACCTGGCCACTCCCTCGATCCGTAACATCCACCTGCTGATTCTCTCTCTCCTTAACTTCCACCTGTTCAGCCCTAACCTCCTTAATTTCCACCTGCTCATTTACGCTCTCATTAATATTCACCTGATCGCATCCTCCCTCCTTCATAGCCACCTGCGCACATCCTCCCTCCTTCATATCCACCTGCGCGCATCCGCTCTCCTTCATATCCACCTGCTCATGTCTGCTCTCCTTCATATCTACCTGCTCATGTCCGCTCTCCTTAATAGATACCTGCTCACTCACTCCCTTTTTGTGGAATTCCACCTGGGGGAGAGGTGGGTAACAGTCAGCACTAACATCTGACGAGTGGCATTCATGTAGGAATTAGGACTGAGCAACACGAGCCATACGCATGCTGCAGACGTAACAAAGAAGTGGTTTATATGCACTGACCACAAAGACCAGCCTATCTGTTCTAATCAGAGCCATCATTTAACAAATGTTTGCCAGGTGAGACAGATACTGCACTCATAAGATATTGTTTATTAGTAAAGAATAGTAAAAATTATTCTGCTTAAAATGTTTTTAAACCTGAGTAAACTATTACCAAACCCTCACAAACTATGAGCTAAATCACCAACAGAAAGCTTCTGTAAGTAACACTGAAGTGAATGTAATGCGGAGTGCACTGTGCTGGTAGTGTCGGGTGAAACTACTCACCAGGGTCTTGAGGGCATTTTCACTTCCCTCTAGCTCCCTCTTCAGCGCACAGGTTCTCTTTCTGTACTCCTCTGTTAGGAGCTGCTGGGCCTCCTCCTGAGCCATCTTCCTGCAAATCAGAGAGCACACAAGCTTCAGCCTCTTCCCCTACTCAGCTTCAGCCTTCCCATGCATAGCTCTTATTCATAAACACACCTTTCCTCTGTTGTAATAGACTGATGTAATTGCAACTAAAAATGGTCACAACAACCCAACATCCTTCCTCAAGCTGTCCAGCACCTGTTGCCTTGTTTACAAAGCCCACCAGCCCCCCAAACAGCGTCAATACTTACTGCTGCAGAGCGGCCTCCTTCTCCTGGCACAGCTGGACCATGGCTGCCAGCTCCTCTTCCTTCCTCTTGCTCTTGGCTGCCATAGCTTCCAGCTTCCTCACGGCCATGGCTGCGATCTTCTCTCTCAGCTCACATGTAATGCCCATGGCTGCCAGCCTCTTCTCCTTCTTCTCGCAGGTGTTCGTTATTGCAACTAATTCCCCTTTCAGGACCTCGAACATGTTTGTGTTTCTCACACATTCGGCTTCAGTTGCTGTTCTGTATTCCTCGGCCTTGGAAGCGGTCTCCTCCTTAATCTGGCCGAATGACTCCTTTTTCAAATATGAAATTATAACATTTACAGTTAAATTATGACTTGTAGAAAAACAGAAATTGCTCCATGGAGAGAAGTTGGGTATTTCAACCCAGATTCCATAGTAGCCACAACTGACTGACTGGCTAAACTGCCCATCATCTCACCTTCATCTCTTCATAAAGACGTTTCCATGAATCAGCAGATGTCTTGCTGGTGCTCATATCCTGCTGTAGTTTGTTAAGCTCTTTTACAGTCACTAATAAAACAAAGTTAAGATGGAAATTAAAACAAAGGTTATGTCTTAAATTGTACATTCTGGAACACAATAATCTGTCATGTAAAACAATTATATAGATATGAATTAATATGAAAGAACGTGAAAAATAACTAAACTTACTTCGGAGTTTCCTGGTTTTAACCTGGAAGAGGGAAAAAGACAAAAAATGAATCATCAGTACAGGCAAAATTTATAATAAATGTAATAACTGGGAAAGATAATCTGTCAGCACAGAGTTAAAGCTAATAACCAGTACAGATAATTTAACTGAATACAAAGTAAGGTTGTAGAGAGCAGGTTTGGAGCCTATATAAATGAATGCAATATAATATAAGCTAAAAAGTGCTCACCACAAGCCCAGTTACGCAGAGAATCGCGATCATCGTGATGGAGTCCAGGAAAAATTGGGGCAACAGGTAAAGGAAAATTAAGCAGAAGCAGGATATTGACAGAAGCCAACGCCAAACTGCCGCCATTCTGGTCGGTAGAGTGGGTGGTAAATCAATTATAATAATAAATTAGTTAAACGAGTTAAACGATTGTCAGTAAATCCAATGGGTTGTTATCAGTAATAATTCTTCGAATTAAACACGATAAACAATACCTAGAGAACCAGTGAATATATAGAACGGCCAGGAATCCTGACCACTGTGACATAATAGTTCAGAGACGTGAGCTAGCTGATGAACGGCCGCCACACGTTGTGACGTCAGAATCAACCGATTACGTCATCTGATGGCTTGGAACTTGGTATTGTTGTGCACAGGGCGGCTGTGGTTAGAAACCGGCAGCACCTATCCTACCCACCTAATCCAACACCCCTCCCTCTTGCCACGACACATCACACCTCCCTCTCCTGTCCCAACACCCCCACTGTTACCTGCCTCTGTCCCTCATTGTCCCATGTTTTTAACCAATTGCCCCACAAAGTCTTTCAGATTCACTCGTGTTTTTATGAGGTACAGTGAAGGGAATTGCATTATCTAATGAGTGTAACAAAGTGAATATATGGAGCACAACTGAACACATCCATAAACTGGATGTGCTGAAACTCAAGCTGGGTGAAGTCTCTTAAATTCAGTGATGATGCTTCTCTGGAAACTCATCCACCATAAATGGACTCACAACATTTAATTTGCATAAGGGTGCAATGCATTGCATATAAAGGTCATCCGTGTGCTATACAAGTGCTGTCCCAATTTTTTTAATCTCACAAAAAAAAATCTTGATTGTGTGTATTAAATCGTATGCGGTTTATAACGTATTGCAAGTTGCTCAGGAACTGTCACACGGTGTAAAAAGTAAAACATTAATACAAAAAAAACGGTAACACGCATTCATTTCAATGTTTTATTTAATATTGGGTATAACATGTTATGGATATATTGCAATTATTGTAATTAATTCCACATAATATCTAACAAATGTCCTCCAAATCGTAGAGGCTGAACTGCTACATGTCCTGTCCTTCTGTTAATTTTAATATCCAGCAACAGAAACTGTTAGAAAGTGACAACGATGTCTTCAGCAAAAACACAAGGACAAGTAAAGTACTGTAGGCTACACTTGGCTTCATAAAAAAAAAATACTCATATTGCATCGTTTTGCTCATAAATGAA
The DNA here is from genome assembly GCA_029706075.1 of Aldrovandia affinis. Classification (NCBI taxonomy): domain Eukaryota; kingdom Metazoa; phylum Chordata; class Actinopteri; order Notacanthiformes; family Halosauridae; genus Aldrovandia; species Aldrovandia affinis. The sequence goes on from JAINUG010000210.1 coordinate 1,318,963, forward strand.
GGGCTTCCAACGGTGTTTTATTTCCCATTATTCCACATTCCAGCTACGGAAGTTGTTGGCCAGTTGCTACGATGCTTGCGGTCTCAAGGAAAACATGGACAAAAAAAAATGCGCAGAGGACGTTGGCTGTAACACACTTGGTGATCGGCGAAACATTCAACACGTAAACGCTATCGAGTTTTTAAAAACATCCGTAAATCACATTCATGCAGTTCGTTATGCGTGAACTGACGAAAAATAACCTACAATAAACTTATGACGGTCCTCTTGGCTCCCATTAACTGATATTTCCGAGGGCTCTTGATTTGTTTTCCTTAAATATATAAACTATATATTATATATTCTATATAAACTAGACAACGGAAACCACAAACCACACCGTGCTAAACGCTGTAGCACTTCGAACATGGAATCGCCCACAAAGGCACGGCATATGCTAGCGTCTACCAGCTGTTCATTCTGACACATTTTGAACCATCGCAAACGTTTCTGAACGGTTGTCAATCAACAGGAAATTACCTTGTTCAAATCCTTTCACTTGGTGAAATGAATGTCATGCGCAAATCCAAAGCAAGCCGATAAACGTTGATACATGACAATTACTATTACATACACATGATTAAACTATTACACACATAAAAATATATTTTTGGTACATGTATACAAGCAAACATTTGAAGGCATAACACACACACACACACACACACACAACACACACACACACACACACACACACACACACAAAGACGACTATAAACTAAAACCTGAATTCCAAATATTGTAAGACACAATGTTTTAAAAGAAATTAATGGTTTTAATAGTTTATTGCTTTGGTCAGAGTTATGGAGACAGACAGCACGTTTGTTCTTTCGGTAGAGTCAGTGGTCCTCCCAGCTAAAGCCCACACGGTGCTGGCAGTGGGCCCTCCAGGGAAGGCCAGCTGTGCGTCCTTCTCCTCCCCCTGTGGTGGTGGTGGTGGGGTCACTGAACTCACAGCCTGAAGATGTCTTCTCCGTTGGCAGCATTGGCATTCTCCCAGTCGGTAGGAGACAGCAGGCACTCATCAGCGTTGAAGTCCTGAGGCGTCACCCCAATGTCCAAGACCTGGGGGTTAGTACGAGACTCAGCGAGTCTAGAAGGGGGGCGGGGTTGTAGAGAGAGAGAGAGCGAGAGAGAGAGAGAGGGGGGGGTTAAGTCAAGCAGCACATTTCTGGTTTGGGCTTGACTTAACCAATACAAACCTTGGCACCAACAGATATAGCGGGAAGCTGGACAATGTATTAATTTGAATTCAAAAAGGTTAGAGTCATTATTTGCTATGTTAACATGGTTTGACAACTACTTGCATCACAGCAGTGGAAACCTGATACCGGACACTTTGCTGCCAACACCAGGCCGTGTTTAAAAGGTCATCTCCTCCCTGCTTCAGAGGCCAAGAATGCTTTGTGTCTACTGCAAACTTAAAGGTTATTCACAGGGCCTGGTAAAAATAGGTAGGCATGTGAATTCTTGTAAATTGGCATCTGTGTAATTTGATCAAAATCACCTCATCCAAATCCACTGACAGGGATACCGCTCTGCATTTAAAATGCTCTTCCTGAAAATTACCATCTAGGAATAATAAGGATAAACTAATTTGGTGTCTGGGTACATATACCATGAATGGTACAAATATTGAAAACATCCAGCCTAAAGGCATAACCTAAACCTCAACATGAACACGGAAATGGGGAGTTAATTTGAACCTTGTTTTATTTGAACCCAAGGTACCATTTACATGCGTCAAAGAAATGCAGACTGATGAAAATAAATGATGGCCTTCATTAAGTTCTCTGTGGCTGGAAGATCCTGACCTTGCATTAAAATGTATGTGCTCATAGCTTACACTGGAAGAGCATACCACTGGATATCCTCTGCGCTCTTAAACAACAAGCATCAGCTGCCCAATGAGAAAATGAAAAAAAGAGTTGTTTTTTTGGATGTACAGCACAAAGAATGCATGCCTTGCAAGGGCTACGGAATTAGTGTGAGCTTAGCATTTCCAACTGAACACAGAACACTTCCGTACACAAAAAATGCCATGCTTCATTAAGACGCTAGTGTTAAATGATGCCTGTAACTACAGATACGTTCTATAGAAACTATTCAGAACAGAGGGGCTCCATTGCTCTTCTCTGGAAGCGATTCAAGTCGGTGTCATTGATATAATGGTGAGTGGCGGCCGAAACAAAATGACTCAAATAAATCATGATGTCAAGTGACCAAAGTCCACCTCAGAACCCTGCCATACTGTGATGCTCAGGCAGAGGGTTTAGACCTCTAGTAGACAACTGCCTCATTGGCAACATTCAGAATTCTGCCATTCTGCAGAGATGTCACCAATGAGATGTTTGGGGACTCATCATCAACTATTCACTACAACTACTGCAATGAATGGATGTGCTGGTAGCAGTGTTAGCCATGTCACTGAAGGGTGGGGTATGGGAGTCATGAGAAGGGGTGGGGACACGGGGGGCGGGGACAGGGGGCAGGGGGTTGCGAATGGGGTGAGCAGCGATTTGGCAAACAGCACTTTGGTCACGGCACAAAAACACCGTTACCTGTTGACGACTGAAAGCTATCCATACTGCGGCTGGGGACGCAAAGAGAATGAGAATCAGTCTGTTGCTTAACCATACACCTGCAATCACTCGCCTGTGATTCTTTACAACTAAGAAATTATCTTTCGCACATCCACATAGGGCGTCTGCCTAGCAACCCACATTTGATTTCTGAAAAACCAGACAAAATATTTTTTGTTCACATCCATAGGCCTCTATGAAGCATGGAGTATTATACACCGTGCCCAGTAGATGGCGATGCAAACCCATTATAGAAATGTTGCGCAGACCTCAACCAGATTCTCCCCCCACCCCCAATGGGATCACTCCCTTCAATGATCACAGAGGGATTCCTAACAGAGTGCAGCAGCATTTGAGCAATATGCATTTTGTGTGTGCCAAATTCTAAACACAATCAGAAACCAACTGTTCTGAGAATCTCTGTGTCCAGACACCAAACTCATATTTCACTGTGTACTCACTTCAATTTTAAATGGCTTGATCACATATTTAAAAACAGACTTCCTTTGGTTTGTTGTTCACAGAAAATAACTGGTTTGAACATCAGTGTTAATTGCAGTTTTTGTCACACAACGGTTCTGAATCGAAGACATTCAGATAAATCAAAACCAATTTTTGATGCTTTCATTTCTTTATTACTCCAAGCCATGTTCTTCTCCTTAACGGATAGCTCCCCAGACAACTGATTGCCTTAATAATTGACACTGGTTTGCCTTCAGTAAAAATCATTGTTTAAAATGAGGTTGCTCCAGCAAGAGGACAAAAAGTATTCATAATTGTGAAAAAGAGAAAAAAATACACACACGTGCACAAATAGTTTTTTCAAAAAAAGGAAAATCAAGTCATTCCAAGGAGCATTTTGCCCATATGGACAAGTTTACAGCATGCAAATATGTCATCTGGAACATTTCTATAGCAAAGGGGGAAGGGGAAAAAAAACAAACTAAATAAGGCTCACCTTGAGAAAGCTTCATCCAAACCATCATCAAGTTTCTGTTAAGGGAAGCATGAATTGTAGATCACCATTGTATTTCACACAAGAATTAAAATAAAAACTTTGTAAAGGGGTATGACTAAATTGAGAACACACACAACCCCCCCCAAGCCCCCAAGCCCCCAAGCCCCCAAGCCCCCAAGCCCCTGGGTCTTGGCAAAAGATATCTATGCTGTGACCGGGGCCGGGCTGGCCCATGGGCCGTCTTACCCATATGGTATTGTTGTTCTCCGTGTTGTGGCAGTGTGCCACAAAGGGATCGTCCATATGGCTGGAGTCCTCGCCCAGGCTGGCAAACCCGGCGATGGCACCCTCTTCCAAATCTAGCAGGTTCCCTGTTGCGACTTCTGTGACAAGCAAGCAAACAAACAAAAAAAGCTCTGTCATCCTCCAAAGAGACACGATAAATCAAGCAGCTGACTAATGAGCTTTTCTAAATCAAAATAAAAGGTCTTGCCTGACAGAGTTGGCACTCAGATTCCCGTTTGAAAGCTGTTCCAAGAGATACACAAGTGTGTGCATAGGTGTCATTAGAAGGTGGATTTATGCACAGCTGTTAAGATGGACTATGTTCAAGTAATGAATCCTCCTTGGGTCTCTTATACCAAAATAATTGTCATGGTCCATAGTTCACAAAGGTCCATAGGTCCTCAAAGTTGTTCCCCCCACCTAAGCAATGCTCGGTTTTCCACCAAAAAATTAAAATAATAATAATTCTGCTGGAAAAAAGTTCCAATACCAGCTGTAAAATAATCGAATCCAAAGCCAGGATGGCAAAAGGGATTTATTGTGCATTAACGACAGGAGTTGAGGTAATCCACATTCGTATTACATTAGGACCTTAGGAGGTACACAGCATTACACACCTGAGAGCTTTGGTCAGCATCTGCTCAGGAGCTTCTTCAATATTTTTAAAGGCATTCGTTTTTGTATTGGCATTCCAGAATCGGCACGGAAATGGAGACCGGCCCTAGCCTGACCTGAAGCAACCTCCTCCACCGTTGGTCATCGACATTACAGGAGGAGAAAAACTCAGGGATTCAAATTCAGGGGGAAAACATGGGCCACTACTGAAGAGGTGGTTTAATGGCAGCACCCTGCATATCATTCCCACTTCAACGTTTACTGTCAAAGGTGATCGCAGCAGCCGCTCACAAAAAGTGCCAGAATTTAAATTCACAAGCCCCTCATAATGGCACCCTATTCATCACCCCACCACTCAGATGTTGGAGCAGCAGGGGCAAGGTCGGGGGTGCATACTGTACACGTTCCAGAAACAGCAGTGGAGCAGAGCATTAATGACTACATTCTCAAGAATGCAGACCTGGGAATTTTCTTTTTAATATGAAGAGCCCATTCACTTATGGAATTCAAGTTTTAGCCTATAGCCTATTGCAATGCATCAGTTAGGTGTGAACAAAGTGAGAAATGTCCTTTGCCTCACACAGGTTAAATGCTGCCTTGGTTTCTGTATTGAACTACAACCCCCAACATGCATATACCCAGCCAAAATACAAAAGTAATTATGGGAAGTGAAGCAAAAATGTTTTTGATATCCTCTGATCCAAGTATCTGAGACTGCTCAACATTTCTAGGACACGTTGTTTTTATGTGACCAATGCTAAATGATGAAAACTGAAAGCTAGTTCAATGAATGTTCAATTTCAAAGGTCTTGTACTTTTTTGTATTAATTATTTGAATACTGAATCATTTTTGAATAAATCCACAGTATGAGACTAAGAATTATAGTAGCCATCCATTTTTCCCCATTGTAAAAAACTAGAAATCAAGAGGAACATATTGGTGCATGGAGAAAGTAAAGGATTGGATTACTTTTATGGATGATCATGGGTAGGTACTCCCAACTATACGATCGCAGGCAATCGGCATATGAATGAGGTCACACGCTGGACCCGTTTCACAGATCCATGTTTACAGACTGTTGATTTGTGAACGCTAGAAAGCAGAAATGCAACAGACAACACAGAAGAAGCAGCTTCAACTGTCCTTTTAAAGTTTATCATTGTTTTAGCAGTGGGCAATCAAGATAACTGGTAAGATGGCAAAAGCTTAGCTAAATAACCAACCATTTTCCAATAATTCACACAAGTTGAATTCCCTTCATCTGCAAATGCCAACCAGTGATTGTCTTTTCTTAACTGTGCCCATGATAGGTTAGATTATAGGGACTAGAGGCATCGATATCCTACAATTACCATTACAGCCGGGTCAGCAGACAGTATGCTTATATTTAAACTCTAAAAGCAGCAGCTAATGACAAGTTAGAAACCTTCATTCCAAAACAGGCCCATGGCATACTTTAAGCAGATATCACCATTTCAAGTTACTGTTCACAACAGCAGTTAGACAATGTATAAACTGCGCTTTAAGCCATACCTCAATGCTAGTACTGAATATAGCTACAAAGCTATATAGCTTCAAAATATTTTGAAGTGACTGTACTTTTATTGTAAATAAGCCAGAATTGAACACATATTTGGAGTCTGACACGATCAGAATTTGTCTGCTCATGAAGAATGAAACATCCCCTCCAGCACGCTGAAATGCCAATGCAAAAAAATTCACCATTTTACTACCGAGGCTGATGGATACGTAACCTTCAATATACAAATGCATTTGATTTGACCAACATTTTAGAAAAGCAAAAGCTTGGATTTTTAAACTTAGAAGTCAATTTCCAAATAATTTGAATGGGAATTGAATGGAAATTTATAATCATAGGACATATACAGTTCCATACAAATAAAAACAGGCTTTTCAAACTATGAAAATGAATATTTTAAATTGTAACATCCAATTAATGGCTACTGTTAGCTAGATATCCAGCTAACAAGTAAGTCTCTGAACAATGCATAAATGCTTGCGAAGTTTAGCTACCATATTAGCAGCAAGCATAGCTACTTGGTCAAATTAGCAATGATCCATTTCAGAAAAATTGACTATTGCACCATTAACAATTAATGTGAACTACAATGGCATGAGTCTGTGCTGAACTGCAGATGATCAACCCAATGGCAGCAGGTAGGATGCTCTGACAATGTTTTCTTGACGGTCAATGTAATGGATGCATGAGCTGTGCATGGACGGTGCTGCATCACCAAAATGGGGAGCAAATGGCTCATCCACCTTGTCAGGAGGACACGGCCTTTCAGACACACAGAACTTTGTCATAAAAATAAACAAAGCCAGAAGAAAAAGATATAGGGAATACAATCGTTTAATTATTTAGAGTTGCAACTCTTAGCAATTATAAGAGGACTTATTATTCAAAGTTAAAAGTTTCCACCAATCTGCAATAAAGGTGTTTGTGTCAACATGGGTCGGGCGGCTCAATTAACGGGGGGTATTAAAAGTGTTTGCCGCTGCGGAAGTGGAATCTGATCATTTCTTGTCCACGCTGACCCCCTCTTAACTCAAACACTGATTTTCATCCAAGCTGCACTTAAAATGTGTTTATTAACTGCATTAACAATGTTTCATTGATCTACTTGACGCTCCACAGCGTCAAGTAGATCAAGAGGATCCCTCCTCTCTCATGCATTCTGTGCCTCTCCAACCTCTGAACTTGCTCAGGGTATAGCTGTATGAAACACCTTCCTAGTACATAGTGAAATCTTAAAACTTGCTCTCCATCAGACATGATACAATTGCCAGTACACTATGGCGCTGGTATTGAGAAAAATAGCAGCTGATCTGAGATCAGCCATAATTCATTCTTCTTAAACCAACCAACCTCTTATATAACTGCACCGCAGGTGTGCAATCATCTTGTCATGAAATTACCAGAATGGAATTGGACATTAAAACACCCCTAAAAATTGCTGCAGGCCCATCAATTTTAGTCAATCAGGTCGATATCACAAATTCAGTACGAGGTTGTAGTATTCCATTTTTTTATTTTTTATATATAAATTGTATTTTATTTTGCACCATTTTCAAGCCGTTACATATTGCCCAGCTACACTTACCTTTGTGCTTGCACGTTTCAAAATAAGCTATTCACTTCACGGAAGGATTCGGAATTAAGAAAGCTAGCTAAGAAATGCAATAAATGATTCTTCAGGGAATCATGAAGCTAGCTAGAATGAGCTTTCCAGTCTTTAGCTTGCGGTTTGCATCTTTTCCTATCAAAACAAATGTTTGCTCCTGTTGTCCCATTTGAGAGTAGAACTCTGGTGCCGCTTCATGCCGAACAGCACATTTAGATCTATGAGCATATCCACTTCACATAACCTACGACATGTCAAATGTATGTGATAGGCTACTCTATGAAAGGTACTCATCTGGTACTATAGGAGTGACAGTCCATGGATTTGATTTGTGCCCCACAGTAGGCTACAGCACTTTGTACGAGATGGTAAATTTCCATTTCTTTGTAAAACGCTTTAAAAAAGTGAAAAGTTGCATCTTGCAGGTATTAGCTCTGGAGATCAATCAAATACTGCAAAGTAAAAAGATTTAAAAAAGTTCTAAAGCTATAAATTGAACCAAGAAAGGCTTTAGACCTGACATGCATGCTATGCATTTGTCATTCTTCTCCAGAAGCACTCAAATGTTTTTCTCTGGGCAATATTAGTTCCCCCTCTTGTGCGTGTGTGCATTTTCTAACAACTACGGCTGGTCATGGTAACTTCTTCTGTCATATATTCAAGACAGCCCAAAATGTGGGGACATTAAGCTTGGCCATGAGGTCATTGAGAGTCAGCAGAAACAGCTTTGACAAGGCGGCACAAGGCATGCGTCACATGAACGAATCTTCCCCATGTGAAACAGACCCACACCCACACCTTTGAGAATGTGGAGCATGTACTTCCTGAGCTTACCTCCATTTTCAAAATGGGATGTGTGAGAGGGTGAGCGAGAGGAAAAGTTTGAGTTTAAAGAGAGTGAGTGTGAGTGAGAGAGTTACAGGACATGTGAAAGTGTGTGACTGAGTGTGAATGAGAAAGGACAGACACAGAATTCTTGATGTATACTTCAGGTTTAAAGATTGACCAAAGAATACATTTATATTTATTATCCAGATTGCCTTACACAGCAACCAGTTCCCTAATGGTGACACTACACTATAGACACTTCATTAGATCCATACAATATCAGTAAGCAACACAAATGTTCAAACCCTACGTAGGAGGGGTATGCTAGCATCGTCAAGACCACAAAAAGCCTTACAAGAACTTACGTTTAAATAAATACATATTTATGGAAGCTCAATTAAAATTCTGATCTAGTGGAAGGGCTTGCATGCTTGTGTAGCAACTTACCCCCTCCTTTAAGGCTGGCAAAGCTGGCAGATCTTTCTGATTGGGAGCTGCTCGTCACTTCACCATCAGAACCCGACTTCACCCACTTCTCCTTCTCTGTGTGGCAACAAGGGTAAGGAGGGACCAGATACACTCACCACAATAAACACAACCCCCGGCAAGTAGCAAACATTCCCAAACCTTCGAATAAGCAGCATCACACTACCAAACTCATGATCCCCAATGGCACAATATGTCTCACAGAGAGGAGGAGTGGAGTCAAGAGACACAAAAGCACAAAACCAATGGGACATCCCCGCCCCTGCAATCAACCACCCTCAACCAGCCCCGCTCCCCAAAAGTAGACAATTGTCAGACAATTCTCGGTTTAAAAAAATACATTAAAAAAAAAAAGGAAGCTGGTTGTAAAATATGACCAATGAGAAGGCTCAGAACAGCCCAACTTGGCACAACAGAAGTCGGTCTTAACATTATTTATTGAAGGGCCGTGCTTAAATTCCATAAATCAGGCAGGTGACACAGCGGTGTCTGCTTTCTCAAAAGGGACTGAGAGAGGCCTGAGCCCTCTTCTCTCGCACTTTCCAACAAGCACACGCCCAGCTCTGAAACCACCCTGGTGGCAACCACCAGCTTCAGCATCTCTGAGGAAGTGACGGATACCTTCTTTGGCGACTTGCCAGAACTCAAAGGCCACTCGGAAGGCTTGCGCCACAGTTAGAGTCACAGCCTGTGCCTGGGAAAAAAAGAGACAGAGCGTAAAGATTCTTATGTTCCTGGAACATTCTGGCAATGTTATCTGGCGGCTATAAATTCCCAACCATATGATTTGTTAGCCAGTAACCTACAAGTCTTACACAGTAGAATCAAGGTTAATGGCATCTGAGAGCAAGCATTCTGTAAAGAACCTACAACTTACCACATTTTGACACATGCAGCTGGGAGGAAGTAAGCCGTGAAGACTTAAAAAGCACGCATGTTAATTGAGGGGGCACTTTGGGAGAAACTGCAAGACAAGACAGGTTTCGCTGGCCCAAGAGTACATCAAAACGTACTCCAGTTTCCCCCTTTAAAGTGAAAACAGCTGAAAGGTCAAAAGGTTGACGCTAGCTTTGACCAGCAGCTCCCATGATGCCTTGCAGTGACCAACGACACCACACCCCGCCCCCCTGCTGGCACTCACCACTTTCCTCTTGGTGCAGAGGTATGCGTGGCACTCCAGTGTCTCGTTCTGCTGGCTCTGGGCGATGTAGGCAAACACTTTGTCATGAAACTTGTCCGCCGTGCAGTATGATATCCTGTGGGATGAAGGTCACTCAAGGGGGCAAAGAAGCAGGGAATTGCACGGGTCTGCTCTAAAACTCAGAGCTCCGTAAAAACTGCCTGGAAAAAAGCACCTTGATGTGTTTGATGAGGGCAAACGATGAGCACATCCATTACATAAAAAAACATCCAAATAAAATATACACACACTCATATTGTGAGCAGTGTGATTCCCTCAATCTGTTCACCCACACCTGACTGTTGGGCATTTTTAAGATCAGTGGGTGTGAAGGCTGCCGATCAAGGCCTGGCAGAAGTGGATGGATATTAAATAAAATTATTATTATTATTATTAATATATATATTTTTTTTTTTTTATGTCCACATAAAAATCTGAACTTGAAATGAACAATTACAACGTGTCACAAATATGGTAAGTTCTCACATTCTTATGCACTTGGATGCACCTAAACCACAACTATTGTTTCAATGCTAAAACACAGAAAACAAAGACCAATATGCAAATGCTTAAACAAAACCAAAGAAAGACTTTCTCTCAGCAGAGAAAATCTGAGCTCAACTGATACAGCTAGCAGGAAAACCTCTTCTATTAAAAGCTGTGCATCTGTGCGTAAACACAATACTCTTTGCAAAAGATCATCATGGTTGGTACACAGGGTAGTTTCCCATTACCCAAGATAAAATATAAGTGTATTGTGCTGAGGCCAGTATAATATTGCTTTTTTATTACATTTTATAAAGAATAAAGTACCAATTACACTTACTGAATATTTTGAGTGAGTGAAACTCAGGGGAATGGTTTGCCTGTTTGAGAAATTCTGTAGCTAGAAAGCCATGTTGACCACTTTGGGTTTCGTCATAACAAATTAAAGGCCATTCATCCTCCAAACGTGCGCAGAAAGCCATAGCAAAAGTCAACCCCTTAGGCAACTGCTACAGCTGCCTAAGGGGGAAAGAGCAGTTTCATATTGATGTCCAGCTACACACAAAAAAGTTTGACAAAACGACCAGGCAGGGTAACGAAATGGCGAATTCACTCTTCAGTGCCGCAAACCCAACAACACTTACCGGACTCAAACATGTTTCAATGTGCAAAAGATCTAAAGAACCTCAAACTTGCCATAACACGCCGTTTCGTCTCAAACTCCTTGCCTCGCCTCTATCCCTTTAGAAAGGAAGTGCCTGTGCTGGGTATAGAGGCTGCAACATGCCTCAGAAATAAACAAAAGGTTTTGTGTGTGCGTTTGTGTGAGATACACATGACCCTAATCCCGAACGCATTACAGACATTCATGTTGTACACATGGCACAACTACAGGAAACATGCAAAGCTTTCACGGGTAAGAGGAACCAGAAAGAGGCCACGGGCAAGTCGTAAATAAGCGGAATAGTGTTTGGCTCTATGCAAGAGCCATGCTGTCAGGCTGCATTAAATTGGTGTGGAAAGAACAGTGTTAGGCCAGGCCACGCTACGACTGAAATTTACAGGCCTATTTTGGCCATGTCTGCGTGAAACTGCAGTCGGCAGCGTAGACTAGAATTTGCCATAGCTTCGGATTCTGAGAGGAAAGATTTACGGGAGACGGCTTGTGAGCCCATCACCCACTCCTGCTCCCCATCAGAGCGAATGTGAAACACAGCACCCCATATCATAAATATATAACAGAGACGACCCACCTATATATTGATATGTTCTCCATCACCTGGTTAGACAAGCTGTCGTACAGGATAATTCCTCGAGGGGACACTTTTAAGGTCACCTTTTGAAGCTTCTTTCCACTGGCTTTGGCCTGTTTGGACAGAGAACAAGAAAGTTTTAAAATGCAGCATGTACACCATTCTCTCTCGTTCTCACACACACGCACGCACGATGGAATAAGCGTTGAATTGAGTCTTAGAAACAATTGAGAAATCCAGAATTAGAACTGTGGCAGAAGGCTCCTTTCATGTGGGTTCAAACTGGTTCAATTGAATGCACATCAAAATAATACTATGCACCTAAAGGACATGGCTTGTTGTTCTTTGCCCATTTGAAAAATCCCACTCATAAGTTAATAAAATATAGTGGTGCGTTGATTCTGTATGGTTTCCTTTTCACACATTCTTTTCTGCACTAGGGGGTAAAGTCATTCAAAGTCCCCATGGCAGCAAAGTGGATTTAATCAAAAACCAGTCCAAAAATTACATACATATTTTCTTCTTTGTGTGCTTGTCCGAAAACATAAATTACTTTGAGGGAAGTTGGACACACTCCAGGATGGTCTCATAGGAACAGAATTTTATTTAAGGGATTACGAACAAAAATCTAACAGAAGGAAATGAAAGATGTGTGTAAAAGGACTAGAGTGAAGCAGAATCAAGACATCCATAACAACATTAGTCAATTATAATCTCATAATGATGCCCATACAAATCGCTTTAATGATCAGCATTCTTTCTATAAACAGGCCCATAGCGATCAAACAATTATAGTGCACAACCCAAACTTGGCAGAATCGAAGGAAATCAAAATCCATACATCCTTCCCTTTCAGCAGTTACGGTACAGTTGCGTGCATCCAATGACATGTCTTCGGCACTAGCAAGCTTTGACCTTCATTGCATTTATATAAACAGTTTGCTTAACATATGGTCGGTGACCTACATTACTTACCAGAACATCACCCAGAAAAACATCGCCCATGCTTATAACTGGATGCAGTCCCAACCGCTTTTGTGAAATACTGACCAAAGTCAACATTCTTAGAAAACAAACATTGCGAGGGAGTCACGTGACGCGAAGACGGCGATGGCAGCCTAAATTGTGTGCTCCGGTGGCGCTGCTAGAAATATCCTTAATTTTCATTTGTTGCCAAGTCAGTATTTAACATTCGTTGCTATCTTAGTTGTATTAACCTAATAATGTCTAGTAAAACCCCCAAAAATCCGCCGAAGAATACCCAGGAACAGGGGAAGAAGATGTTACGTAGGCCTACAACCCGGCCAGCTATGCTAGCTGATGAATCGGGGGAAAGTGAAACGACCGACATTGAGCAGACGCTGTGTGAGGACGAGGCGGGGACAGATATATCAAACAGAATGCTTTTCGACATGCTGCGAAAGATTTCGACTGAAATGGAAGACTTAAAAACCATCAAGCAAACCACAGCGTCTGTTGAGGCCAAACTATCCTCACTTTTGACCCGTGTGACTGAGGTAGAGGAGAGGGTGAGCGAACTGGAGGATACGCTGATGCAGCACAAAGAAAACCCTCCGCCCACGAAAGCGGACATGGAGGACATTTTGGAGAGATTGGCTATGGCGGAGGATAGGTCTAGGCGCAACAACTTGAGGTTTGTTGGGTTTGCTGAGGAGTGGAGGGCAGAGACATTATTGTTTTTTTAAACAAGTTCTTCGCGTCTGCCTTCGATACTGATGTGCCTGTCGGGGGCTTTGAAATTGAGAGAGCGCACAGAATCCGTGCACGTCGCCCTGCACCCAGCGATAGACCCAGAACGATCATTGCAGCCTTTCTTCGACACCAGGACCGACAGCGAATTCTACAAGCCGCAAGGGGGACACGGAGAATCGAGTGGGAGGGGAAACAAGTGATGATTTTCCCCGATTTCTCCAGGGAGACCCAAGATAAACGCGCGAGTTTCAGGCAGTGCAAGAAAGCACTCCACGAGCGGAAGATTAAATTCAGCCTGCTGTATCCTGCACTACTGAGCATTAAAGTAGGAGAGGGTGCTCCCCGGGTCTTTGACAACCCCCAAAGTGCAATGGATTTTATCCAGAAACGGTGAACTCTCTTTCGGTCTCTCCCTTTCTCTTTTACCCCTCCCTCTTTATGCTGATAATTTTATCACAATCCCAAAATTGAATAGAATGACATACGAGCTTGAGGTGATTATGCTACAGGGGGCTATAAAAGCAAAGTGTATTTGAGTTGAGGTATAATGCGGCTGCGGAATATTTTTGCTATTATAAAACAATGCGGGCCTACTCCTAATCTATTTCCTCATTCGGTATTTATGTTTATACTGTTATTATATTTAATACTGTTGTATTGTAGGCTACTCATACTTTCTCACATGGGACACGTGTCCCTGGGGGGGACTAGATAAAGTTTTATGCTGCTTAAACATCTCTCTTACTGAATATGCATACGTTATGGCGGTATATAGTTTTCAATAGAGAGGATGGGCCCACTATTTGAAGTTTCAGACAGCTAGTTTATTTTTATTTTTTCTTCTTTCTCACCTATAGAACTACGCCTCAAAGCTCATTAGAATGACACATGGGCTTGCGCTGATTATTTTACAGGGGGCTATAAAACCAAACGGGGCCTTTGAGTTGAGTTACAATGCTGCTTCGAAACACGGAACAATGTACCCCTATTTTCCCTCATCCTGTATTTATGTTTATATTGTCATATTTTATATTGTACTTATGTATATATATTCTTTTATTCTTTTATATGCTTTGCACATGAATCACTAGAGGGGCATAGATAAATAGTGAGATGGTGCTCAATAGCCCTAAACACCTTTCCTCTCTGAGTGAGTATGGGATTGGGATGTAATAGCAGATTTAAGAGATGTATATAGTTTTTTATTAATGGAGATTATACTATTTTAAGTTTCATACAAGTTTTATTAATAGATTCGTTTGAAAATTAAAGTTGTTGTAGCTCATAGGTTTTTACTGACATGGTGCTAATTGGTTCATGATAATTACACTCTGGCGGTGCCGCCTGATGCATAGTGTGGCATACCACCTGTCAGAGGAGTTACGGACCATGATAGTGGGAGTATTTTCCTTGTTACCTTTCATGGGTCCCCATGTTTTGGAGACGTATGACGTTAGGAGATTTGTTGTTCTCCCATTCAGAATGTATGTTTTTTTGGGTTGTCTTTTTGTGTGGTTTTTATTTTATTTTTATTTTTATTTTTCTCCCCTCTCACATCTTGTCAAAGGCCATACAGGGGGTACGACAAGGAGGTTTATCAATAACCAATACTACGATATATCTGATTCCCTTGGCAGATGACAACACATAGTAACAAGCTAAGCCTATCGACCTGGAATATTAAAGGGCTTGGGCATTATACTAAAAGATGTAAGGTGCTTAACTTTCTGAAATCCAAAAAATATGATATTGTCTTTCTGCAGGAGACTCATTTAACCTCACAGGAATCCAAGAAACTCTGTAGGGACTGGGTGGGACACGTATTCTACAGTATTGGGGCTAGTAACAGTAGGGGCGTGGCAACTCTAGTTAGTAAATCTGTACAATTCAAATGCTTGAAGGAAGTATCTGATGATGAAGGGAGAATGGTCATTATCCAGGCCAATGTTCAGGGACAAAACTTAACACTAGCAAACATATATGCACCCAATGGTGATAACCCTACTTTTTTATTGACCTGGAGAGTAAATTACATAGCGTAGGTGACTTTCCTATAATTTTGGGTGGAGACTTCAATATTACTTTAGATAACACCTTAGATCGTAGTGGTCTGGCCTTTAGCAGACCACCCAATTCAGTACAGGTGGTTAAAGGTCTCTGCTCATCTCTGGAACTTACGGATGCCTGGAGGCTGCTGAACCCGACAGGCAGGGACTATACCTTTTTCTCGAGTGTACATAAAGTCTACTCTAGGATTGACTTGTATCTAATTTCAAGGTCATTACTTCCTTCCATATTATCTTGCTCTATTGGGAATATTATTATTTCAGACCATGCTAATGTCTCACTGGATATCCTGCCATACTGCGATAACTCCCGGTCACCCAGGTGGAGATTTAATAACTCTCTTTTGCAGGATCCAACCTCTAAAGATAAAATTAGGGCAGAAATTAAATTTTATATGGAAAGTAATGTCCCAACAGCACCCTCTGCAGGTGTGGCATGGGATGCTATGAAGGCCTACCTTAGAGGCTTTATAATTCAACACTCGGCGCACAAGAAAAAACAGTATAATGCAGAGTTAACACGCTTGGAGAAGGAAATAGCAGATAAAGAGTTCAGATTGAAAAAAAAAATGTCCGCTGGAGAACTGAGAAAATTAACGAAACTGAAATTTGAATACAACTCTTTACTTACAAACAGAGTGGAATTCATGCTACACAGAGCAAGGCAGAGGTACTTTGAGTCGGGTGATAAAGCGGGAGGGTATTAGCAAGATACATTAAACTAAAACAGTCTAGTTCAACAATTCCTGCAGTACGTTCCCACTATGGCGAGCTAGTAACGAAGCCTAGAGATATTAATGAAACATTTAAAGAGTTTTATAAAGATCTATACACATCAGATTGCATGGCTGCGGATGAAGAGATAAACTCTTTTCTTGAGAACCTACACCTTCCTAGGCTCGATGTGACTCAGCAACAGGCACTTGACTCCCCAATAACGCGGGAAGAGATACTAGAGGCAATAGCAGCATTGCCAACTGGTAAAACTCCTGGCCCAGATGGCTTTACATCTGAATTCTTTAAGTGTTATGCAGAAGAACTACTGCCTTTAATGGAAAGAACGATATCAGAAACCTTTGATAAGGGCAAACTCTCACCCTCAATAGAGCAAGCCATTATTACCCTAATACTTAAACCTGATAAAGACCCCACGGACTGTAAAAGCTATCGCCCTATTAGCCTCATACAAACCGACTGTAAAATTCTATCAAAGATTCTGGCCAGCAGATTAGATAAAGTAATCACCTCCCTTGTACATAACGATCAGGTAGGTTTTATTCGAAAAAGGTACTCAACAGATAATATAAGACGGATGATAAACATCATGTGGGCAGTCCGCGATTCGAACTCTCCAGTCGCCGCTATATCGCTTGACGCAGAGAAGGCATTTGACCGAGTTGAGTGGAGATATTTGTTTGGGGTGCTGAGAGCATTTGGATTTGGACAAGCGTTTATAAAATGGATAGAGATCTTGTATAAGCAGCCAGAGGCAGCAGTACAAACTAACGGGGTGGTGTCTTCATATTTTACGCTGGGCAGAGGGACACGCCAAGGGTCGGGGCTTTCGCCAGCTCTTTTTTGTCTAGCTCTTGAACCGTTGGCAGAAGCAATACGTAGGAATTCTAGTTTCCCAGGAGTCAAAATTGCTGATTCGCAGCACAAACTGATGTTGTATGCGGACGATATACTTTGTTTTGCATCAGACCCCGTGACATCTATCCCAGCCCTTCTTGATACCATCAACCAGTTCTCGAGGCTCTCTGGCTACAAGGTGAATTGGAACAAGTCAGAGGCTCTTCCTCTGACTGCATTCTGTCCAAAAACCCTATTCCAAGCTGGTTCTTTTAAATGGCCCCCAGAGGGCATCAGGTACTTAGGCATTCTTTTTCCATCTAAAATAGAAAAGATTATAGAAAATAATTTTGATCCCCTACTGAGGAGAATATCGTGTGATGTAGACAGATGGTCAACCTTATTCCTGTCATTATGGGGCAAAGTGAATGCGGTCAAAATGAATTGTATCCCTAAACTTAACTATCTTATTCAATCGCTCCCCATTCATATCCCTATGAAGTATTTCAAGCATTTTGACCGCATATGCAACAAATTCTTTTGGAATGGAAAACGTCCAAGGATGCGTTTGGAAAAATTACAACTCCCAGTGGACAAAGGGGGCTTGGGACTTCCCAAGCTGCTATTTTATCATTATGCATTCAGTTGGAGACATATTGCCCAATGGTCCCTACCACCAGAGAGAGCCCCCCCGTGGTCATATATAGAAGGCAGTGTGTGCCTCCCTCTTACCCCTCTGGCTTGTTTGACAATCAAACTGACACCTGATATGCAATCCCACCCAGTCCTCTCTCACTTACAGAACGTATGGGGAAAAATAGCTAAGATACATAATATAGACCCCCACCTCAACTCAGAATCAAGCATTTGGTTGAACCCGAAGTTACGTGTTAATAGAGCCCCCCTTTTTATGGAAATTATGGTTAAACAAAGGGATACGGACACTTGGAGATGTATTTGAAAACAATGTACTGAAATCATTTGAGGAGTTGGCACAGGAGTTTGGTCTCCTAGATCCAGTTTGTGGCAGTATTTACAATTGAGACACTTATTGTCTACAGTTCTGGGCTCCCCAAGAGCATCACCACAGCAATCGGAATTGCTTTTTAACAGCATTAAAATATTTGGATTGGGCCACGAGGCCTCTCAATACTACTCAAAAATATTTAACCTAGCCACCAGAATCCCAGCAGCATTACGAATTATTTGGGAGAAGGATTTAAACATTACATTTACTGAGAGAGAATGGGAAGGGATTAGCCAGAACCAAAGGAAGCTATCAAGGGATATAAAAATCAGACTTATTCAATTTAAAATTCTCAATCGTTTCTATTGGACACCGTCTAGGTTACACAGGTTAGGCCTTCAAAATACAGCAGACTGCTGGAAATGCCAGAGGTCAGAGGGTACATTAATCCATGCTCTTTGGCAATGCCCTCGGATACAAGGCTTTTTGGAAACAAGTACATAAATGTATCAAGGAAATCACCAGCGGTGACTTTGAGTTTTCCCCTAGGTTATATGTACTAGGCGATCCATGCATTGTGGAAAAATGTGGAAATGCAGAGATGATCCAGACGGCCATAATGGTTGGTAGACAGATTCTTATGAGGGGGTGGAAGAAAACAGAAGCTCCTTCTTATTGGGAGTGGTTTATTGAACTGGGAAAAGTAGCCTCATATGAACAGCTCTTCTATAGGCAGACCGACAGATGGGATGATTATGTCTTGAAGTGGGGGAAGTATCAGACATATATGTCTAAGGATACGTAATGCATTACATTACAACACAGTATTGTACTCCAAAATGGTAGTTTATTTCTTTAATGGACCTTTGTAACTTTACATATTTTTCTTTTTCCAGAGAGGGAGTTATTATTATTATTTTTATTTTTATTTATTATTATCATAAATGTATGTTATTTATTTTTTATGTTTCTACATTGGGATCTCTAAAATGTAAACCAGACAGAATGGCTATTTTAATATTATTGGTACTTAATTTGATGCTTTTTCTTTCCCTTATCTTTCTTTTATTTATTTTTTTTTTTATTTTTATTTTTGTGTGTTAATGTTTTTGTCCAGTTAATATGTTGTTTGTACTTTGTAAAATGTAAAACCTTTCAATAAACTTTAAATCATAAAGAAAACAAACATTGCCCTGAATACCCTAGTGGTCTTCCAACCGTTGAGACGTCATTCACCTTCAACCTCTTTTACAAGTGACTGGGGTTTATTTGTTCATGGTTACATTGGGGCCCCATACCTCCAAAGGTGATTTAAGGCGGTATGGAAAAAGGATGTGCTAGCTTTCCAAGACCAGGGTTGATCTCTGGAGCACCTTTAGACACTCACACCCACCAGAGTTCTCGGTTGTCCCGTCTTGGCAAAGTTTGGCATGACTGTGCTGAAGCCCTGGAGCGCAGGATTAACAGCTCACTACTTTACATGCCAGGGGATTTTTTTCCACACTCAGGGCAGGTCCCAATTTGCTTGGGCTCTAATCATGAGTGCAGCAGCTTCTCTCACACCAGGTAGTCATGACTCACTATGACAGGAAATGTAGTGCCCACGATATCCAACTCTTGCACAGAACACCACACTTCCTGTCATTGTGTGGCGCTCTGCATCGGAGCCAGGTAATATGATTAGGGTTGTGCCATGTAGATAAACCACTGCTGAATTGAGAAATAAAACTCTTGGAAATGCACACCTCCATGACAATACTGGAAAAATATAAAGGGAGAGGCCCAAAAATACCAACAGCATTAACTGACTGGGCAGCATTGTGGCACTACGGTGGTGCTTATGGGCTCTGTGACCTCGGTTCTGCTTTCTGGGAGTGAAAAAATGTAACAAAGCTTCTTAAGGCAGCTTCTGGATTAACGCACTGCACGTGGAAGCATTCCCCCACATTTGAGGGGGGAAAAAAACAGCAAGGAAGAAGTCGTCGCTTTTAGGACAACAGTGTTATCATCTGTGACACCAAGAGGCCTTTGAAACCAGTAAGACCTGCCAAGAAAGATTTGGTTTGGACACTGGATAGGTTTTGTGGTTCAACGGTGCAACACTGTTTTCGTGTCACCACAATACAAGATAGTTAACCTGAACAGCTCCATTGTTGTGGCTTGTGCAATACATACAAAGTAAATGTTCAAATCAGCATTAGCAATGAAGACATTGTGGGGCAGAGTAGGAAGCTGCAGAACTGTGTATGTGATAAGCAGCAGTTAAATACCAAATGCAAGATTTACAATATGCAGTTGAACACCTTGTGTTTAATGTAATTTACTAGCTCTGAATATTACCACTAATAAGTATATTTGTGAATGACTAAGCATGTGAGACATTCGGGTTTTATCAAAGGGATGGGAAGTGAGGGAGTGGCACTCACTGTGGCAACAATCCTCTTGACAGCGGCAGCAGACAGCTCCTCGCCCTTGGGCTGCTCCACCAGTGTTATGCCCAGATATTTCAGGTTGAAGGCCATGCCCTCCAGAAGTGTCTCCCGTGTGTCTGTCCAGTTCTCTGGAAGCTCTGAGGGAGGAGAGATGGTCAAGAGGTCAAATAGCATCACAATACCCATCAACCCATATGGTTTGGGCCCCATTTCAATAAACTAGTTCCAGTACCACCACATCCACCAAGACATTTGGAAGCCCTTCATCAGACATTTACACACGAGCATACAAAGTATTAAAAAAGCAATACAAAAGTGATATGTGGTGCTCAAGCAAGCAAACTGGAGTTAAAACGAAAGTTTTCAAAAGATGGCATTGAGAGACATACAGGGTTTTGGATGATATTATAGCAAAACAGGCCTGAAATGTTTTCCTTTTTCATTCATCTTGTTCTGAATTACTGATCTCAAGGTTTTCCCCCCACCTCCAATAAATTACCACACACATGCACACTTTTTCAGGGGTCCTGGGAATGCAAACAC
Organism: Aldrovandia affinis; assembly: GCA_029706075.1. Taxonomy (NCBI): domain Eukaryota; kingdom Metazoa; phylum Chordata; class Actinopteri; order Notacanthiformes; family Halosauridae; genus Aldrovandia; species Aldrovandia affinis. Next base: position 1,340,115 of record JAINUG010000210.1, read on the forward strand.
AAGCATGAACTTCCACCACCGAATAGCAGGGCGTGTCAGCGGACCCATTCATTCAGGCAGCGTTACCTTGCATAATCCCCTCAGAAAGGGTGGGGGCATTACGGAGTTACAGCATGCCTCGCCGAGTATACAAACACCAGGATTTTCACTCCAGAGTCCAAACTTGCAGCTCAGGAGACCGAGCTGAATCTGTAGTGCCGTTCCCCTCTTCTGAGGTCTAACCAGGGCACGAGGGAAGAGCGGAGCCTTGGTTACCCGCAGTGCCAACCTAGTTCAACCAGCCATGCAAACCTCTCAACTGAGAAGTATGCACAGACCACTCCTATTTGCAGTAGCTCGCCACACACTTTTCACAATCGCAAGACAACTATATTTGAATTGTAAACGATTGTGTGCTGACCAAACAGGTGAACAACCTACTGCTTTTGACTGATAGTCTGCGGTCAGGCCTGACACCTGGCTGGTAAGCAAGTGTGAATGTGAGGTACGAGTGAGAGTGGTTCTTCCCTACCAAGGCCCCAGCCGCCACCCCCACCAAGAACCCAAACAGCCACCAGTGTGGTTCACTGAATTGACCTCAGGGCCCAGCTCCTGTACAAACACCATGGGTCTGAACTTCAGGAATCCGAGCCAACCTGCAACCAAAAGCTCTTCTGTTCTGTAAGATGTTTGTCAGATTCCAGAACACCACCGGGTATAGTGCAAATGGGGAAAAACACCACGTTCAGACTAACAACCTTAAACTATTTGGACAGCTGTGGAAGGTAGGCAGGATGAAGTTCACGTTCTGATATTTTCAGAACGCCTCAGGCCAATGGGGAGTCAGGGGCAAAGCTGTAAACAGGCAGCTCCTGATAAACAGTAGGAAACAAATATTGATGAGGCATCCAAATGAAGTTCAATGCTGAGGACATTGACACAGAGGTAGAGACATGTGGAGAGAGTGCAGTGAATCCATCTGTGCAGGGGAAATTAAAAGAAGAACATATGCAAGCGTTCAAGATTGAGTCAAATCCTGGAGACATCCAGTCCTCCATGTCATCAACTGACCTAGCAAACAGATTTACATCCTAAAAATTGAAGGAGATAAAAAGGAAATTGAAAAAATGATTCAAGTCCACAGCTCCTCAAATCATCACTCCTGTCCAGGAAATCTATGACCTCCACACCAGGGTCTAGAGTAATTATCACACATACAGAGTCCAACAGCGAGACTGACAGGTAATTTCAGTTATTCTGATTAGTGTGCCACCCAACAACATTTAATCACAGTGCAAACTGACACTTCCTCTCTGCATTTGCTGAGAACGATGGCAGAGACACAAATCAGCAGAACCGCACACACACCCTGAACCTGACAACCCAATGAAAATGATCTTAATCCCATCATGATCTATGGAAATCAAACTCCAAAGAGTATTACAACATGTGAATGCAGAAGACCACACCAAGTAAGGAATACCGTAAATGTGTCAGCACCTACAAATAATGTACAAAATATATGCTGGACTACATGCCCTTTGGCGTGACAGATTGTGTTAAGATTAAATCCCCCAAATATTAATCACACATTGTAAAACTGTGGGCTTGGGTTTTGGTAAAACAACTGTTATGAAGCAAGATTAGTTAAATTATTCCAGATTTGTGGTTTGAATACTGATCTGAATAAACTGAAGACATGCCCTTCCCCACAACAAAATGCCACTTCCTGCCATTTCTGCAAAGTACATGCAACCCAATTTCATTTTCCCAATTTCAGCATGGCAACAACAAAAATGTTTATCATGGGATGGATACATATTCTCCTCAGAGATTAGTCTGCAATTTACTGAACAGGTCTTGGATCAAAATCATTCCCCACAAGGTGAATCTTTATCTGGAAAAACAAACTGAGTAGTTTCATGATTGGCTGTCCTGTCTCCAACACAATTCAATGCAATATCTATCAAAACAACGAGCGAGATTAAGTTGCAGACATAATGGATCAGGATTCATCACCATTTATAGTTAACAAGTTCTTAAAGTTAGCAATACATAAATAAACGAATGCACCATCGTGATGATACAGGCGTCAAAAAAAACTAAATAAAAAATAAAAAAGGTTAGGGTTTAAAAAACAAAAACAAAAAAAACATTAACCTTTTCTTTCCCAGGGTTACAGGTATGATACGCAGATGCCTGCAATGATGTCTATTGCTGTATTACTGCACTGATCTTGTGCGCTAACTATGATTGTTCTTACCATGTATTAATGCACATCTTGTAAGTCGCTCTGGATAAGAGTGTCTGCTAAATGCTTAAAATGTAAATGTAAATGTAGAGTTTAAAATGAAACTAATAATTAGGATTGTGACCTAATCCTAATTACTAGCAATTTAGAGGTATGAAGGTATATAGGTGAAGAATCTTCTGGGCATTAGTCCCGACTTAAGCATCTGAAGATTAGGGTCATTCCATGTCCACTCAGCTAGGACCATTGTGCAATCATCTCATATTTTGCTAGAAACATTCACCAGGGGGTTTTCAGGTATGCAGAGTTTAAAAAGATTGACTTTTTTCCCCCCTCTCAATTTCCTCTGTCACAAGGAGTAATGGAAAAATGAATAGCATTTCTGAACTTTATCAAATTGATCAAATCTGAGGGTGTTGGGAAACAAAGTGTCCCATTTCTGGTTCAATTAGCATGGAATGATCCAATACAAATTAGGTCATTCCATGGAAAACAAACATTGCCTTCTGATCATAAAATAAGTTCCAGTTGGCTATACTATGGCCTGGCTAGATTCCAGGACAGAATTCCAAAGGTTTGGTCAAAGCTATGATTGGGAAACACCTGGATGGTGTCCACCTGTGATCCCAGTTGGGACACAAACCTGAAACCTTTGTACCACCCAGGGGACCCTCTACAATGGAAACATTTGATCCATTATGCCACACCTTCCACACCAACAGGCTGATTTAAATTGAAATCAAAAATGTGAAAAAGTTTGACATTCAAAATATGGATTGCCAAATTCCTTTATAGTCTACGGTGATCACAATGACACTTTTCCCAGCTTGGATCCCCTTCTGTGATGGTACTTGGTCATTCCTACCAACAAATAGTGACCTCACAGATCAACCCATGTGCCCATCCCCAAAGTCATGTACGCTATGCGATTCTGCTGTGGAAACAATGTTCCAATTGTGGCCATCATAAAACAATTGCAAGCAAAGTTGGTTTTGGAGGTCTAGGATTCCCAAGTTTTCCCATTACAGGAAAAGTAATTCAATAGGTGACAACACCTTCACCTGGAACAATTCAAATATCCAGACTGTTCAGGAATCAAATGATGAAATTCTAGTGGATTAATCTCCAGAAACTGTGTTAATGGGGGGATTCTTCAAAGCATACCTCAAGGCTCATGAGGGTGAACCATATGGTTTTGCACTGAGTAAACCTGTTCCATCTGCCTCGATTGCAAAACCACAACCTTTAGCCAAAGAACACAATTACAACAAAAGAAAAAAAAGAACACAAACCATTTGAAAGAACAGAGGGGGGGACATATACCAGACCACTGAAATCCACCCTGATCAAAATGAAAACTGTTATAAAGATTATAAAACATAACAGGTATCCACAATGCCAGGAATACATCACCAAAGCGGCACAGGACCAAGACAGCTTCTGTGACCCACCCACTGACAGACCTCCATCACTTCTACTCGAAAAGCCAGTAACCATGAGTTTCAGATAGAACCAACCAGTTTATAGCCCTCCCAGGAACAACAGCACGGGACTGGACTGGCTTAGCAAAGGCCCTCGACCTAGGATCTGTCCAGTTCACAACTTGAGGAAAGCTGCTCAAGTTTAAAAACATAGCTGGGATTCCAGTCAGAAAGTGGGTCAGTGGCAACTCCAGGAGTAGTCAGTTCCCAGAGGAGCACATGTGGGCCCCTCCTGCATTCATGTCCACAGCCTCTACAGCCAAAGCACCAAGACTCAAGATTCAAAGGGAGGGTAAACAACAAGTCCAGTAGGAAGTAGATTACTGTAGTGTGAGGGCTCCAACAAGAGCAAGCTTTTCCTCTATACTAAAGTCAATTGAACCTTATTGCATACACGGTTGTAAATTGCTTTTGTAAATAAATAAATGTAAAATTAATTCTGGTAGAAAAATGATCATATACAGTACACACTGCAAACATCGACCTTAAGCACACAATTTAAAAGCATACGAACACACATCTATTGGAAGAGTACAGAAGAGACTTGGCAGTAGGTCACATGGAAGCAAGCCATGGCTCCAGGGCAGAGAGTTAACCATCCTGTAGGAAACCAGTCTCCAATTACCCGGTTGTGAGGGACCCTATAAAGAGAACATTACAAAGTTCTCTCCGTACCACCATAAAATCAGGCAACATAAAAAATGAAAATGTCAATTCAGCGGTTTTGAGAATGGGAATGGGCAGGCTAATTAATGGAATGAGGAAAACAGCTAGAACGTTATCTTATGAAAAGTCCAACAAGGAGACATGCATGTATATATACACATCATAGCTTTGACCAAAAGTCATACGTTTGAAAGTCTACAACAAAACTTTTCAACACGTCAAGAACGTGAATACTCAGAAGGCAACATCAAGCATCTCCTGGTATGCTATGCTTTGAAGGCCAATAATTTCACAAGATAAAGGAATGCGTTCTTCAGATGCGCCAATATCACATTTTATACCCTCAACGTGAGAATTCCCAGCCCAACGTTTGGATTTACACTGAGGGAAAGTTATAATTCGGTTACTCGTAATGGGACATGACCGTTCCTAGCGAATCCTTTAATACTAATTTATGACACTTTTACCAGATTTAATTTGTAGGATTATTTTAAACGGAGCAGATATAAGCAATCTTGGCCACATTCCATTAGGTAATTAAAACTAGAATTCGCAAGCACAATATGTCATAGAAATAAACGATTTTCATTTTGAATCCATAATATTTATCTAGCTAGCAAACATTGGCATACTTTTGGCTTGCACTTCACCGGTTTCGTATTGACCAGCTAATCAAATTCAAAAAACATGAATATCAAATCTTCATGCTCGCCAACTAGATACATCGGTTGTTTTCGCGTAGATGGGATAGGGGCTAACAAAAACACCCAAGCAAATAGAATATTCACGCAGTAGCCATCTAGCAAGCAACATGCTTGTAAAAACTCCAGGACAGTTGGCTAGCCCCACTGCCTCAACTACGTTCGTGAATTGGCAACATGTGTCTACTATCCTTGTAATTGATGTAGCCTACTCAACAGGCAAATACATTTAAATTGATTGGCATAGTAGCCTACACGTAGGCTAAGTTACAAGCTAGCAAGTTGCTCTTGCGAAGTGGGCGCGCTCTATATGCACGAAAATATTATTAAATCTCGAAACCAAGCGATATGTTTAACTTAAGAGCAATGCTCGACCAACGTTTACAGCGCACTAACCCGTTGCGAATGATGAAAGGAAACATTTAGCAAAATATTAGCACAAAATACATCAAGCTACCAAATGAGTTACAATACTGGAAATTTTTAGCTGAAAACTCACTTTTGTGTTTGCCTGCACCCCATGACTGTTTCGCAAGACTCGGACTTCGAATAATAGCCCTGCCAGCCGACTTCAAAGCATCCATATTTATGGTTCAGTGAAGGGAGAACCGAGCCCAACAAGCTCCGGGTATGGTCCGCCGCAGCTCGAAGAACTCTGCGCGATGTTGGTGTGCTCGCTCCCTCAAAACTTTTTTGCTTTAAAAGTTGTCTTCCCACCAGTTTTTAACATTACCCAAGAGCAGACGCTCTGAAGCGTTTTGCCCCTGATGGGCGGTGTTATTTATGTAAATCTACCGGATAATATACATGACGTTGCGTTGAAAACTATAAATTGTGAGAATCAGTACTATCTCTCACAACCTGGCACACTGCTGTGTATCCGCAAGTAGTTAATATGCACCATCCAATGCAATTTTACTAATATAAAGGAGTTCAACATTTTCAAATTCAAAATAATGTGATATAAACCGAGGAGACATTATAATAATTGATTTTGTATAATTTTGCAAACGAACAGCCATTGGGGTTAATGTGATTGCATGCGATAATTAACAGTCAAGGCCAACTAATAAATTCGGTTGACAATAATCATTTTAACTGAGAAGTTTATTATAATTATAATTATTATTAAATTTCTCACTAATAGGTAGTTTTCGGCATGCTAGTTTTGTGGATCGAAATAGATCTCTCACTTTTCGGCCATTCTGACGGAAGACGTCTGGCATATTGGTTTAGAACTGTTGTGGGCAGAGATGAGACATTCGTTCTTCGTCGCGACTTAAATAATTATTAAATAACTTGGTGGTGGGGGACACTCAAATTCATTACGTTATATTATTTATAACTAACTCTTCCCAGTTTGGTCGACCCAAGAAACATTTTGAGGGAGGAACATTCCTAGCCACCATTATCCCCATGTGTTAAATCCGCTGGGATTACTCACAGCAAGAATAACTGTAATCATATCCATCTGCTTCTGCACCTTGCAATACCCATACAGACACCCCAGCTCAACTGCATCATACATCCTCCCCTTACTTATATACCCCAGCAGGTCCCATTCAATGTGCATTCTCTTTCCCAACCAATGTTACAAGTTACCATGTTAGTGTTAGTGGTTACCAAAGTCTCATGATCAGCCTAATAGATTGGGTGGGCCACACCTGCACTTCCTACAACGCAACTACAAACTGTTTTTTATTTACCAGTGATCCCAACTTCATTGAGTGGAAGAAAGTGAGCTGGTTTTTATAGTTCAACCTTAATGCGCTCTATAGAGCTTTGGTACATGGACAAGAAAGCATAAAGACCATTAAAATGGTACTCAAATGAATAGGTGGACTACATTTTCATTTTAAGCATTTATCAGACACTCTTATCCAGAGCGACTTAACAAGATGTTCACTAATACATGGTATGATCATTGTTCACGCAGGAGACTGACGATGGATGGAGCTCACTCTTTGATGTCACAAACCAGACGTGGCGTACCTGCTGCTCGCTGTGTATCAACAAACAACTCAGAGAATACTCCCTGGAATTAATGTCAGTCTGAAATATGAGCTGGGCTGTTGCTTATCCAAGGCTAACAGCATTCTGCCAAGAGCCACAATAACCATCTCTATGAAGAAATGTAACATGGAAGAGTTAAGTGCACATGGAAAAGACTAAAACCACAATAAAGGTCTTGTATGATGAAACTATAAGCATCCATGCCACATAAATCACCATTAAAATACATCACTGATACAGCTTAGGTCTGCTTTCATTACATCTCAGAGGGATATGTGTAATCAAACGAAACGAAACAGTTTATTAGCAGAATTTGTTTTGAGCTGCTTTCAACAGTCTAGGGATTTGACAACACACCATCACCATAACAAACAAAATAGATCTATCAGTGTGAGAGACCAGTCAGGCTGAAACACATGGGTCTATAGACAGATTGGTGAGTGGGATGCAGAGCTTGTTAACCGCAATTGACAAACTTAAGACATTCCAACAAGCCCTCATGTGAGACAATTTTTCTTTTAAGGCAACTGCCGCCTCCTTGTGGCTAGAGGCGTAGACTATTTATTTGAATTTGACAATGAAAAACCTTGACAGCTTCACATGTTGAAGGCATGGGGCCAAGATCAATTTTTGGAGGGCTAGTTAATTAGCCATATCCTTTAACATGCTGAAACAAAACATCTCAATTACCAGGTATGCTTCAGTTGTGACTGACTAAATTTGATTACACTCGAAGTGTACCCAGAACAGAACCTAGATAGACTTTGAATACTTTGCCTCACAATGATGTGGTGAAATCAGACACATTTTAGATCATTAGTTATTTAAGTCTAATTTCATCAGTATTTTGTCAAATGAATTTTACACCCACAAAAATGTTTTAGACTAAGGTTATTTACTTTAACATTTGAAGCAAGGTTTAGTATCAAGCAATAGTAAATCTTCCCCAGTGCAAAGTGTACCCCTTTTAAAACATAACTCCAGACAAAGGGTAACAATCACATCTTTTTAATTCTATAAAATGTGTATTGCCTGCTTTTAAATAATAGTTTTACAGCTAGAGAATATGAAAACGTTTAATATAATTGTCATGTACTCCTTACGTATGGCTGAGTAATGCAGCAGACATGCATTAGGGACAATTAGTACAATGTCAGAAATCTAGAGTTTAAAGGTGCGCTTGTTTAGTAGATGTAATAACGGACACATGACAATATCTTCCAAACAGCTTGCGTGACTAGCAAGATTTTTTTTTATTCACTGTGAACCCCACAGAAAGTAAGAAGGAAAGAAAGAGAAAGAGTTGAGATCAGATCTAGAAAAGAAAAAGCAATGGCAGACCAAGAAAGTTTTCAAAAGCTGCGGGAATCCATGGCACCTTTTTGTGCACAATCTGGCCAAACACAAACATGATCCACACCTTCAGGTGACATCGACATCATGTCAGACTCAATGTATTAATCCCCGCAAATTATTATTTCACTGAATGAAAACCCAAACCAAACAAACCTGCTGAATGACAGTTCCTCACACGATTACTGCCTTGAGTATGATGCAAATACTACAACATTCAGAGCAATGTGTCCAAACACAGACTGTTCAAATAAACCATGGCAATTAGTTACTACCTTTACAGTGTACTGCAAATGGGTGACTCAAGGTTCACTCTGTCCCACATTTTCCTCAAAATATTGCCATGCACAACAAACATGTTGCAGCTCAGCCAATTAATCAATTATACATGTATAAAGAATTCATATAGATAGGAAAAAAAATACTCTTACTTGGCACATTCACTGACATGAAACATTCAGCTGAAGACCAATCTTTCAAAGAAGGAAAAAAAAAAAAAAAAAAAAAAAAAAGAAAAAAAGGTGATAATACAGGTTTTGATTGGCAGATTTTATCCTTAGTTCAAATAAATTAAATTTCCCTTTTTGGATCGCATGCCATTTTTAGGGTGCAACATTTGTCTCGAAAACTGAAGAAACGAATGAAGTGAAACTGCGGGAAGCAGGAAGCTGTAAAATGGTTAAGTTTGTGTACAATCTGCAGTAGAATCTGATGTTAAACGTTTATGTTAAAATATCAGGTACCTGGAAGGGGGTCCTCTCTAAAAAATGTCCAGTCTCAAGGCACTGTGGATATGACAACTGGCTAAATCAGTTAACTTGACATCACAAGGTTCCGCCTTTGAATAGCTTGGGCATTCTCTAATAGCATCACGTGGCAATCTTGTAGCTACTCCTGTCGAATTTGGTCCACTAGGAAAGGGTGTATTTAACTGTATAAATAATTTTAACACTTAGGGCAGTATTTATTCTTTTGCATCTCAAACTAACTCAGAGAGGTTGTTTCAAATCCAGTCAAAACATTTCATGCATCAAATCACTACAGTATTTTAAGGTTCACATAAAAACCCCATGACTTATTACAACTGCATGGCTGTGGCATTAACATAAATGACTTATGTCCAGAATAAAACTGGTGTCACCATAGCTGGTGGCACAACCAAAAACTAAACAAACAGGGTCACTGGGTCTAGAAGGCAAACATGTCCATTCTGAAACAAATATTCTCATTTTAAAGTAATCATAATTCAGGGCAGCAGAGGAAAAAAAATACCAACTGTTGGTTTTGCATTACATTCTTTGAACACAGTTGGTGACATTTTGCTGTAAAGGTATACTGGATTTGCATTCAGTTTCTGACTTAGACATCCTTGCACCAGAAAATTGGGAAATCTTTTGAATCATATCCAACTAAATCAAAATCTGAAGGCAAGAGTAAGGGGAAAACATTTATGTAAAAGCAGCAGCTCCGCACTGACCCAGAAAAGAGATGTGCCAACATTCTGTGAGGGTTCTCTAAACACTTACAAGGGGGGAAACACTGCACGGTCCTAGTTGATGCAATGTCCCTTTTTTGTCTTTTAACTACAACAATACAGTCACACAATACAATGTCTTCTTAACCAGGGGCGAAAACAACAACAACAACAAAAAAAGGACGTTCTCAGCATTAAATACACAAGAGTTCATCTTCAACTGGGCCAACAAAATAATAAAAGAGGAGAGGGGGTGAGCATTCACTTTTTGAGGGGCTGGTAGACCGAAGCATTGGGGTCCAGGCCCGAGGTGCTGCTGTCCATGAACTTTGAGGAGTAGTGGGGGGCCACCGGGTTCATGTTATTGGTGTCTGCTGTGTAGGTGATGCTGGGCATGACTGCCATCACCTCAGCAATTTTCTGTTTAAGGTCCTTGATCTCCTGATCTTTCTGGAGGATTTGACCTGTGGACAAAAAAAACAAATGGCAGAAAGATGTGTTACGAACATATTGGTTCCGTTTCAATACCCTGAGTTGCATTTGATTTGGGGATTTAGGTGCTGTGAGTATATTCATTTCACGTGTGGTTACGGTAGCCCTTATGGTTCATTGCAAAGCATATTTGATATTTGTCCTAGACTCCTGTGTTTGTCCTGTGCTGTGTTTGTAAGTAACTATTGAGTTATCAATTCCCTAAAGTCAGTTCTTCACTCCCTGAAGTTCATGGGATTGAAACACAGCTGAACATAAAGACAACCTTCATCCTGGAAATACATCATTTCATCATACTCAAAATTACAATTTGTGATATCCATCATGTTGTCAGATTAGCTACCTGGGTAGCTATCTTAGGACTCCGGCTAGTTAACTAGCCATCGTTAGGCTGCTGTAGTAGGTATCCATTGCTGGATAGTCATCTTACAAGTGAGAAAGTTGGCTATCTACAACTACTGTACCTAGTTAACTACCAAGCATACTGCCTGCTGATTGCTTCAGGGGGCTTACCAGTGAAGTGAGAGTGAGGTTTCATGAACCCCATAATGGGTAGAGCTGCAATGAGCTATCAATCAGGGACTTGGCTGAAGCAATCAAAAGGCTTTGCTCTCCACATACTCTTCAATCACTACTCAATACTGCATTACACTGCCCTGCTAGGACACACGCATACTTTAATCCACCCACTAGGGGACAGGACGGGATAGGACAGGACAGACCTTGGGCGATCTCAAGCTGTCTCTTGGCGTCGCCCAGCGCTGAGAAGAGGTCCAGTTTGATCCGGGTCTCTGCGCTGAGGCTGTTCTCCAGGTGCTGCGTCTTGTCCTGCATGGCTGAGAGTGCGGACATCAGCACCTCCGTGTCCTTCTCATTCTCCTTGTATTTACGCAGCTCCTGAGAGAGAAAGGGGCGAGAGCAAAGCACAGATGGAGGTCACAAGAGGAAAACGTGCCTGCCTTCCCCCGACTAGAGGCTGGTCTTCTATGGTCTACACTGCCTGCTTCACATCAAGCCTGTAAGTAATCATGGGTTAAATAATGAGCACGGACTGCAGTCAGTGTAAAAGCTGGTATTAGGTGAAGAAAGGAAGACAAAGGCGGTGTGGTTTGCAGCACATGTGAAATGCCTGGACTCACCTGCACCTTCATCTCCAGTTCTCTGATCTGCTCCTCTTTGAGCTTCATGTCGATGGCAAGCTTCTTGCACTCAGTCTCCAGCTCCCGGATGCGGCTCCTGAGTGAATCTGTGCACTCTCCTCTGCAGGGTACAATGAAACGGCAGGTCAGCCAGGAGGCCTGCTCTCACTGGGACATGGGATGTGACCCCCAGCCTCCCACTGACACCCTTACTCCATAAAGCTGTGGGGTGTTCAGTGCCTGCCACACCCCAACCAAGACTCCAACACTAACAGACCATGACAACAGGACAGGTGTGTAGTTAAGACACCAGACTTCAGACTCAGGCAGTGATTTAGGGCTCGATTTCCCGGTAGGGCATTACATGGGCAACTTACATAGCTTTCTATATCCATCCATTTATACAACCAGATATTTATAAACAATAGCGATTAAGCACCTTGCTCAAGGTAACAGCAGCAGAGCCCCACTGCAAACTGGATCATAAACATAAAGATGTACGCACAACATAAAATTCAAAGTGCAAATGATCACGCAGCACAGCAATAAGCGTGACCGTGTGACGGCAGTGAAGCGAAGGTGTGCTGCAGACCTGGAGGCAGCTGCCATGGCTACAGCCCGCGCTGCTGTGGCTTCCTCCAGCTTCTTGCGCTTCTTCTCCTCGGCCAGCTGCTTCTCCAGTGCCGCCCGCGCCTCCTGCTCCGCCTTCAGCCTCTTCTCCAGCTGACCGATGGTCTGCTTGTCCTTCTGCTTGGCCTGGACGGCATTGTGAAGCCTGCAGGCAGACAGCGGCCACAACAGCAGCACGTCAGACAGGGGCATGAAGGTCTGTGGTGCTTGTGTGCATACGGGCGAAATATGGATACATTCATTATTATGGTGTGCCCAGTACTCCATCATTAAGAGTGTTTAACACGTAGGACCTTTTAAACATAGTGTAGAGCACCATATAGCATTACCATTCGGTACTGTAATAAAAATGTACTTGAATACAAATAAATAACAAAAATGTGTTTACTTTGGATGAATAAATAATGAAATAAAATACAAATAATTCCAACTATTCCAGCGTGTACAGTTAATATTATCTCCATAGGGCTATTCGATGATGAAAATTTAATGAGAACATAAATGCAAAATGAATCATGCAGTCTTCTCCAGTTTTGGTAGGGGTACAAGGTTGAAAGCAATGAGGAGAATCTGAAAAGAGGGGGTGGCTAGCTGGCCAGCAGCAGTTACGGCGCCCACACCCACTCGGCCTGGCCTGGCCTTGCCCAGACGGCCCCAGAGGACTAACTTGTTCTGCAGCAGCTCATTCTCCTGCCTGAGCTGGCCCAGCTCGGAACGGATGCTTCTCTCTGTGCTGCTGAGGGAGCTGATCTGACTGCGCAGGTCCTGCTCCACCTGTCGGCTCGCCTGCAGATCCGCCTTCAGCTTCTTAATGTCCTGCTCCAGCCTGCAGGCAGGGAGGGGCCACAGAGGGAGGGAGGGAGAAGAAAATGAGAGGGGGAGGGAAGAGGATCAGTCACAGTGGAGGATAACAGTACATCTTCACTTTCGCAAACTCGGTCTAATTCGTACAAAGAGTAATATGTCAATTAAAAATCGTATAGAACCTGCTTAGCCATCATATGAGTGTAGGTTATTTTAAGAACATAAAGGAAGGTTATTGGACTATGGGTTTGTTCAAACTCATCAAGTCAATCTTACACATTATCTGGAAGTTTTGACAGATGGATGTGGCCAGGACTTCTGCTCACACATTAAAAACCCAGTTTCTACAGTCAAGTTGCAGTCTACATTATAGAGGCTTCTAGAGGAACATGTGAAAACAAACATTAGCTAGACAGACAAAACAAGAATTTCCATCAACATCAGAGGTGCTGTGAATAAAGGCTCACCAGCTGCCCTATCCCTCCCTCTATGAGAGGCTACTATAGCGACACAACAGACTTACCATGAATCACTTGCACCCAAATGGAGCCTTTGAATTGACTCAGATTTAAATGTATACGCTACAGGCCACATATTTTTAAAAAGGCACAGCTATCTAATCAAAAACCGTTCATGAAACATGAATAAAAACAATTTTGAAAAATATGCTTTAACCAGTGTGAAATGAGCTAAACCTAAATAATCTCCTCCCAAACGTGACATTTTGGGGAATTGCAGTTACATATACAGTGAGTATAAGTATTCACTCCCTTTGGAATCTTTCACGTTTTATTTTCTTACTTCACGGAATCAAAATTGATTTAATTGAGATTTATTGCCACTGATCAATACAAAACACTCTATAATGTCAACTCAACAATTCAACTAAAGCTTTTTCTTCATTACCAAAAAAACAAACAGCAACAATAATAATAATAATAACAACTAATTGATTGCAAACGTATTCAACCCCTTTTGCTAAGACACACCTAAATAAACTCTGGTACAATCAACTGTTTTCAGAGGTTACATAATTAAATACACCCATCAATGCATTGGCAAAAATAAAGCAATTGTTGAAGAAAACACATGAAATCTCACCTAGAGTTTGCCAGAAGGCATGTAGGAGACTCAAACCAAGTGGAGGAAGATTCTATGGTCTGATGAGACCAAGATTGACATTTTTGGCATCAATTTTAGGCGCTGTTTGGTGCAAGCCTAACACTGTATCATCCCAAGAACACTATCTCTACTGTGAAACATGGTGGCAGGAGCCTAATGCTGCGCTGCTTCAGGGACTGGGAAACTTGTCAAAATAGAGGGCAAAATGGATGGTGCAAGATATGGACAAATCTTGGAGGGAAAACCCACTGCAGTCTAAGACCTTGAAATTGGGAGAGGATTTATATTCCAGTAGGACAATGACCCTAAGCATACAGCAAAATCACATTGGAGTGATTTAAAAATGTATGTCCTGGAATGGCCCAGTCAAAGCCCAGACCTCAATCCCATTGAGAATCACTGTTCACCACCGGTCCCCATCCAACCTCATGGAGCTTGAGTAATTTTGTAAAGAATTGTAAATGTCCAGATGTGCAAACCTGGTAGAGACTTATTCAAGCAGACTCACAGCTGTAATTGCAGCTAAAGGCACTTCTAACAAGTATTAAGTCAAGGGGGGTGAATATTTATGCAATCAATTGTCTTCATTCATAATTAACTAAGAAAAGTTTTAGTTTTTTTACTTGACATTATAGAGTATTTTGTGTTGATCAATTTAGATTTTCCATGAAGTAAGAAAATAATGTAAAAATGCCAAAGGGGGTGAATACTTATTATACCCACTGTAAATACGAACAAGCACAGATGTAAAGAGACCTACTGACATACACAAACACTTAATATCCATATTTATGTGCAGATGGAACTGGGGAAACACAGAGGCATCATCATTTTTGGTCAAATTTCAAAGTTAAACTGTTATTTTCTCACAGAACAGATGAATGGATTTATACCTTGTGAATATACCTTGAATTCAGGCACAGAGAAGAGTAGCCTACATTTATCCACAAGTTCAAATAAATCTCTGGATAAAAGAAAATGTGATGTAAAGAAAAATAATGTTATTGCAAGTCACCAATAAATTGCTATTCCAGATGGAAAGGATAGACAACTACTGACTTACTTATCACTAGGGTTGGGCAATGTGCAGATTTACACATTGTTATCATTCATTCATTCATTTCCCATATATATATATATATATATATATATATATATATATACACAAAATAACTAAAGCCTACTCTGTTTACATTGCAACTGCTGTGAGGGTTTTGTCAGATAATTTATTGTTAGATTTTTTAATGGCCAATTCCAATGCTTTTTATTGCCTTTTTTTAAACCACCGACTTTACGATCAGTTGTATCCTAACTCTGCTGCCCTAAAAGTTTAATGCAAATCATTTGTTTTATTATGTTTAAACATAGATTTATTTTCTATTCTTTATTTAAAAGACTCATTGCTTCTTGATTATCAACATCCATGGTTCTTTGCACTGCTACCCATTCTGCACTGTTGTACTGTGAGGAGTTAATCATAATATATATATTTTTTAAATGATATATATATATGAAGCCAGAAGAAAAAAAAAAAAAATTTCAACATCAATGTCGTGGCACCTTGTCAATGTCACGAAAACATTGTTGATAGTCCATTACACTGAACATCGGCCCAACCCTTCTTATTATCTGAGGGGAAGTCAGATTTGAGTAAAGTCAGATACACCATTGCCGAGGTGTGAAAGTGTCGCAAATGTTTTTCTTTAGATTATAATAAATGTTTTGTGGCATGTGCCTTATGCAGACAAACAAGACCATGGCCTTAAAGCAATATCTGACAATCTGATATTATATACATATTCAACTTCCAGATGAACCGCATGGCTGAGCGACTTTGTTTGAAGTTACTGGGAATACCTTTTGGCATGAAATTTGGAATGTGCTACAGACTCCCATTGTTTTTGGACAATTCTAACAATGCTAGGTGTTATTGAATTTGCTGAACACAGGATGCGTAGTACACCATACTTATAGGAAACCTAAATTGTACAAGAGGCTTTCACCATAATTTGAACTTGCAGAATAAATTAGAATTTGCATTGTAAAAGGCTTCACCATAATTTGTTCAGAAAATTCAGAATAATTCAAAGCTGGTCCATGAATCCAAATTCGATTCTGGTTCTCTTTTCTCTCAGGTAGGTAATTGAAAGATTAGTGTAATCAATTGGTCAGTGTCTTCACACCTGACTCCCAGATAAAGGGAGGGTGGAAAAACAGCAGTACTAGACCATGATTTGAGTAGCCCTGGTCTAGGGTATAAATCAGGGCTTGATGATTCTGGTCCTGGTTACCCCTGTGTATTCTGGTTCATTCCAACTGCACACATTGCACTATTAATTGAACATTGAACTGGGTTCAAAATCTTGTCAGCCATCTGGTACAAGTCATTTCTGGGAGTATTTCTCCATTTATTTTTTATAAAATTGTACTTTTTTTTGTTTTTTTGATTTTCAGCTGTGCTTCCTAAACAAATCAATTTCTGAAAATGCCTCAACATGTCCTTTTCTCAGTCATTTATTTTTATAATAGACTGAGAAACTGAGGCAGTACTTTTTGTACACCTGGATTCCTTTAATTCTATTCTCAATTGTCTTCTCTATGAATTGTATAGAGCAGAACAGATAGTGCTGCAAGGAAAGGTACAGGTAGTGATACAGGGAGCAGTGTGGGTAATGGTACAGGAAATAGCACATTCTGCTGAAGAGTTTCAATGTCCGCAACTGAAACATCCGTGTACAAGTGCGGCATCTATATGAAGTAATAATACTGTAATCCATGATCGTTGAAGCCATATAATTATTTAATGGAAAAAGTTGATCAGAATATAACGTTGTGGACTAATGGTCTGTCACCATGTCAGTAAATTTAAACTACTCTTGGGGGCTTTTATTCATCATTGAATTTAATTTGCACAAAAAAGAAAAGCTCTGTCCAGTAAGAACACTTTTTTAGTCTGGCTTGACCTACCTGAGCTGGTTGTTGGGTATACAGTTGTCCATCAGCTCTCTGTGAGGGGCAGGGCTCTTCCCTGGACACTTCTGCTTCTTCTCGTTCTTAGTGGAGGAAGAGGTGGATGTGGATGCGGAGGGGACGCTGCCATTGGTGGCGTTGTGGCTGCGCGGCGAAGAGTTCATCACTGCCCCGCTGGCGTTCTTGTAGTTTTTGGAGGCGGTGCTGCCGGCTCCGCCCCCCGTCTCCTCCTTCTGCAGGAGGTTCTCCGTGCTCCCCGCCAGGTCGTTGTTCAGTCTCTTGCTGCCGAGGTGGTTCTCCATGTACTCCATCTCCTGGAGCTTAGAGTCTACTGTCTGCAGGATGTTGTTGTTAATCCCCACGTTGTGTTTTTTGGCTTCTTTGTCCCTGCCCTCTTTCCCCTTTTCTCTGTACTCCAGTTCTGGAAGTGGGAGGGAAGTCTTTTTGTTGGCGGGCGCACCGTTCTGTGACACTGGCGTGGAATCCACCTCAGAGATCCCTTTGGCTGCAGCAGCTGCAGAACGAGTGAGAAAAAGAGAAAGAGGCAGGGGTGTTAGGGTGGGCACATGGTTACAAAACAACACAAGTGACCTCTGGGTTTTGAGTTAACACCCCCAGAGTGGTGCACCAAGCCTGCAAATGGCCAGTGTGTGGCAGCGAACTGACACGTGTGAATGGCTCTATGGTTGAGATCTACAGAACGGATACCTTCAATTAGCTTGTGTACATTTGGAAAAATGCATTATTAGGTGACCGTTGCAATTTTGTCCAGAAACGTTACATTTGGAGGATGTGAGAGCAATGTCATATTCAAGGATAAAATGTATTCATTAATCCCCTGTTGCTGTTTGAGAAAATTAACTTGAGAAATGATCTTCTGACTGTCAAAGCTGCATTATAACTTGGTGGAACCTGCTGCAGAAATCGTCATGTAGCTGTAATTTTGTTGCTCTTTGCATATTTTTTCTCGTCTGAAATGGGCTAGGGTTTTCCAGCATAGCTTCACAAGGCATCTAAATTGGCCATCTGATTCAGAAGTTCTATAGACATATCTGCCTCAGTAAAGATATTCGGTGAAGAACTAACTACTAGTAAATTCCCGAGTTTCTGGATTACCAACTTTTCATTTTCTCAGCCCAATTCTGGCCCTCGGGAGCCAAAAATCCCAATCCAAATCCTATGCAACAGTATAACTTTTTGCTCTACACCCAAGGGGTTTTGATTGCCTGTTTGTTTGTTTGTTTGCTTGTTTTATGAAGGTGCATTATGGAGGAGTGATTCCCTGTGACTCAATGGGCGCTCACCTTCCTCGGCCTCCCGCTCCTGTCTCTGGAGCATCTGCTGCTCAGGAGGGAGGGCCTGCTGCAGGAGCTGCATGTAGAACTCGTTCTCCCGCTGTACTTCCTTCTGCTTCCGCAGGCGCATCTTGTAGCTGACGTAGCTCTTGAACCCAAACCCCAGTGTCACCACAGGATAGCCGATACTAAATGGGGAAGGGGATCAGAGGTCAGTCTGCATGGTGCAACACAACAATGGTGAGTTTTGAGTATTATTTTTCAGCATACAGACCAATAGATCGTTTTTGAGAGAATTTGCATATTCTGTTGAGCATTTGTGCATTATTTATTTTGTAAAATGCTTCATCTAGAACATAATTTAAATGGTCAAAGTTGAAGTGTAAATTACAATCATTCACCCACTATTAAAAAACTATACACACATACATAAATATACATACATTATATATCATGAACATAATGGAAAGTGTAGGCCATTATGCAACATGTAAAGTGAGTTCAGAGCACTAACTCCAAGCAGCTTTTAACGTTTCCTAGAAGAAGTTCACTTGTAACAAACAGTTAAACACAAAATTAAACAAATACGCTTGGCCAATTACCCATTAAATGTATGGAAAATACACAGAAAAAACCTATAATTATAAACAATTTCACACACAATTTCTCATTCTGTAATCCACATCAATCTATTTA
The DNA here is from genome assembly GCA_029706075.1 of Aldrovandia affinis. Lineage (NCBI taxonomy): Eukaryota > Metazoa > Chordata > Actinopteri > Notacanthiformes > Halosauridae > Aldrovandia > Aldrovandia affinis. Next base: position 1,359,181 of record JAINUG010000210.1, read on the forward strand.
TTGAGTTAAATTAAGTCAATTCAACTACATGTCGTTTTGGATTGTGACTCATGATGAATGTCATTAGTGAAAAAAGTACCTATAATGAACCCAATCACCGCGTCTCTGCAGGACTACAGGTACACCGTTTTCCTACAGCCAAAGTGGCCCTTTTTGCTAATTTGTTTTTGTAGATTGTTAGGATCACACAATGACTTGTCTTCACTCATACACTAGATCAGGGTTGTCCAATCTTACCATAGAAGGATCAGTGTGTGGGTGCAAACCTTTGTCTAGCTCAGCACTAAAACACCTGAATCAACAAAACAACTAATCAAGCAACGAAGACCATGATATCTTCTTGGATAAGATTGGACAACTCCGTACTGAATAAGTGGGCCTCATTTATGTAGGTTACATGAAGAGGCATTTGTTCTAGGCAAGCACGATGTAGACAGTTCCAGGTTTATTTTTCTTGCAGCTGAGAAAGACCCTCTGAATACTCACCAATGTGCAGCAAATGGACGACACAGATCAACGTGGAAGTTTTTCAGGTCTTTGAAGCGGATTGCTGCTTCTATATATACAAACAGTATCCATAGAGACACTGTGGGTAGACAGACACCTCTTTCTGTGGAGTGAAAGAAGGGATACAATTTGAGTTCATGCTATACTGTGTTGAAATACTGCAGGAAAATGGCAAAAAAAAACAAAAAAAACATGTCAAATATTGTATGCGTTTCCTGATGGTCAAAGCGTTTCAGAATGAAAATTTTAGGATCTTGACCTATTTGAAGCAAGATGGTATTGAGGAATTAAGTATTTTGCCTTTAGGTTCACTAAGCCCTTTAACTGCTTTCTGTGACCAGAAAGGACAAGGGACCCTCAGTCTTCTATATAGGCTGAATTCCATTTACGTTGTGGCTCTTCACAACCGAGAGGCGTGTGACAGACTTTTTCTAAGTAATACAAGTGACAGTTGGAATAACACTGATTTGGAGTGGAAGTGAAGTGAAATGGAGGAGTGATACAAATTTCAAATGGCCTCACATCTGGGAACATGGAAATGTCTGTATTAAGAAACGAACGGCGCTGCCACAGAAACCGCAGTCGTCATGGCAGCTATAACATTACAATCCCAGCTTTATTTTGTTTGTACTTGCATAAAACATCATTAGCATACTGGAAAATAATGGCAAACAGAGAATGTGTGTGTGCATGTATATATATATATATATATATATATATATATATATATATATATATATATATTAGGGGTGTAACGGTACTTGTATTCATACCGAACGATTCGGTACAGGACTCTCGGTTCGGTAGGCGCTGTGAACCGAACGAATGCAATCTTGCTTTAACCACTAATGCACAAGCAGAGCTTTTTTGTGTGCGGTACAGAAAACGTGACTTCAAAACCGAGGTACGTACCAAACCGTGATTTGTGATACCATTACACCCCTAATATATATATATATATATATATACACACATATACACACACAGTACTGTGCAAAAGTTTTAGGCAGATGTGAAAAAATGCTGTAAAGTAAGAATGCTTTAAAAAATAGAAGTGTGAATAGTTTATTTTTTATCAATTAACAAAATGCAGAGTGAATGAACAGAAGAGAAATCTAAATCAAATCAATATTTGGTGTGACCACCCTTTGCTTTGCAGAAATGCAGCCCCAAACTTGCAAGGAACCTCCACCATGCTTCACTGTTGCCTGCAGACACTCATTATTGTACCGCTCTCCAGCCCTTCGGCGAACAAACTGCCTTCTGCTACAGCCAAATATTTCACATTTTGACTCATCAGTCCAGAGCACCTGCTGCCATTTTTCTGCACCCCAGTTCCTATGTTTTTGTGCATAGTTGAGTCGCTTAGCCTTGTTTCCACGTCGGAGGTATGGCTTTTTGGGCGCAATTCTTCCATGAAGACCACTTCTGGCCAGACTTCTCCGGGCAGTAGATGGGTGTACCTGGGTCCCACTGGTTTCTGCCAGTTCTGAGCTGATGGCACTGCTGGACATCTTCCGATTCCGAAGGGAAGTAAGCTTGATGTGTCTTTCATCTGCTGCATTAAGTTTCCTTGGCCGACCACTGCCTCTACGGTCCTCAACGTTGCCCGTTTCTTTGTGCTTCTTCAAAACAGCACATCTTGAAACCCCAGTCTGCTTTGAAATCTTTGCCTGGGAGAGACCTTGCAGATGCAGTATAACTACCTTGTGTCTTGTTGCTGTGCTCAGTCTTACCATGGTGTATGACCTGTGACATGAAACTGTCTTCCACAACCTCACCTTAGTAGCAGAGTTTGGCTGTTCCTCACCCAGTTTTAAGCCTCCTACACAGCGGTTTCTGTTTCAGTTAATGACTGTGTTTCAACCTACATATGAAATTGATGATCGTTAGCACCTGTTTGGTATAATTGGTTAATCATACACCTGACTATAATCCTACAAAATCCCTGACTTTGTGCAAGTGTACCTATAAGAATTGATGCTGGTTTGAAGGCAAAGGGTAGTCACACCAAATATTGATTTGATTTAGATTTTTCTTCTGTTCACTCACTTTGCATTTTGTCAATTGTAGCATCTCTACATGTATGGCAGCCATTCCATTCCAGTGTCTGTTGAATTCCAACACAAGCACACCTCATTCTACTTAATGAAGTACTGATTAGGTGATCACCTGAACCAAATCTTATTTAACGAGGAACAGTATAAAAAACACTGCTGTGGTCATCACTATCCTCTTGCAATAGGACCAGCTGGATGGCAAAAACAGTACTAGTAGTACCCCAAAAGTAATTGGAATCAAAAAATAACTATTGACCATGCCAAAAGAGTTGAAAATAAAAGTTTTGAGTGAGGAAAAGAAGGGTTCAATTCTGGCTTTATAGGGATACAGTGAGCATAAGGTTGCTTCTATCCTTCAAATTTCAAAGACGGCGGTTCATAAGAACAAGGTCAAGCAGCAGACATTGGGGACAACAAAGCTACAGACCGATAGAGGGCGAAAACAAGTCTCTACTGACCAGGATGACCGCCAACTCATTTGAATGTCTCAACAACCGTAGGATGACATCAAGTGACCTACAAAAAGAATGGCAAACGGCAGCTGGTGTGAAGTGCACGGCGAGGACGGTTCGAAACAGGCTCCTAGGGGCAGGGCTAAAGTCATGCAAAGCTAGAAAAAAGCCCTTCATCAATGAGAAGCAAAGAAGAGCCAGGCTGAGGTTTGCAAAAGACTACAAGGATTGGACCGTAGAGGACTGGAGTAATGTCATCTTCTCTGATGAGTCCAATATTCCGCTTTGCCCAACACCTGGTCGTCTAATGGTTAGACGGAGACCTGGAGAGGCCTACAAGCCAGTGTCTCGCACCCACTGTGAAATTTGGTGGAGGATCGGTGATGATCTGGGGGTGTTTCACCAAGGCTGGAATCGGGCAGATTTGTCTTTGTGAAGGACGCATGAATCAAGCCAAGGTTATCCTGGAAGAAAACTTGCTTTCTTCTGCATTGACAATGTTCCCCAACTCTGAGGATTGTTTTTTCCAGCAGGACAATGCTCCATGCCACACAGCCAGGTCAATCAAGGTGTGGATGGAGGACCACCAGATCAAGACCCTGTCATGGCCAGCCCAATCTCCAGACCTGAATCCCATTGAAAACCTCAAATGTGATCAAGAGGAAGATGGATGGTCACAAGCCATCAAACAAAGCTGAGCTGCTTGAATTTTTGCGCCAGGAGTGGCATAAAGTCACCCAACAGCAATGTGAAAGACTGGTGGAGAGTATGCCAAGACGCATGAAAGCTGTTATTGCAAATCAGGGTTATTCTGCCAAATATTGATTTCTGAACTCTTCCCAAGTTAAAACATTAGTATTGTGTTTAAAAATTAATATTAACTTGTTTTCTTTGCATTATTAAAGGTCTGAAAACACTCAACTTTTTGGTTATTTTGACCAGTTGTCATTTTCTGCAAATAAATGACAATATTTTTATTTGGGAGAAAAGTTGTCAGTTTATATAAAACAAAAATGTTCATTTTTACTCAAACACGTATAAATAGTAAAACCAGAGAAACTGATCATTTTGCAGTGGTCTCTTAATTTTCCAGAGCTATATATACACACACACTTATACACGGTGCCCCTTTAAAGTCTTCTCCCGGTCTCAAATATTTCACCTTTTGTTGCCTTACAGCCTGAAATTAAAACATTATATTTTTTCCACCTTTTACTTGCAAATTTTAAAAAATACCCTACAATTTCTAAGTTAAATTCTCAATTTCTGAACATTAATTAAAACTTAGAAAATAGAATAACTTGGGATTGATACGTCTACACCACCTTTGCTTGAACTACAGCCATGAGTCTGTTTGGATACATCTCTACCAGCTTTGCTCACCTAGATTGAGCAACTTTGCCCATTCTTCCTTACAGAACTCAATGCGTGGGGACCGTCAATCGACTGCGCTCTTCCAAGTCATTCCACAGGTTTTCAATAGGATAGGTCACGGCTCGGACTAGGCCACTCCAGAACATTCACTTTGTTTTTCAGCCACTTCACTGTTGCTTGAACAGTGTGCTTTGGGTCGTTGTCATACTGAAAGTTGAATCTCTTTCCCAATTGCAACTAATTAATGTTCAGAGATTTTGAGATTATTTTTTCACTTAGAAGTTGTAGGGTAAAATTTGTAAATAAGGTGGAAACTGATTTAATACATTTAAATTTTAGACTGTAAGGAAACAAAAGGTGGAATTTTTTAGACGGGGTGTAGACGTTAAAGGGGCACTGTCATATATATATATATATATATATATATATAGTGGCAACCGGCTGAAGGAAGTCCGGGGGATGGTAATTGAGGGGAGGTACGCTGGCTCCACCCCTGTGCCTTGATTCAGGTTGTGAGCAGAAAAGATACACCTGACACTCATTTACATGAATGGGCCGGGGGAAATAGAAGTGCGACTTCGAGAGCGGTTTGGTGCAAAGTACAACGAGGGAAACACGTTGGAGAGAGTGAGTGTTAAGAACAAATTAGTGTAAAGAAGAGTGTTAGTGTAGATTACTGGATACGACCTGGATTGTTTTGAAAACCTGTTTTGTGTACTGACCATTGAACGTTTGAGAACCCCGACTTGGAAACCGACCATTGGATTACGGACCTTGAAAACGGTAAGGATTGTGGATTGGACTTCATTACATTTCTCCCCCTTCCCCTTGTTAGTCAACTGAAATAAAAACGTTTGTTTTGAATTTCCACTTTGTATGTGAAGTTTTGTTATCGATCATAGCTGCGTGGTCACACCCCTGATCCTGCCACAATGCATGTATATACATACAGGTGTTTTGTATATCATTTTTTCAGTAATATTCCAATGTAGTACAAACTAAATTCAAAACCGACAATAATATTCTTAAATTCAACTGGTATTGCACTTCTCTGCAGCGTGGAAAAGGCTCCAGTTGTTTAGATTCACTCATATTTAAATCTAAAACAGTTTTTCCCCATTGTTCAACGGATACATTTTTATCCCTGTTTGCAAAGAATTATGGGAGATCTGAACAAGCAAGTCTGCTGAAGTCTACACCTGAGCAGAATTGATTGGAGGGCATGAGTGAACAAGAATGTATTCTTCACTTCTGGAAAGACTAAATGGACCTTCCCCCTAAAAATGGGTGTTGTAACATGCAGGACTTACAGGGGATTCCCCCAAGGGAGGATAGCGAATGAAGTGAGCAAATGAATGACATTTTCTCAAATGGAATTGGACCATGGCAGTAGCAGTCCACTGCTAAAATCTATCTTGTAAAACTTTTATTTGTCCTTGGAATTTTCACCCATGTGCCAAATACACACTGTACTACTTTACTAATGGAGGACTCGTTTTTCCAGTCTCATTTTCCCTGTTTAGCTATACAGAAATCGACATCGGTCTTGTTTCATGGGGCTACTAAAAATATTGTGAGTGACACACCTTTGATTTCAAATAGATCCCATCACTCATTTTGAGTATACTGTAGCTAGGTTGACACAAGTTCAGTTGGCAAACTGCTTTAAATTTAAAAAATGTTGACCAATTGTACTCTTGAGTTCCACCGAGATGGATTTCGGAGGTGACTGAAAGCCGTTTGCACACAGTAAACTCTTGCTGGCTTCCTTCTATCCTCCCCCTGCTTGTCAGACAAGCAGGGCTCCAACCCAGGCTGCAGTGGGCAACCTGCACAGGTGCCTTTACCAGTTGCGCCACTTGGGGGCCCCAGATTAGTGCATGTAAGGGGAAACCCAAACAAATGAGTCAGTAGATATGATTGTTTTGTTAATAGGCCACGATGGCACATTTTACTCAGCCACCCCTTGACAGCCAGGCTACACAGAGCTATAATTATCCTGATAAGTCACCATTCCATTGTGTCACTGACAGAAATAATCACAGAGGTACATCATAGGGGAAAGACAAAGACAGTTATATCAAAGCTATTTAGTGCATCAGGGGAAACATGTAGGTTGGTTTGACAAATGCTATTTGGCTATTGTCTGACTGCAATCATACATAAATGCAACTCTGCCCCCAAAACATATGCTGATCCAAAACCTTGTTAGTTTTTTGTTTTTTTTATAAAGAAACAAGGACCAGGGAGTTTTTGGTCCAGTCCTTCTCCACACTATTACACTGGTGTTGGGAGGGTTGGACTGCTAGAACTTTTAAATGGTTTTCCCAAATCCAGTTTTCGCATTCCTCAAATTCTAAACTCCACCACATCAATCTTAAACATAGACAACTTTACTATGCCACTTATTCTCATTTGTTCTTTTCCATTTTTGTAGCCTTCATAACTGGTCAAAGTGAACTACATTATTCTGAACTACAGCTGCATGCATCTTTTGTTGTTTTTTCAAATAAACATTTTATGATCATTTTCTATGTATGTATGTATGTATACATAAAACGTGGCTGTTGTGTGCTTGTCTTAGCATCGTTTTCACCAAACTCTTCATTAATGTTGTGTTATTTGTTATTCTGTAAGTATGCCATTGTCCTTGTTGCAGTTATGTGAAGAACTTGTCAATATGGGTGATGCCGTGAAGTTGTCAAGCAAACAAGTGAACAAGAATGAATAATATTCTCAAAATATAATATATGCACAAAGGAAAAGGGAAAACATGCTTACCTGTGTGCCAAACATACTGCACCCAAACGTAGGTACTGGCAGCAAAGAATAGCCATTGTACAGGAATGAAGAGGAGGCATATAATGTCTGATGTAAATGCAACACATACGAAAAATACTGAAAATGCCTGCAAGACAAAAAAAGGAGAATGAATTCATTAGAAAATTCTGGGGGGTTTTCCCTGCAATGGAAGGGCTCTGTATTTAAAATGCAAAAGGATTTGGAAGGCCAAGCCAGCCAGGTCCCCCTTGATTTTGTCACTGCCTGAGTCACATATGAAATACTGTACATGCACATAAATTAGATGGGGTTTTTTATTATTATTATTTTATTTTTTTACAGTATATCCAATTTCATGCACTGGTATATTGCAAAGGCTCATGCTTAATATCTCAAGATTGAATGTAAATGTGCATACACAGACCAGCCTGTTCTTTCCCCCCACGCAGGCATGTGTTATACATTTCACACTGCAACTCACCAGCCCCTGGTATCTGAAGGAGTCGTACACACTTCTGATGAAGAGCCAGAAGGGCCACAGGTATTCAAATCTGAACTCCAGTACAAAGTCTGCCAGCAGCACCAGTGCCCACACAACCAGAAACTTGAGGTAAAGGAAGGTACTAGGGAAGGAGGGAATGAGAGGGAGACAGATAAATTACATGACAGCGATATGGCCAGTTTTCGTTTTTTAAATAATCTATTCATGGCTTTATTGTCATTAAATGCAATAACTAATTACAATCTTGCTTTCATATCTCAGGACCAGAGTAATAATAATGGTTATGCTTATTAAAATGAACATTCAGGTGTGTAGGGCTTTCCATTATACAACGACGTTTTTTTAAATAAATGTTTTCATCTCATAGATAAGACCAGGCCTTGTCCTGTCATGGGTTTGCTCAAGTTACACTAAGACCAAAGCAAGTTTATCCAAAGGTGAAAAAGATTGTTTTTTTTAAATGTCTATGTATAGATGTTTTAATGCATTGACGTTCTAGAACTGTGTATGCACTAAAGGAATGGTTAGGGGTAGCAACGTGGTTTCTTTCCATCGTTACGTTTTATTTGCAAGACAGACACGACAAATCTATTGTTCAACTTTTGGTGATGTTCACAGGCAAAGAAAAACGGTTTAAGTACTTTCAAAATCAGTGGCTAGCTAACGTTGCGTGTAAAAAACGCTGTGTTTGTATCTACTTGGAACAATGGTTGAGATTTTTTTAATTAAAACCTAGTTCGCCCAATTGAAATTTTGAGACTAACGTTACTTTGGGGACTAAAAGCGACCAAAAACCCTTATCGACTTAAGCAGCTGAGTGTAATTTGCTAAAAAAGTTTATTTTATTTGTTTTAAAATAAAACAAAGAAAGAAAAACCTGGTTAGCCAAGTAACGTTATCTAGATACATTAGGTAACTAACGTTACGTTAGTTAGTCTGGCTCTAGCTAATAGGTTTAAAAACCTCTATCTATTTAACAACGCTTAGATGGGAACCGCTAAAGCGATGTAGTTACTAGATAACGAACGTTATGTCTATGACATTTGCGTGAGAATTTACCGTAATGTTACGTTAGGTTGCCACAGAATTAGTCTTTCTCATCATTGAGATATCCTTCCCAATTTTGGGGAAGGATTAAAAACCAGGGAGCCTGGGGGTTAGCTTACTTGCTAACGTGGCAACCACCATTGTATAGCTAGATAACAAAACAACGTTTATAGCACGTTTTATCCTCGCATTTTTAGCTAGCCGCCTAGGTGCATGGATTACAAAAAGTGATGTGTAACGTTAGTTGTTGACGTCTGCGTAATGTCCTCACTAGCGGGGATTCGAAATCAAGCGAACCCCAGGCTGTTGCTCAGGCCCTGTCCCATAAGTTGACAGGAATCACACCATAACAGAGCTAGTAGCTAGCTACTGAGCTACCATTTCCCCTGGCAAGATTTCACACCACACCAGGACAACACACAATACACCTAACAGCCAGGCCCAACAGAGGCAATCTCCAGGATCTCTACAATTATTGGGTGAACTCATCCCAAGCTCTGTTCTTTGTACCTGCCGTATATGCCCTCGGTGATTCGGTTCCGTTTTAACGGCCGACGGAGTTTGCTGCAGTCCGCATTGCGCCGCTTCATCCTCCCCCTTTTAGCTTCGGCTTTCTAATTCCTCTCGTAATCTTTTCCAGGTTTTTATCTTCAGAAAACAATCACAGTAACTTTCTACAAAAAATGTATGCGGTTATTATTTCTCCAGTGGAAACAAAGAAATAAATAAAAACACTCTTCTGTAGTCCCTCCTCTTTCTTTTTAGCGCAGGCTCCATAAACCGCGACGTATTGCTCAAGCTAAACTATTAGACAGTTAGTTTATCCAATCACATCCACATAAATGACCTATCATTATGATTGATATAGAAAATCACCACTTATATTGCTCTATTGGCAGCCTTCGCGTAATCTAGGCGGAAAATGTGCATCAACAGTTGCTCGACGGACCAATCACATAACTAGTGGACAAATCAGGCAGTGCTCCCTGGCTTATTGGGTGACAGAAAAAGCGACACAACCCCATTGTTTGCGTCCATTTTTCTTTCCAACGCAGAAACAACTGACTCGACTCTGATTGGCTTAGATGAATCTAATCGAGGGCCGAGTTCAATCAAAGTGAAATGCGTTGAGGACACGGTTATGGCCAGTCGTTTTAACATTTAATCCTCGAGTTTCAGATGTGCAGTACAATTGAGTTCCAGTATACAGTTCCTAATAATAATAAAAAAATATTCCTATCAGGAATTATATTCAAATAGTAATGAGTCATGGTTGGGGGCAGTGTTGTGCTGTAGGATGCACAACTCCGTTTGACCTATTATAGTATGAGATAACATTGTTATCAAGGTGACTGGAGAAAAACTTTGAAGGCGTAGCTAGTATAGCAAGTTGAAGTAATTTGCATCAAATATTGCCCCAAAAGAAGGGAAGCACAATTAGCTTGCATTGTACTTATTAGTTAAGCATTACAATGAGCTAGTTTTATTAGCTAGTATATTTTTTCCATGTTTTGTGGGTGATATTGATGTCAATTTCTTCAGCTAGTTATACTAGCTACGCTTCCAAAGTTTTTCACCAGCCACTTCACCTCCAGCTCTACTTCCTTAAGAAGGGCAAGCCATTTTAGCATTTAATCCTCAGGTTTCGGATATCAGGAATTGCACTTCCTGATATCATGTTTTTATATCATGTCACGTTACAACATATATACCCATATGGTTCACAATAATTAAACAAGCACCATCCCAAAGCAATACTACCACATTTCCTTCATTTGTTCATGTAACTTGGCCCTGTATTTCTGGGATCTTTCAAGCATTGTGTGAGAGACCAATGTGTGAAATGGTGGCTAGTATCAGCAATGCATATGAAAATCTGATATTGTTCTGTTGGCAATGCTTAGAAATTAATTAACAAATTAAACATGGTGTGCAATAAAGTATGGGATTAAAAGCAAAAGGAAACATTTTAAAACGTTATTTTCTCTAGATTATAAAGCTCTGAAAGCAATAGGTGGTCATTAGGGTTAGCAAATTAAGCATGTTTAATGTTATATTAACTTAAATAGCATTGCATGTGTGCATCCTTATTGGATTGATATTTGAATTAAAAAGGAAAAGAAGCTGAAGAATAATTTAAGATACACAAAATAACTAAAGTTTAGGGCTTTATTGTGTGGCTGTTTAATGCGGTTCCAAAAATGTCTACATGAGGTCAGAGGGTATGGAAGTTAGTGCCTGCAAAAGCTCTGGTCTGTGGTCATGTAGTTACATCTGTAGAAAAAGAAAGCAGTGTCAAAATCAGTGGTACGTATTTGTCCATCACGTCCTTCAAAACACTCACTATTCTAAACTATCAAATATATTTTAAATAAACTAATGCAATAGTTTTTTACACTTCTTCCAGAAACTTCCATAGATTATTTTTTGGGACTTTTTAATCACAATTAGCTGCTTGTAATGGGCAATGCAGCACCAGGGTACAAATTCACAACCATCAGCCAAATATTGAATTTATTTCTAATCTCACATAACCTTGGATCACACCCTGTCTGTTTTAATCAATACTCATGGTGATATACAGGTTGGGGCACCGATGAATAATTTTGTTGTACTGTGGTCATGAAGATGTTACTTTACTACTTGTTACATGCTACGTCAAACTGCAGGCAAAGATGAAGGTAGCAACTGAAGTGATTTGTGATACATTTGTTCTATTAAGAGTACTTCAGAACTTGCCTGACTATTTTCTCCAATCAGACCCTAAAAGCACCTCTGCATTTAACTCTTTCCTTTCTCACCTTCCCCTACTACCCACTCCAGCACAATCTGCACAGGAAATTGAACTATATTACCTTGAATGGAAACATCCCACTTACACTTAAGGTCATTCATGTTGGAGTAATCCACACACCTCACAGCACTGCACTGTTGAGAATTACAGATGTAAATCTACACACCAATCCCTGTGTGACCTAAATGTGCAGTTCATGCATTTGCTTCGGAAGTGCCAGCCAAACTCAGGTGATCATTCATTCACAAAGCAATTCTTTGTGTACCAGTGGCATGTACCATATATATTCCCATTTCTATTGCTACACGCCACTGAGGCAGAAATAATGACATTGTGAATGATCACCTTTGGGTTACATTCATGTATTGTACCAAGCCACGGAGCTTCCAAAATTTGCCCTCAACATACCTTGATTTCATGCCTTCTATAACACTCCTCTTCAACTCAACTGCCCAATAGTGTCTCTCTATGAGAGCAGCTGCAAATGCATATTCACATTTTGGTAAACATTTATATTTACTGACAAAAATACCATTTTGATCCATGGATGCTAGTCAAATATTTCATATGAAAACTCCATTACTGTCAATGACTTTACAAAATGTAGAGACATGCTCATGCAAAAAAATAAATACAGAAAGCTGCCACTTAAAAGGAAACTGAAGGTTCACGGCTTGCACCATAATTTAGAAAAGAAACGCTACCAGTGGCTTAAGAAAGTGAGTTCATGTTTTATTATGTGTATGAATGTTACAGGGTGCTCTGACTAAACAAAAACGGACATTAAAAATAAAACAACAAAAAAAACAGAACGTGTCTCGTCACACCTGCAGGTTCAATGAAGTTCCAATACAATGGGATAACTTAATAACCAATACAACTGCTGCTACCAAAAAGGAGGCAAGAAGAGGGAGGTAAGGTGGTTAGGACAAACGCTGCTATTGATACCATGGTACATGAGATGGGACGGACAATACATCACCATGAGAACAAACGAGAGAGCCTGGACAGCCGATGAGCGTGTGACCGACAGGAGAGACTAGCCAGAGATCTCACTGCCACTAATACAAGGGAGAGACTTCATCAAGTTGGCAATTGAATGCCACACAACCAGAAAGCAGGAATGCAATGGCTGATAAACCCGTTGCTAGGCAAGTTATGACAACGTGGCTGGCTGTAAATGAGGGTTTGTTTTTGATGATCAAGATGGTAAACTAACAAAAAAAAGAAAAAAACGTTTCAGGTGAGACAGTGACATTAACAGAAAACCACAGTTCTGTACTGATCGTTTCGGTTACTGAGTTCAGAGTGAAACTCTCAGAGAGGTCACAATTTACAAATATGTACATTTAATAATAAAAAAAAGAAAAGAAGAGGCAAAACTACACACTACACACTCTCTGGAGACGTGGCTCTCCTAGGTCTGGGATGTTGCCATGGGTTACAGTGTTGGGATAGTTCTTCCCCACCCCTCACTCCAAACAACGGAGTCACTCCCTCTGCTCCATCTTGACTTTCGGAGGCTTGAGGAAGGTACGGTTCTTTTCCTTCTTCTTGCCTTTAGCCTGGAAATTCCTCCAGCTGTCTACCCGTCCATCCCTCGTTTCCTGAAATGGAGGATGTTGCATTTATGGGACAGTACCACACATATAAATGGGCATTCTAAATTGAGAGACAAGATGAAAAGATGTTTAATAAATAAGTTGAGAAACCCAAGTAAAGTGTTATGAAAGAACGATTCACATTTCTCTTCTAATCATGGCTTCCGTCATCAGGCAGGTTAAAATAGCTCCACATCTTAAATCTAAAAGTCTCTCAAAGACATGCCTGTTTATGGAGGGCGCCACTGCTGCTTTATTTTAAATGTTTTTTGATTAGAATGTCTTCGCTGCCTAGCATGCAGATCCATAGAGCGGAGGCCTTTCTGACGGGGCAAAACCTGTGAAATGTACAGTACCTCAAAGTTCTTCTGCCACTCCCTTTCCCGCTTGGCTTTCTCATGAGTCTCAATCTCTTCCTCCCTTTGCCTTTTCCTGAAAGGAAAGAAATAAAAAGGGAAGTCATCAGACATCAGATACATTCCCCTGCAGGTTTGAGTACTATTATCCCGCCTTAGAAGGAACAGCCACTGTTCATGAAGTATAGGCCAAAGTAAATGAGAACACAGACTGGGGTGAGCAGCCATCAAGAGGGGAAATGGTAGCACCAGAGGGTAACGAAGGGTCTACCACATCCCATTAGAAATGTTTTGAATGCTACCTAGCAAGACTGACTGACATACTGACATTTACTCATTGATTGATTGATCTCCACTACCTTTCGTGCATCTCCCTTGCTTCCCTCTCCTTCCTCTTGATCTCCAACTCAGCAAAAAGCTTCATAGTCTGCTTGTAAACCGCCTGCCTGAACTGAAAGGAAAGAGGGAGGAAAAGAGAGATGGTCAACATCAATGGGGTGAAAAGGAGAGCAGTCCTTTATCCTAAAATGTGGAAAGGGCAGGGAAGTAGGACACTACCCAAAGATGTTTGAAAACAGTGTATTACGTGATTTAGGATTAAAAAGGTTATGCTGCTGCAAGCAAAAACGTTTACATTGAATAATTATTTAAACAATATTTTTAACCAATGCAAATGGGAAATACATTCAAAGCTTGAATTCACAAACATTTTCACTAAACTGACTGTACACTCAGAACCATTGATAATGTGCTTAGAACATATAACATGCATTCTCTGAGCAGGCTCGACAATGAAATTCCAAAGTACAAGAATGTACAAATTAAAAAAAATTAAAAAAACATTTGGGAAGCAGGCAGGGGAAATTAGTTGTTCATTCTATTATGTCCTTCATAAACACATTTGTATGACTGTTAGAACAAAGAGGTATGCTTACAAATACTGACACTCAATACACAATCACCTAATCTATGATTTCCCATACCAGCACATATATAAAGTACTTTACATAGTCATTCATTTGCAATTACCTAATCTACACTCACCCATACTGGAACAGACACCAGCAAAAATACTTTCAACATACAATACTCAATATGGAATTTCATCCCAGGAAATATTTTTAAATCAATGAAGATGACTAAATGTCCTCCTTTGCAACTATGACTTGACAAACCTTTATCCAACTTTCATAAACAAATGCTTTCCCACTGGTCCCTGATATATAAACAACTTTTATCCCCACAACTGCTTAATATGAAACAAGGATATCAAAATTAAATAACAAATCTTTATTCCTGAAGATTTCTTTAGTGTTCATTGTTCTGTACCATATTGGCTATCTCCCTAGCATCATGGGAGAGAGACCACAATCCCAAAGTATTTTTCTCATAAGCCTTTTACGGGACATACTCGGCCACTCCAAATTTGATTAGTATTAAAGAACCACCCAGAGCTGGTGGGTGGTGGTGGGATAATAATAAATAACAATACTTTCATAATCTAAACCTACCCATACATTAATATGTACAGTAAACAGATACACGTTTACAGGCATGCACTTACCCAATATACACTTAACAATACCAGCACGCATACATACAGACATAGACGTGACACAGAATAGACACATATGCCTGCCTAACCACGGATCCCAAGCTGATAAATATTAAGCGCACTCTGACTTCAGCGCAAGGAGTCAACGCGAGTGCAGTGTGCTAAATATGTATAGCAATGACCTTTTCGCCAAAGCACTTTGGAATAAACCAGCATCACTTCAGCATTTCATCCTGACAGAATGTTCCACACTTGGGGATTATCTCCTACACATAAATAATACCACAATGAGGTCTGAAATTCCTTGTCCTGCCAGCCACGGATAAACTGCATTCTTCTGAACATGGCCAAGATTTATTCCTGGTCATCTCCGCAAATGGAAAACGTTAACCTTAAAATTAGGACGTGGCTTTACGTAAAATGATACATAAAATGATCTTTGCATGTAAAAATATGAAGTAGTAAAACAGATCAAGAGGAGAAGACTTAAGACTAAGAAAATTAATTAACATCAGTTCACAAGAACAACACTTTCGATCTCGTCTTTTCAACAATGCATGCCAATTAACGTCAACTGCAATGTCGCAAAAAATCCTGTTACAATTAAACGCAGGGTACTCTAGGAAAATAGCTGCTCCTTAACTTTGGTGAAGTGTAGAAGTCACAAAATATGACAGATCACTGAGAATGTTGGCATCATGATCACCGGAAGAGTCTAACGAACAAAAGTAGTGATGCTGTTTTGAGCAAGCCAAATCCAGAGAGTTCCAATGTTTACTATGCCCTTCGTATCGCCGACAACAGCAAATGTCATTCTTTTGTATCCTCATGATGCAAATCTTTGCTACAAAACAAGCCCACACCCATCATTCTCTGGTTAAACAGCCCACCCGTGAATGGCAACCAGCGCCACCAGTAATATGATCACGAGACATGATCCAGAGGCATAATTGATACTACTTCCCTCCATACATGCTGAAAAAAACAGGATCCCGTTTACGACAGGTAGCTACTGGTCAGCCACTAGGCGGAAGTGCCTCTGCCACCAGAAGACACCTATCAAGTTCATGTCCTGTAATGGAGACTGCTTCAATGACCGGCACAACCAAAAAAACCTACAGCTTTTCCTGTGTTGCCTGACTAAAGACCAGTAACAAGACACTGTAAATAGTTTTGTGCAATGAGGGCAGACAATTGCCAGTCTTGGCTAAATAATTTTCAAAATATATTATAATAATTATACATTATTCATATTGGTGCAATATTGATACATTTGATTTATTTTGCCAATTTTGCCAGCTGTTGCAGGTTTTCTTTTTGAGTTGATAATGGTAAATGCCTGTTGGTTACTTTTTTTAGCATTGGGGAAAAAACTGTTGCTATCAAATTGTTTGGTTTGACTTTGTCAAAACTTGTGTGTGTGTGTGTGTGTCTCATAGGCAACATGTTTTAGTGATTCTCAGTGTCACAGAAGTGAATTGGGCCACTTGGGAGACATTAAGAGACACTTTGAGCCATCACATTATCGGTTTTGTGAGCAATCCATAATGGTTTGGGTGATAGAAACAGGTTTTGATAGTCATGAAAACGTTTTAGTATGTTTTCCAGTGTCAGAGAAGTGAATATAAATCATTGGGACAATTTGGCCACCTTGGATAGGTTTTGGGACACTTGGAGACAACTTGGTAACATCACTCACTAAAAGGCCTATAGCTCATGAGTCCTTGGGTCTGGAAGTCTATTAATTATTGTTAAAATAAGAAGAAGAAATTATGGAATACGATTTCAACAACCCTAATTTATCAAGAGATTGGCTGTAAAAAGGGCCCCAGGACCCAGATTGAGAACCCCTGCTATAGGGGACACGTAACAAACACAAAGTTCTACTGGAAAGGGGCGGTCTGTGATAAGCACTGTAACCTGTACAAAACCTTCCAGTTTAAGAGAGTGGCTCAGCAGGTAGAGCATGGCATTGGCAACGCTTAGGTTGTGGGTTCAATTCCCATTGGGGCCACATATACTGAAAAATGTATGCATTCATTGCTGTTGGACAAAAGCGTCTGCTAAATGGCATATATATTAATCCACAAAATATTCATTGGAGTGTAGCTTTTCAGGGCTTAATTGAACGGTAGGAACATAGGTCTTAATCTTTATGCATTGTTTTCGCTTAGACTTTTGGTTTTGACGCTACGTAGTGTGAAATTGGAACATTTCAATTTTACATGCGTAAACTAGGAAGTGTTTTGCTAACCTCATTACACTGGCGGTTCACAACAGTACAAAGCTACGCTTCAGAATGCATTTTATTTCCGGCTGAGGCTACTATCCGGAGCTATTGATTTGAGGCAAAATGTTACCATGTCATACAATTTTAGGGTAATATGAGTTCATTTATAACAGGAGGGGGACCTTTCAGATTTTCTGTTGGGTTAGGGGAGGCCAATTTACATGGACTCCTCCCATCAGAACTCCCATCTGAGGACACGCACAGTGCGAACCGTGTACGGCAGCAGACAATCAGAACTTTCACACGCATCAGAGACTGCGAGGAAGGGCAGAAATATTTGACTTGGTTTCAGGCTGTGAAGTTCGTTAGGCCCACCATTTGGACTCTGGTCCTTCAGTGGCTACACAACTGCCGTTATATTTTTCAGCTGCATCATTGCACTGTAGCGACAAAACGAAATACATGTCACGCCAATAAAGCAGACTGTCATTTACTAGAGAGTATGTCAGAGATCATTTCCTCTTTTGATTTTGTGATTGGCTGCAACAGCAAAGTGGTCGCACCATTTCAGCATCGTCCTCTTCCACAATCAGAGCTTTGCCATCTTTCTTCAGCTGTTTCCTCTTCTCCTTCATCTGATTCGAAAAAGGAGACATTACATTTTTATTTGCCATTTTATTTACAAAATTAACATTCATTTGCCCGTTCCTGGTTCTAATTGGCTACGAAAATGTGATTATGAATCATTCCGACATAACACTGAACGGACATTTACAGGCTAAAGGGATGTAAAATAATGACAGCGATGACATTACATAATGAGATAAAAGGGTAACATGACCTTCTGAATGTTTCACAGGCAGCAGGATGTATAAGTAAATAATCCCATCACTATAAACAAGTGATCACACGCTACGCCAGCAGTCACATAAGATTTTAGCAGATCCAAGCCTTGCCTTGCCTTGTCTCAGCTCCTGGATTACAGCAGGACTGGCTGTACTAAGCTGGACTAGGCACTCACCATGTGCTCCACATACTCCTTTCCTGCATGGATCACATCAATTGCACGTTTCTTCTGTTCCTGATCCAGGAGTAATTTATATGCCTTGTCCACAGCTAAAGAGACATAGTAAGAATCTTGTGGTTTGCATCCACGTACACACAAATTACAACTTACCCTGCTTTTATATACCGCTAATTAAATAAAGCCATGATAATAGCATGCTCCTACTCATTTCATGCACCCAACACAACAGTACCAACTGTGAAACATTCATTTCAGTGTGCAACATTGGTTGACAACCTCTGAATTGCCATAAGGCCACAGTTCCCCAATTGAGTAAAATAACCACAGGACTAACATTAATTGATTGAATGACTGATAGGTCTAGCGATTATTCTCTAGCCATTTTAATGCAATCTTGTAAGTCGCTTTGGATAAAAGCATCTGCCAAATGACAAAATTGTAAAAATAATACAAATTGTAAATTTCAATTGAAGTTCACAGACAAACTTGGAGAGACAAGAATACCTAGAAGTATTGCTGATAACACAACTTGTATAATGCACTTGTTCATAAATCTGGTTTTAGCATTCTGGTTGCACTAAGTTGCTTTCATTGTTACACCACTTACGGCTGCTCTTCTGCTGTGATTATGCAGGGAAGGACTAGACACTGGGATGGAGTTAAGTAAAGTATTACATGCTTGTATTCAGTGATAGAGAAACACATGATGTGCTGCACTGTACCTTCGAAAGCTTTCTGTGCTCTTTCTTGATCATCCTGATTCTTATCTGGATGGACCAGGATTGACAGCTGAATGTGGAAAAGATTAATAGTGAACACCATACTGCCTGAAAAATCCTGAAAATCTTTGAGCTTTAAATTAGGAAAACATTGTATTAGCTGCATACAACCCATTGATAACCCAAATAAGTGCAACAACGCATTTGGTACCTGCCGAAACCGCTTCTTAATCTCCTCATCAGTTACCTCTGGATCAAGCTGCAAGACCTGAATCATAAATTGACAGCAATTATAGTCATAGTCAGGGCTTAATGGTTGTTAAAAGTTGTAGCAAAATCACATGCCTAGACAAAAGGAGACAATTCACTTTAAACCAGACTATTTAAGAAGAAAAAAAATCACTTACCTCAAAGGGGTTGAGATTAAAATATGATGCCCCAGGTCGAAGTAATCGCTCTATTTGCTGTTTTGGGGTTAGTACAGAGTCTCTTTTCTCAATCTGTTTCACCTGCAAGACAAAGAGAAACAGTGCATCTTAGAAATAAGACACTAATACCTACAACCCAATTAAGTAAAAGTAAGAGCTGGTTTATGAGACACCAAATATAACCATTAATCTGCTAGTTTGCCTTCTACTCCCTAGTTCAAACCACTAAATGACATGAGCATGCAGCCAATACTAATACAGCTTGCTAACTGGCTTGGTAAGAACGTTACCAATCTATGCAGCTAACTATTGCAACGTTACATCTAACAGAAGTTATTATTGTTACGGTTTTACAGTGTGTAAGGAGGTAGAGGTAGATTTGTTTAGCAGCTAGAAAGAAGTACAACCATTTCTAACGCTATAGTATTTTTGAACTAACATTAGCTAGCTAGCTAGCTACGCACCCCTAACCGCACCATCCAGGCCAAACAGGCACAATCTCTGACAACGTTCTTGGATTTGAGCTCGAGGATAACCAGAATATTGTTGGTAACCCAATACCTTGGTGCTTTATTGGCCATGCGTCGCATATTTAGCTCACCTCTGTGTAAAATGTCTGAAAAAGATCGTCGCCACCATCGCTTTTAGCGCTTGCCTCTCCTCCTACGGCCGCCATCTTTGCTTACACCCCCGTCACGTGATATGCTATCAAACCATGTGTCCTCTCTACAATTTCATTGGTTACGGAGACACGAGCTTATTCTTGACCGTTTACCACTGAGTACCATGTCAACTGTGCGGCTTTCACGGCAAATTGGGTGACTTATAAATGTTACTGCGGTCATTTTTTTTCGCGGGTTGTTTGTTAGTTCTGCCAACTCTCTCGAGTGTCACATAATTCTCCCATCGTAGTAACAATTTATATTACCAATAAAAAATAAAAAGTAGGTACGTTAAAAGAACCGAAGTATACCTCCTTCCAAAATCTATGCGTGTGTATGCCGATATCCTCCATCCAAAAGTATTCGGGCTAACAAAAACTTAAAATACAATACTAGAACATTTCTCCGGAATATCCCAAATGCAAATATTGATATTCAAGCTATGGGCTTTTGGTAAGCCTGGTATTTAGTTTTAAAAATACACATTATTTTAAGTATTATTTTACAAGTAATCAAATACATTCAATTACATATTCAATATTTTAAGTGCACCACAGACTAAACAAATCCAACTGGACTTGTTATTTAAAATATACAAACACATTCATTTCCCCAGGGCTTTTTCTTGCAATGTTCATAATCTAACCTGTTCAGGAAAAGTAGTAATCCACAGGTATAGGTCAAGAAGAGCAGGCGAGCAGATGAGGAAGCAGTGAAGCATGTGATAGTGATTTATTTTCACAAAGAGCAGAGCATCCTATTTATCAGATCTCCTACATCACACAGAGGTCAAAGGTCAAAATCTCTGCTCCTCAAATAGTGTGGACCATTGTAGGTTGTACCAGCAGTGATAGTGTGTACTCAAGGGTGATCCAAGTGGAAGTAAATTTAGTTTCAAATGGGTAAGCAATCGAAAGCATTTTTAATCCCTATGTGTATTATGTAATCTAAAACTGGTGCATTCTGGATGGCCTCTGATCATTCAAATGACTTAGGCGATTTTACACTAGAATACTATGGAATTACAAGATTTTAACTTTGATTGAAAAATCACAA
Organism: Aldrovandia affinis; assembly: GCA_029706075.1. Lineage (NCBI taxonomy): Eukaryota > Metazoa > Chordata > Actinopteri > Notacanthiformes > Halosauridae > Aldrovandia > Aldrovandia affinis. The sequence goes on from JAINUG010000210.1 coordinate 1,380,332, forward strand.
TAAATGTATCAGAATGCACACAATTTTAGAAAATGCAGTGTTCCCAGTTGCATTGCCAATACATGTCCTTTCAAAAAGATAGTTGACAGCTTTTTTTTCCATCAGAATTATATCATAGTAAAATATAAAAGATGAAATGTGGAGTGGTACTCCAGCCAGTGTGTATGTACATTTCAGATATTTGGTTATAGTTCACTTTCTTAACATTGTCATTCAAGTCAATGATTGCGATTTTATACACAGAACATGAATATACAATAAACAATCAGGTAAAATACTGAAAATCCCCTGCCAAGGGGAAAAGGGTTATGTTAAAGAATATTTGCTTACATCCTCTTATTCTTGTAATTAAACTAAATTTGATGAGAAGACTATTGGAAGAGGGGAAAAAAGATCAAGCACAAAGTTTGTTTATTAAAGACTTTATTCTTTGTTTAAATAACAACAGAGGGAAATCCGAGTCAATACTGATGCACTTTTAAGTCTTTGCTTTTGCCTCTGTGGTTTCAGCCATTTGCAAACAGTGCCAATGGCTATAAGGGCAAACACAAATCGTACTTGGATGTGCAAATTTGGACATCAAACAAAGCAATGAATGCCCACTATAAACAGGTAAATTCTTCTACTTTCCAGAGCAGTAAGTGGAAATTCAGCTCAACACCTACAGAATCCCAGTCCATACTAAAGTCTTAGCTAGTGCCCACACGATCTTGCTACCACAACTACCACAAACCCAGCCCTGTGTATATACAAGTACAGTGGAGAGAGATATGAACGTATTGGGATTAGAGGTCGTTCGGAACTCTGAAATGTTCTTAATGTTCATTAATGTAGCCTTATTTTTTTAAAGTGAAGATAGTGAAAATAAGGAGCTTGATAAGGCGCAATTTTGTATACTACTTCCAGTTTGTCCATAACTTTGAGGTATGCATCTCTGTGGTTCTGTAGTCTTTACCGTCATGGTGATATGCCAAAAGGGTTATTATTCCAAATTCACTTTTAGCCAACCTGTCAGATATGGTATGCAGATGGAATCTGCTCTCCAGTCCATACAAGAAGTACACAGTACCCTTGATAAAGATGAGCAAAGAAGGCTGTAAAAAATAACCAATACAGCTAATGAGCTACAGTATGTTGTATGCTCAAAAAATGGGAAAATTATATTCTTTGATATTTGCTCAGAGAAAAAGATTTTGTTTGACGAGTAATAAACAAAATGTTTTCCCCCCGAAAGATGTCACAATTATTGACATCCCAAATAATTGTTTTAAATAAAATCCAATAAAAATAATTCTATATTGACATGCTACTTTAAGTTCATCTCAATCTTAGGGAACTGTAGCCTTATGGGCCTCCCATGTCTTAGGGGCCTCCCATGGCTTCCTGTTTCACTGGGCTATAAAAAAATGAGGTAACATACATAAAATCAATTTGTCATCCGTCACCATGGGGAAAGGCAAATAACTCTCAGAAGAAACAAGACAAAGGGTTATTGACCTTCACAATTAGGAGATGGTTACAAATAAATTAAAAACTAAAGATACCACTTTCCATTATTCAATAATTAATACGTTTAAAATCACTGGGACAGTGGTCCCAGGTCCCAACCTACCTGCTAGAGGACACAAGAGCATCTTGCCCCCACACAGTGAGGCAGATGGTTTTGGAGGCAAAGAAAACTCCAAGAGCCACAGTTGGGAGACCTACTCTACAAAACCTGCATGCATCTTGGGGACACAAAGGCTCCAAATCTAACACCTGATGCTACCACCATGCCATTTGACTGTTTGGAAGGGCTGCAGAGAAAAGCGTGTGAGGGCAATCAACAAAAAAAAGCATCTGGAATTTGGTCAATAGCATTGGGACTCCAATTGGAACCAGGCGTTATGGTCAGATAATACCAAGATTTAGCTTTTTGGCCATGCACACCAGCAGTGACTTTGGTGTTTGAAGGAGGACTCTTATGTTGAAAAGAGTGCCATAAGTGTAAAGGTGGGTCTTTGATGTTATGTGTTTTTTTAGTTTTTTTTTAATATCTACTGGAGTAAACTCTACTAACCTTTTCCTTCCCTGTGTTACAGGTACGGTATGCAGCTGCCAACAAAGGTCTATTACTGTATCACTACACTGATCTCTTGTGCGAACAATGATTGATCTTACCATGTATTAATGCACATCTTGTAAGTCCCTCTGGATAAGAGCGTCTGCTAAATGCCAAAATTTAAATGTAAATGTACTGGCCCTGGGGCTCTAGTTAAGGTTGAAGGAATCCAGAAAGTACCAAGATATTTTGGCCAAACCTGGCTCCTTCTGCCAGGAAGCTGAAACTTAGCCACAAATGGATGACAATGATCCCAAGCATACCTTAAAATCAAGGAAGAAATGGTGACTCTGACCACAACATTTGTTTTGCAATGGCCATCTCAGTCTCCAGACTTGAATCCAAGCACAGGGGAATGAATAATTGTCTCTGAGCATGTATTAGTATAAAAGAATATATATTTTCCTTTTTTTACAATATAGCTTATTACCTGTATTTATTGTAACATACATAATAATTAAATGTCTTGTCCGGTTTGTTACGATGTTTATAATTTTGGAATCGCATACGATAGAATGTACAGGGGGTAGAGAAAATAATGGAAACACCAAATGAAAAAGGACACATTTTGAAGTAACTAAATCGCAATTAAAAAGGACACATCCACGTTTCATATTAATATCAATACTAATTACCAATGTCTCTGATATAATAGATATTTTAAAATCAACACTTCAATGTGTGAGCTTCTAAAGCACCATGAGAGATCTAAAAGATTTTGAAAGGGGTCAAATAGTTGGTGGCTGAATTTCAGGTGCACAGAAACAACAAAATTATTTAATGTGTAAAGGGGAACAGTGTTGACAATCATGACATATGCCAAACAAGGAAAAACTGCATCGGGAAAGAGGACAGTGGTCGTAAGTCGGAGCTCAATGACAGGGATAGACGGACACAACAGGATAGTTGATAAAAACCACTGTACACCTCTGAACAGTGGAAGAAAATAATACGGTCTGGTGAGTTCTCTTTTACTCTGTTTTTCTACATCTGGACGGGTTTACATTTGGAGAAAGCCAAAGAAAGCCTTCAACCCACATTACCTGTTCTCAACTGTTAAACACAGTGGTGGATCTGTTATGGAATGGGCAGCCATCATCATTGGGACCAATTGCTCTGAATGCAAGAATTACGGCCAAAGGAATACTAAGCCATTTTAGGCAACAGGGTGCACCCTATAGTCCCATATTCCAAGATGATAATGCCCCCATACACACTGCTAAATTCAGGAGTGGTTTCATGAACACCAGGATGAAGGCAAACTCCTTCCATAGCCTCCCGAATCACCAGATCTAAACATCATTAGACCTTTATGGGAAGTTCTGAAACAAAGAATGCGGAGTAGATTTCCACCCCCTTTATCTCTCAAAGAACTGGAGGCTTTCCTCCTTGAAGAATGGTCCAGTATCCGACTAGTGGCGGTTAAAAAGTTGTAGAACAGCATTGAAGCTGTTCTAAAGGCAAAGGATGGCCCAACTCTTTATTAGTCAATACATGTTAATATATTGTTTGGTGTTTCCACTATTTTGTCTACCCCTCGTACATTCGAATCCCCAAGTCTGTCTGGATTCGTTTCTCTTAGTGATTGAAACACTGCTTATAAAATTCTTTCCCCATTTTGAATGTCTGTCTGGACGGCCTCCCGCGTTCAGTGGTTTTCTCTTAGTGATTGAAACACTGCTTATAAAGTGCTGTCCTCATTCCTTCCCTCTCAATTTTGAATGACTCAACTAGGGGGATTGTGCCTCAAATTGGGAGAAAATCAAGATAGCACTACCACACCTGCACCCTGTAATATGCAGCTGAAGCATGTGCATTTCTCCAACGCACTGACTATTTTCCATAGTGCAAGCCACACAGTACTACAGGTGAGTGAGCGCCGATCGGAGGACAGGGCAATCTCTCGCTGTTGACAACTGGTAGCCAATGGGCACGGGCTGCTTTGATGGAAGGAACTAATGCAGCGGTAACCGTAGAACTCCAGCTGGCTAATACACACACCCAAGACAGCAGAGACTCAATCCTGCAAGGTCTAGGTTATAGGACCCCAGGTTTTTGGGGCTTTAAACATTATTTGTTGTTCCTATGAACAGAGGTCTCAAACTTACACCTGGATTAGGGAAAAGGGCACATTTTAAATAAAATCCTTACCCAAAGTCCACAGGATCTCCTCCAACGGGAGCCCCGCCAAGCATGTCCACATCATGACAAGGCTGGGTTAGGGCCCTCCTGCTGATAGACAGTCAGGTGACAAAAGCAAGGAGTTAAAATACAAAACAAACAATTGCTCTTTCTTGGAAGACATCTGAAACCAATCAGATTTTTTTTTGTTTCTCCACTCCACATTTGATTGGCTATTAAGAAAAAAATATTCGAAAAGCAACCATGATTGTGAAATGTCATAATTAAAATGTGACACCAAGCTGTGAACATCTGTGGTTTGTTGAAGGATTTGTGCAATGTTGATTTGTGAAATGTGACTGGAGATTTACCTACATTATTTTAACTGGTTGTGGTACAGAATTAATTTGTCAGCAGAATGACTATTGTTCTCAGCACTAGACAAACAAGGACAATGCTATAAAGAATTTGAAATTATTACTGTATATTCTTTCATCAGACCAAACAATAGAGACATTTTCTAAAGGTTGATTGTACATTCATTATACCTTTAAAATGTTTCCATTTTACTTTGTAGCATATTAACAGTAGATTTCTTGTGTTAAAGTGATGTAGAGACTTCATACATGATCAAATGTCCATAACTTTGTCCACGTCCTGCTTTCACACACAAATTCCATGTTGCTTTTGTATTGAGTTTCCAAATTAGCCATTTTAAACAAATATGGATTTCGTAACTATGCACAGGATTACATATACAAATACATGTACCCTTTACACAATTGTTATTGACAGATTGCCCTGTTCCAACGTGCTCATACAGTTGATCTGTGTTATCACAAAGGGGGAATATGCCACTGTGGTGGGGTTGGAGGGTGTAGGTGTGTACAGCTTTATCACACGTACATCTTTAAACACTGATACATTACATTTGTATGTTTGTGCACATTAGGGTTTTTTGGCTGTACACTGCTGTAACAGCAGGCAATGTTAGATATATGTTACAATATTTTGGACATTTCAAAAATGTGTATACATTTTTAATATTCGATCTTCTTCATATTTTACAGTCAAATTATTTCATAATTTATCGAGTCCACAGTGGAGTCTGACAATGAACAACATACTTCTACTCAAATTCTTGTCCCATTTTCACATGTAAAATTATCTATGCAAAATGATCGTTTAGTGTGGAAACCCACTTCTCTCTCCTCCCAGCCACCACCACCACCACCACCACAACCAGCAAAATTGATTTCATGAAGGCAAAGTAGCAAAGATCAGTATAAAATTATGTAATGCTCAGTTCAAATTCATTCAAACAAAAATGGCTTTCTGTCATGGAATGCAGTCAAACACAATTTAAAAGCAACAAATGAACTCAAAGAAAAGCCTCTCTATATACTGCAATATGCTCATAGGAGCCTAGAATGCTGCAGATCTGGTTTTATTTATGCTTCTACTTCACATTGTCTTTAGTAAGCCAATTCCTAATAATTATTTATTGAGACCACATCTACCTGTGAGAGCAATGTGGCTTATTGTATTTGTACATAATTATACATTTACTCAGTTCCTGGTTAACTGGTAGCCAATCAAGTGTGATGTCTCTAGATGAGGGGTGAAATACGTAGTCCTTCCAAGTTGTAAAAGGTTGACATGTTTGGGACCAACTGCCTCAGCAGCTGACAACAGCAGAACCGGTCTTCAAGCTGGGGAAATCCTTTTTATTCCCAGTACAAAAAATGTGAATCAGCTCAGCCAATCAAGAAGGCAGGAAATGACAGACCGCTTGTTGTCCCTCAAGCTTGGGGGTAGTCAGCGGACCTGGAGATTTGTCTGTGTATTTGTAGTTTTGTATCCAATTTCTGTAGCGATGCATTTCTAAAGCAGACATCATCCAGGACAATTTATAATGCTTGTAATTATACAGTGTACACATTCTGTTAGCCAGGAAACAAAGCTGGACAGCTCTGATAGGAAAAATCCACATAAAATAAATTGTGTTGCTGTATCCATTTTCTTCAATATTAATTCGTACCAATAATTCACTATTCTTTATTACCTTTCCATTTCCCCTTAACTGTAAATCACATTTTCAAAGTAGAAATTATGTCCATTAAGAAAATGTAATCTGAATCACATGCATCAGGTCCATCATACATTTGCAAGTAGAACCCGAGAGGTCCACAGTCACCAGCATATGTATGAGTGGTCATGGAAACATTCCTGTCAGAATTTTTGTGCAGGTTATTCAATTTGTGGTAAAGGGGAAACCACACATTTAATAAAGCCAAAAGTAATTATCGGTATTTATGAATTTAAAATACTTGAGGAAGTGGTACAGTAACACTTCATACACAGAGCAGCAGCTCTACAGCAGCACCTGCTGCCAAAGGAGATGAGCTGGAATCTTCCCCCACCCCCAAGCATCCAAGCTTAAGGCTGTGAGGGACATTCTGGACTGAGGGAACACCATGGAAAGAGGCCTGCCAATGATGGTTTTGGGAATGAGGGGAATCCATTTAGGACACACCTGAGACGTCCCATATCCAAATCTGAACGCTAGGCGTGAAGGTGTTTTTTCTGCCATGTCTTGGTTTTGATGAACAATGCCATTTGGCAAAACTTTGCAACTCAAATCTTTTATGACTATTCTGTATGTTTTGTCTGTAAATACCGGATAAACCTGTTATAAGAATATTCATCTCACTTCTCTGGATCAAGAAATATCCCCCAAACTATGTGACATTGCCCCTCAAAACGAACTTTGTCAAGACTACTCAAATGCCCACGAGATGAGATTGTGCTTTAATACATTAAAATCATGTGGTAAAGCTGATATATGGTTCCTAATACAATTGAGCCTTAAAATCTTCCCTTTTTTATACTGATAAAAGCATGTGCAGGTGTGGCCCTGAGAAAGAGTATTCCATTCAGCGGTGAAGAGGCAAACCAGCTCACCCTTTGAGAAGAACACAGCTGAGATGTGTTCTTCATGCTAGCGCGCCCGCTCTCGTGTCGCCACCTGGTTGAGTCGGAATAAAAGGACAATCTTAAACAAAACCAAAACTATTCATCAAAAGAAAGAAAAAGCTCTCTGCAGTAAGAAGTTTAACCCTTTAAAATAAAATAGGTTTGGGGCAGGGTTTCAAACTAGGATATTTCTGACATTGGATTTTTACATGGGAGAATCCATGATGTCCGAAGTCAAATAAGTGCAAATAATTTAATAATTCAGGTAGATGTAATAGAGTGAACCCAATCAGACCTTGTATGTTTTGTAAAGCCCTATTAAAGAAACTGACCAGGTCCCCATTCTTCTTTCTTTAGAGATTTTCTCTTACTTCAGGATTAGAGACGTCACTGCACTGTTCCTCCAAAGGAATGGGTTGATTTTGAGTTCTGCTGACATTCTGATTCTGGTTGCTGGTAGCAAAGCAAAATGTTCTGTAGAACGATCAGTGTCAATATATATTTTTCTCCATTCTGGGTCACAATTTTTGCATGAAAATCAAGATGTCCCAAAATGACAAAAATATGAAGTGAATAATACATGCTGGAAAGCAAAGGGTTAAAATCCTTTCTTTGATTCACAACAATGCTGCATATTGAAGCGTAATTTTCATGGTCTGGTAAGATGATTTCAAAGAAAGAGACTTGTGATTATTTTTAATGTTTTTAAATTGATACATTTTTTGGGAAAATTCACAGGTTCACTGAATTTAAGTCTTCAATGTTTTTGTTTCTTTAGCACAATATTTCAAATGGGATAACTCACATTATGCAAGTTCTCCTCCTATAAGGAGGTCTTCAGATAAGTCACATTTGGATCAAATATGCTGACACAACTGAATTTGAGATAGCTGGTAACTGAATGGTATTCAGTTGAGTTTTATTGAAATGTAACAATCAAAAGTTTTAAATACAAACATCAGAGAACAAACTGCTGTGGCTCTGAAGCCAAACCAAATTCGGGCAAATTCTTAAGAGAAAAACGTTGGAAGTCATAATAACAGTTAAAAAAAACAACAAAAAAACCACAATCTACTTCTACAAAATGCTAAGCGTACACGTTATTTCTCAATACAAAAATTTTCCTCTCTTCTGTGGATTTTTTTTTTCCCCATCTCTGCAAAACAACTGAAACTCAAGCTCGAGCTTTAAGCTTTTTATATACAAGCAAATCCCTACGCCACTCTAATAGAAACCTGAAAGGGAAAAAGTCCAGGGGGAAAAACCCTTTTGCTTCCAGCAGGACACTCTCTCGCGATTTTCTCTTCTCAAACTTTGGAAAATAAGGGTCCACCCTTGAAATATTAGATGTTGACTTAAAAGAAAAGGAAAAAAAAAAAAAAAAAAAAAAACTCAAATAAAAAAATGTAATAAAATTTATTTCATGTGTTTAAAGCCCAAAAGTGTCCCAAGTAATCATAAGCATGAGAAACAGGTCAGGACAGCTGTTATACACTCATCTTCAGCCCAATAAGCATTTCCAGCCAATCGACACTTCAACATGGACGAAGTAAAGCCAATTATTTTGTGGCATGTCTTTTTTTCTAATATATTTCAATTAAGAGGTGAAGGATGAAGGATAAAAAGCCAATCAAAAAGTTGCAGCCAATTTCCTTTTTTTTTTTTGTTTTTTTGTTTTTTTTTTTGCCCAATAGCCTTACTTGAATCTACTTCCACTGTTGCCCATAAGAATCCTGAGAAAACTCCAGGGTGTCATTACTGTAACCATAGTTACCGGAATAGTCGGCACCTTGCTGCAGGGGTTGCTGGGCGATGGGCTGGGACCCCCAGTTCTGCTGGTTGTTGGTCTGGCGGCGTTTGGAGTCGGGCTGGTTGTACACGTCGGCCTTCCTCTTCCCGCCCACGTTGCCCCCGCGGTTTCCCCTGGAGCCCCGGGCGCCGCGGCCCCTCTGCTGCTGGGACGGGCCTCCCCGGCCCCCGCGGCCCCCCCTCGGCGCACCTAGGGGCACCCCCCTTTGGGGGTACCCTCCTCTCCCACGGGGGGGTGGTGCTCCCCGAGCGCGGGGGGGAGGGGGCGCACCCCTGCTCACCCGGCCACCCCTCCCTCTTGGGGGTAGACGTCGTCATAGCCATAGTAGGGATCTTCGTATCCACCCCGGTAGTCGTGATAGTCATAGCCGTAGTAATCGTCGTAGTACTCCTCGTGGCTGTAGTAGTCAGGAGGGTAAGCGTAGCCCCCCCTAACCCCACGGCCCCTGCCTCGCATGGGGGGCGGCATGCGTGGTGGTGGGTAGTAATAATAATCGTCATACCTGTACAGGGACGACAATGGAGAATAAAGCAGGATTATGACACAAGGCCCGTGTTAAATTGAACCAATTCTGTTACCTGACACGTGCACCATTGGACGTGCAAACCAATCGTCCTCACCCCACATTTCTGGAGGTCTGGCGGGCCGCCTGTCTGTCTTTCCTCTTTTTGTCCGGAGGTTTCGCCAGAACGATTTCAATCTCCTCTCCCTCCAGCTGCTTCCCGTTCATTTCGTCCATGGCCTAGGGGGCACTCATTATTAATTTTGGCCCTGGCATGGAAGCAATATCATGTTAAAAATGAGGTGAGAGTGTATGCTGGAAGGGCTCTGCACACTGACCTTAACCGCTGCATCTCTGTCCAGGAAGTGAACGAAGGCGTAGTCTTTAAGCTTCTTCACACGCTCCAGCTTTCCAAACTGAGAAAATGTCTTCTCCAAGAGCTCCTCTGTGACAGCTGTAGCCAGCTTCCTCACGAACAAAACCTTCACCTGGGAGAAATGAGCAGGACAGAGCTCGACTCCCAACTTACAATGTTTCATGTATACTCTAGTCATTAAAGATTTGGCGTAAAGTGGTTGAATGATTGACACAGACGCATACAGTGCAGCCCGTAAGTATTTGGACAGTGACATTTGTTGTTGTTGTGGCTCTGTACTCCAGCACATTGGATTAGAAATGAAACAAACGATGAGGTTAAAGTGCAGACTGTCCTCTTTAATTTGAGGGTATTTACATCCATGTCGGGTGAACCATGTAGGAATTGCACATCGTCCAATTATACATTGTCCCCCCATTTTAAGGGACCAAAAGTAATTGGACAATTGGCTGCTCAGTTGTTTCTTGGGCAGGTGTGTTTTGTTTCATTGTTACTTCATGCACAAGAGAGCTAACAAAAGGTGTAGAGTTCATTCTAGGTGTGACATTTGCATTTGGAGTCTGTTGTTGTTGTCTCTCAACATGAGGACCAAAGGAGTGTCAAAGCAGGCTATCATGAGGCTGATAAATCTTAATAAATTCATCAGACATACCCAAAACATTGTGTGTCAAAAGCAACTGTTTGGTACATTGTTAAGAAGCAAGAACACACTGGCGAGCTCAGCAATTGCAAATGACCTGGTAGACCATGGAAGACCAGTGTAGTGGATGACAGAAGAATACTTGGAATGGTGAAGAAAACCCCATTTTCAACTGTTGAACAGATCAAGAACACTCCCCAGGACGTAAGCGTAGATGTGTCAAAGACTACCATCAAGAGAGGACTACACAAGCATAACCTCAGAGGGTTCACCACAAGATGCAAACCCCTGGTAAGTCTCAAGAACAGCCAGGTTACAGTTTGCCAAAAAAAAAGCACATAAACAAAGCTGTAGAGTTCTGGAATAAAGTGTTATGGACAGATGAGACAAAGATCAACCTGTACCAGAGTGATGGAAAGAGGAAAGTGTGGAGAAAAAAAGGAACAGCTCATGATCCAAAGCATAGCACCTCATCTGTCAAACATGATGGATGTGGTGTTATAGCTTGGGTATGTATGGCTGCCACTGGAACTGGCTCACTTGTGTTCATTGATGATGTCATTGCTGACGGCTGCAGCAGGATGAATGCGTAAGAATACAGAAATATGTTGTCTGCTCAGATCCAAGCAAATGCATCAAAACTCATTGTCATCGGCGCTTCAACATGCAGCAGGACAATGATCCCAAACATACAGCCAAAGCAACAAAGGACAAAGGCCAAAAAGTGGAATGTTGCTTACTGGCCAAGTCAATCACCCGACCTTGAGCATGCATTTCACTTGCTAAAGACCAGATTGAAGGCAAAAAGCCCGCGAAACAAGCAAGAACTGAATATGGCTGCAGTACAGGCCTGGCAGAGCATCACCAGGTAAGATAAGAAGCGTCTGGTGATGTCTATGGGTCGCAGACTTCAGGCAGTTATCGATTGCAAAGAATTTGCAACCAAATATTAAATATGACAACTTCATTTCAGTTTATGTTAATTGCCCAATTACTTTTGGTCCACTAAAATAGGGGGCAATGTGTAAAAAGGGCTGCAATTCCTACACGGTTCACCCAATATGGATGAAAAAACCCTCAAATTAAAGGTGACAGTCTGTACTTTCACCTTATAGCCATTGTTTCCAATGTGCTGGAATACAGAGCCACAACAACAAAAATGTGTCACTGTCCAAATACTTATGGAATGCACTGTATAAAAAAAGAGAACAAATTAAAAGAACGGAATATTGTGAATATCCCTAAGCAGACATTTTTACTGAATTCCAAGCTCAATTTATTGTTGCAATAGGCCATTTTAGCAAACTATTGACAATGAATAAGATATACAACAACAAACAAGAAGAAAGTTAGTTTAGAGTAAAAAAAACAAAGAACGCCTTTACAATTTAAAACGGGTTCTTAACAATGTCCTTTACAACACCTCACCACTGCCCTGATATCAATCAATACTACAGAACAGTGACCCACCTTCGCCATGATCTCTGGATCGGGCTCCTCGACCGGGTCAGCCCACTCCACCGTGACTGGGTTTCCCCAGACCTTCACTTTGCCACTCATGAGCCGACGCCGGGCCTGTGCCGCAGACTTGTGGTCCTCGTACTCCAGGAAGCAGAAGCCACGATTCTTCTTCTTGTCATCCGGCTGGTGGTACAGGATAACCTCCATGAGGCCCTCTGGAAAAAAGCACAAGCACACTTGGATACAAAGTCCAGGCTTTCACAGGACATCTAAAATGCAAGAGAGGGTTGGTTTCAAGGTAAAGTTCTGATTAATGACAGGCAGAACTTGATTCACTGGCAGATTTGGACTACAGCAAATCATTCAAGTTTAAAGCTGGGACAGAAAAACAAAAACAAGCAAAGACTCAACATTCCTGGAAATAAATCATAGCCATTTAAAAATAATCACCTTTTATAATGATAGTTATGTAACGGAGATGCTGAAACAGGATAAGGATAAACTTTCTCTGACCTGTAACTTTGCTGAAATCTTCCAAGATGCTTTCCCTGGTCTTGTTCTTTGGAATCGATCCAACAAACAGGCGGTTGTTTGCAACAGACACACACACTCCCAGGTACTTTCCAGACCGGATTTCATAGTTATCACACTAAAGGCAAAAAGGAAAAATCATGTTTTAGCACCACAAACTGAAAAGTAAATACCTAAATTACAAACTCAAATATTTTTTAAATATTTGTTCCATGCAGTGTGGAGGATGGGCCAGCTCTGTATGGTACAAGTGTTTTAATACCAGTTTGACTGCCTCCTGTGCAGCCTCCTTGTTGCAGAAGGTGATGAAGGCATAGCCTCGGTTCTGACCCGACAGCGGATCCATCATCAGTCTCAGGTCCCAGATGGGACCCGCCTTCTCAAACAGGGGTACCAGCTCGTCTTCGTACAGGTCTCTAGGAATCTTCCCCACAAAAACCTGAACGAAAGACTCAATGAGGCCCTAATACACATGCACAAAAGACAGGTTCAATGTCTTTTATCCCAGGAGAAGGAATGGTTTCTGGGCTTATTATACAAAGAGAAAGCACTGGACCAGTGAGTATCAACACAGGGGGAAGGAACTGGAATAGGTTAAATTGGGACTGGTTCAATTAATATTACAGTGAGAAAAATGCTGACGGAAGAATACGCTTTTTTTTTTCTTTTTTTAAAGGAAAAAAGACCTTTCATATCAGAAACATGAATCTGGTTTGAAAACTTAATTAAAAATGATTTAAGACAAAACACATTGGGGATACGCATACAAATTCCAACATTACCAACCAGTAGCTGGAGAAATATATGTACAAACTCCAATTTCACTGTTTGACAATGGTACATACATAATGCATACACGTGGTCAAAAAGGTGGGAACACCAATGATACGACTACGAATTTGCGACGGATCGTTCTTCATTAACCTGCCTGCTCACGCCATACGCACCTGTGTAGTAACGTTACAGTAATGTTACGTTAGACAACAGAAGTAACTAGCTAGCTATATAAATGAAAGAATGAATAAAATGATGTAGAATTCATATGCACTGAAAATTGTTACGTTTTACTGTTACAATCAAAGCATGGCTATTTGATTTATTAAGAGGGGAATTATGATATTGTTGATTGTTTGCCTTTGACCATTTTTTTAGCCCGTGCATACAGACATCACCACTGGGCAAAGTGTCCCTCCGTCCAGATCTGACCATCAACTATGTCTGGTGAATCATCTTATTAATGGGACTCTGGTGGACTGGATGGATACTGGAATTGCATTTTCTGGCCTTACTTCTGTTCCGACTCCAGGTTGTGTTCCTGAAAACACCTCATCTGGTGGGGGTCCCCCATACTTCCTCTGCCCTGTGGTGACGTCCAGAGTGTACCCTGTCCTCTCGAGGAGCGCCTGTGGAAACACGGTGACCATGTCACGATTAGAGAGCAGTGTGCTGATGGTACTCTTGTCTCCCTTTGAATTCTGAGGTGCATTCACCACCGCACCATCAACGGCCAAGCAGACGGCTGAGACTCACCTTTATCTTAGACTCATCGGGACCCTTGGTGGATTCCTGAACTTTGTTTCCTTGCTTTTCTCTCTGTCTGTAGGTCTTCATGACGCCACACAGGAACGCACTTTTGTTCTGAAACATAAGGCACAGTTAGCTACAGCAAACTGGACACTGTCAATCAAATCACAATACAAAGTTGAATAACAGGTCTATAACATGGGCAACTGTGTAAATGATGAGGTGATAGAAAATACAGTAGCACTTTTGTACAGTACAAGCACAGAGGCTAAGGGTGAATATCTCAACAGAGGTCAAGGGGCTGCAAACCCAAGCCTTGGACTATTCCATTCATATTTGAAGGGGGGACCTCACCTGCACATGGGACAAGTCACTCTCTTTGAACTGCTGCAGAACGGAGAGTGCCCCCTCCTCGTTGAACTCCCGCAATGCATCGATAGCCCGCTCGTCCAGGTCAGCGTATGCCACAAGCCCTGTAGGTCAGACACACGGTGAAACAAGAAACATGTTTGTTCCCAACTGGGTGCCCTGCTGCATGTCGTCACCACCCATACACACTAGCTTTCATTTGTATCTATCAAAATCTCAGATTTTACAATTAATTGTAGGAATTGTTAGTTAATTAGTATTTTACAATTAATAATACCATTCATTGCCATTACATAGTCACAGAAGTTACTATAGGTTTGAGCTGCCATACCACAGTACCATCAAAATCAACCCCTCACAACTGTATCTCTTCAAGTGGTGTTTTAGGGGGGCATTTTAAGAAAGCATTTAATGGCACAACAAGAACAGCTTATGAAGAAAATATGTGGCAGGTGTGAAGCAATACCGGTCTGGAAGATGTTGTCCAGCCTCTCGGCCACTTTCTGCGGAAGTCCAGCATCAATGAGTGTCTGGTAGTTCTCAGTGTGCGTGACACCAATGTCCATGGGCTCCTCATCCTGTTTCACCTCCTCCCCCTCCTTCACCTCTTCCTCCTCCTTCACCTGTGCAGAGCTGCCGTTCACCTCGGCGGCCATTCTCCAGCTGAAACCATAGGGTCATTCAGAGCAAAATACACCAACAATGCAAAAAGTTTCCATTGATGCCATTATTTTATTTTTTTGGTACATTTTCAATAACATTGCACTGTTCTTAAAGCTGACTGTAGTACCTATAATCCTCATTTTCCAGGAGCATTTCTTTTTATTCAGTTTCACATTTGCTTTCCCTTATTAACTATAACAACCACAACACTAAGCATTTCAGAGATTACCTCAGCCAGGTACAATTAACTGTAAGTAGCCTCAAAAACCAGCAGACAACTAATGGGAATCATGATTGAAATGCACCGCTCATTGATACAACTTTCAGTGAGACATAAACGTTAAGTTACTCCTAGGCCCGCCGGCAACTAACGTAAACTAGTTAGGTCGGGAACATAGTTCATTTGTCATTAAAATAAGAAAAGAGCGGGGTTTTGCAGTGATAAACGCAAAAGGACCAATACAGTGGTGTGCTCGCTAACATAATACATATTTTTGCAGATTAGGCATAACCTTAATGAAACCATCCCGTTACAGTTGATCCGAAACTCGCCAACGTTATCCAAGGTTTGCGTGCGATTCTAAACCACGCCGCAAAAACTAATCAGACAAAGACTGACGAATGCGTAGACCACTTCCCCGTCAGATCAAGATCAGGCAAGATAGCTAGCCAATGTTAGCGTGCTAGGTAAAGTGAAAGGGTGTGTGGCTCGGTTATGTCACGTTTGCTAGCTTGCAATGGCTACTTAGCTAGCTAGTATTTGCCTCCTGATTGGATCTCATAAATATGCATATGGCCGTGTTGACCTCTTGTTGTGGTCGGGCCGTTTCGATGTAATAGACGGTTATTCACACCAATTTCACAAGAAAAACATCTATTCACTAGTTAGCTAGACAACTAAGCTGCACATTTCACATGGAATTCGCTATATAGGACTAGCGAATGCAGTTGTACATAACGTAACAAGCTAGCTAAGTTAGCCAACGAGCTACCGAAGTTAACGTCACTCAGGCGCAGTTCAGAAACCTGGCCGGTTTCCCCGCCAAACGTTCTTCCGGCGAATTCAAATCTTAACAGAAATATACGAATTAGCCAGCAAGTAATCGTAATTACTGAATCAATTGGCGAGAAATGTTTATTGTTATCCAAGTAGCAAACCAACTAAACTAGCTAACGTTAGTAACCCATTAAACAATGCACGTGAAAACTGGTCCCCTCCCTTGCCGGCCTGGCTAACATGTACGTTAACATGAGCTAACTAGTTTACTGGATTACCACCGTTAGCTAGCTAGCGAATACAGCATATGCACTGAACACCGAAGACATATCCTAATTTTAATCTAAATACTAAAAAAACGTTTCCATGAGGACATTTTCAATTCAGAACGCTAGCTAGCTGACGTTAGCCATTTTGTTGAGAATCGTTACGGCCTAGCAAAGACAGCCGTATTCAAAGCCCACACAAACCATCCACAGAACGGGAGAAAAAACTGAGGCTTACCAATATTTTCAAGCAAATAACCCTTGACGACGTTCTATTCAGTGTACAGTGTATCACAACAAGCAATCCAACGGGGTAAATGTGATCTAGAGATGATTTATTCAGATTTGTCCACGGCAGTACAGTCAACACTGTCCCAGCGCGCGTTCACAAAGCTTTCTCGCGGTGAACATGGCGCCCTCCGTCCGTCCAATACGTGCGCGCACGCAGCTGCGCCACGGGGGAATCTGACCGGGTTTTTTTCCTCTTCGATGACACTGCTCATTCGTCTGTGATTGGTGTAAATGTATCACCGGAATAATCTACATTGAAGAAATATCAGTCTGTTTTCTACGAAGGGAAAATAGGCTCTGCCACCATTTGTCTGCCACCAAATATAAGACAAATGATGACCAACGATGACGGTTGTCACACAGACTCAGGACATGTACCATTCGAGAGGCTAAAATGTATCGACAGTCTCCACTGATGCGGGACATTGACTAATTCAGTGGGCGCAATGACTAAATTGTCTTATTTGCCTGTGTCTTGAACCGAAAATCTATGATCCTTCCCAGTAGAGTTTGTAGATTGATTGTATATTCTATACATTTTCAGAATCAACACTGTACAAAGGAAACACAATATTATCCTGGAACTGTATTTGCAATGTCAAATCAAACATGCAGCAATGGTCAGCAATATTCTAGCACATTTTTTAAAAACTGGGATGAATATCATCTAGTACATTACATTTTAGTTTTGAATACTTTTAACAATGTTATCATTCATTTTAAATATCCTTTAGAGGATATAATTAGAGGATTATATCTTGAGTTTTACTTTGAATTTTACAATATGTTATTTACACACACTGATTCAGTACTTGGAAGAAGCACTCTTTGTTTGAATTACAGCCAATATTTGGATATATCTACCAGCTTTGCACAACTAGATTGGGAAACATTCTTCCTTACAGAACTGTTCAAGTTCAGTCATTGAGTGGGGACCGTCGATGGGTTGCGCTCCTCAAGTCGTTCCAGGGGTTTTCAATTGGATTTAGGTCAGGGCTGTGACTAGGCCACTCAAAGACTTTCATCACAGCCACTCCACAGCTTTAGCTGTTTGCTTTGGGTCATTGTCATGCTCAAAGGTGAACCTCCTTCTCAATTTCAATTTTCTTGCAGATGGCAGCAATGTTTCCTCAATAATTTTTCCTCCATTCATTTTCCCTTCTATCCTGACAAGTGCCTCAGTCTCTGCTGACGAGAAACACCCCCATAACCATCAATAATGCCACCAAGAATGGTGTTCTTTGGGTGATGTGCTGTATTGGCCTTTCACCAAACATAACATTTAGCATTTAGACCATTTTTTTTCATATTGGTTTAATCTGATCACAACATGTTTTGCCACATGACTTCAGAATCTGAGTGTTTTTTGCATACCTCAAACAGGACTGAATGTGGACCTTTTTGAGTAGTGGCTTCCTTCTTTATTATTATTTATTATTAACCTTTTGACAGGGAAGGTTTCACTGAGACTAGGTCTCTTTTACAGGAGAGCCCTGTTAACAAGCATATGAAAAACAACAAACAATATAGAATACAATAAAGGACAAAATAAAATAAAATAAAGGGGGATTGCCACCGTACCACACGGGACAGAATTGTGGAAAGCTTTCTGTATTGTTGACACATGTACACATTGACCACTCTTTGCCATAAAGTCCTGTAGTTCCTTTATAGTTGCCATTGACCTCTTGGTGGCCTCTCTGGTCAGTCTCCTTCTTGCTCTGTCTTCCAGCTTTGACAGGCAGACTGATCTAGGCAAGGTCCTGGTGGTGCACCTCCCACTTCTAAATTATAGTCTTGACCATGCTCCAAGGGATATTTAAGGCCTTTGAAATCTTTATATACCCATTTATAGTTAGTTCTAGTTCTAGTTACCCAGCTAGTTTACAATTGGTATGATAAACAGGGTTTAGACTTATCAATCCAAGTTAAGTTAAGGTGACATTTTTGAGATGGGGTATAGACTTTAAAGGGGCATTGTATACTTGAGCACAATACACTGTCACCACATGTAGTGTGGTCACATGTTTTACATTAACTCAGAATGTTTAAACATTTACTATGTTTATATTTTTAACAATAATAATGGAAACGGATGTTGGCTGAAAGTGTAGGATTACTAGTGGGGTAGAATGATATCATATAGCATGTTGTCTCTCCACAGATTGAATTTTGTGTAACCAGTTTTGACTATATATTTGTTTAACCTCAGTCAGAAGCGTCAGGAAAGTCAGAAGTAATATTGTTGTTGTAAGGGAAATGGTAGAGTCGAGAGGTCTTTGTGGACAAAGCTTGGGGTTATTCCTCCATAGTCATACATTAATAAAGTTGTTGGTATATGGACTCTCTGTGAGTTTGAGTATTTGAACTGTTACTGTAGAGTTCTACCACTGTCCTCCTGGTTCCAGTCTGGTTGCAAATGCAGTAAGAAGAATGTGTGCATTTTTATTTTTACTCAACAGGGGTATAACCAGTTTAACTTACATATTTCAGTGTATACAGAGTCAAGAGTTTAAAAAGTTCTAAGTTATAACAACTGTAAAAAAATGTAAGAAATTCAAAATACATTCAAGAGGAATAGTAACATTTTGCTGGAAAGAATATTTTGCACTTAAAACAAAGTCCTAAATCCTTACATTTCATAGCTTAGTGATACAAAACTGATTAAATGTCCTAATACAACAATTTAACCCAGAGATTTTTGCATTTTGATAGATTCTCTACAACTTGAGCTAGATCATATATTTCTTTGAAACCAAGGGGCAGATCAGCAGGAACTTCTGGATTAACAGGTACAGCAGGGTATGCCATCAGGGCCTGACAGATTAGCACCACTCATACCATACACCCTCCAGACAGGCAATTTACATAGAGCAACAGACAGATACTTCATATAAACGTTTATTTTCACAACTCAATGCCAGCTCAGATGAGCACCCCATATTTTTTGAGAACTTGTGAAACAGTTTATTTTTCCATTTTGTTCTCCATATTTTTCAGCCACCTTCCTCACCTTTAGCTCGGTCTTTGTGCAGTACTACATCTTAGCCTTCTCTTCTCTCCTCTCCTCCAGGGTCGCTGTGATGGCTTGATATGTCCAACCGATTTCATGGCCAGGCAGGTGAACAGGGCAAACTGAAGAAGGACAATAAAAAAGTGATAAAATACTGGGGGGGCACTTCCACTAATCAAGTGGAAATAACATACTCAGCACTTATGAATCTGGTGGGAGCATGTTTTATGGAAAGCTATAGTTAAACAAAGTTCTTCAATAAAGATTGGGGGATGGGGGTCCCTGAAGTTTAAATAGTCAAACTTTAGATTTTTCAGACACTTACTTTCAACTGAGGCAGCCAAGGTTTCTGTGCACACTATGATTTTTTGTCACCTGGCATACTGCAAACATCAAACTGCAATAAAGTCACTGCAATCTCTTTATAAATGTACATTAAACATTTTAGATCAAAAACTTACACAATACCATCATTGCAAGATACTAATTCAATTGAACTTATTGAGTTTGGATAACTTTAGGCTCATTCTGATGTAGGTCTTGTGTTTAAAATTGTTCACAATTTGGCTCCCCCAGCTCTAAATGAATACATAAAGTCACAAGATGACTGTTCCCATTGATCTTCAAGAGACATCTCTAGAGGAGATTGCATTATGCATTATGATGCATCCACATGCATTAGAAAATTTGGTCAATCATCAAATTTTATAAAAGCCTTGAAACTTTGGAATTCACTGCCAACTGGTATTAAGAGATTAAGTGGTTTATGCATTTACACCCCATAGATCTGTCATCATCAATCATAACAGATATTCTCACTGATATGATCAGTAATACTAAAGGTCTCATTTGCTTTTTAACTGTATATGAATACAGAAATAGTAAATAATATTTTATTCATGGTGATAAACTGTTTCATTTTGAAAATATGGGGGGGTTAACATAAAGACGGGAGGGGATTTTGTTATTTTTTATTTTGCTGTAACAGTGGATGTACTTTTTCGAATGTGTTTGTGCATGCATTTTGTAGTGATTGTTTTATTTTTTGATGCATGAATGAATCAATGAATTAATGAATTATATGGTTTTTATAGCTATTATTTTCAGTCAGCTGATCAGGGGGAGGTTTTGCAGAGCACTAGGCTGCAAAACAACCTGTGTAACCTTAGTCGCATTATAGGGTATCATTCTGCAGAGATTCCTGCATCTTTGAATCATCTGGGTTGGCTCAAAGCTATACACTGTGCTTACTAGGGCAGCCAATCCACATGTCATAAATATCAGTGAATCTACACAGCATGTGATGTCCAAAAACACCACTCTTGTGTTGATATTTCCTGCTGAGTTTATAATGTTTAAATTGTGCTTTTATGTAGGATATTTGTAGAACAAGGGCTCATCAACACGCTATTCGGGGAGAAGATGCAAAAGCCCAAATCACAAAACAGTCACTCTCCCTTGATTTGCACCCAGCGAACACCTCATGTCAGTAAAACACTTATATTTTTGAATGATTAAGAACTTTTGTACTTTTTATATTTTTTCATAATTATATGGTTGCTCCCAATATACAATTGGAGCAACCATATAATTGGAGCCGTTGGAGCCCCTGCTTCGTCCATGACTAGAGTTTCTTTTGGAGGATAATTCTGTGACCAACAGTATTATCTGCCATAATTGAGTTTCAATATCCTTGTTTATTGTTTTGGCCATGTTCTGGCCTGTTCTGATGCTTGTGTTATTTTGTTCTACTAACCACTATCCAAGGGATTTAACATGTCAGCGATGAGGGTAAGTGTTTATATCAGTTTTGCATGTCTGTTGAAGCTGTGGTTCAAGGGCTTGGCATGATTATGTGGGCAAAGGAGGTCTTTTGGGCACATAGGTGTACATGCCACACCCTTAATTTCACAGTCAGTATGTTTCCACATTTTGGTATTGTCACTGTGCTTTACTTACTTTCATAAAGAGATTGCACTACTGAATATTCATTCACATTTAAATATATATCTTTGTCATATATCTACATCTATCTATGTACATCAGATGAGACATTGTGAGTATTAAACTGAGTATTATTATTATTATTTATGTACAATTAGCCTGACAGACAATAACTGGTAAAGACAGAAAGTGGCTATTAGCTTTTTAAAAAACATGGTTGATAAGCCAGACTCTAATTGAAGGTGAGATTTATTTACTTTGCATTCACTAGTTGTATCAGACTGGAGAGCTGAAGTACTTTTACTGCTCTAAAAAAGTCTTCCAGACCTATGCAGCCAAGGGCCTTACCAATCCGAGGATGCCATTCGAGGAGTTTACTGCCACTGCCTTCTTTCAGCGGGGGCTGGAGGCCTCAAAGAAGAGGGGGGCAGAGAGGAAAAAGGTAACAGAGGAGAGAGGAAAGCTGTGGAGCAGCATCTCTCTGGCCTTCTGTGCAGGTTCCGCCACCAGCCACTGAAGCAAGGCCCCAACAGCCCTCATACACATTCTGGCTTCCCTGGGGTGGCAGGGAAATACATTTACTGTCCTGTCAAAGTGTTGTCACTGTACCAGGCACAGGGCATGACAAGAGAGATGACCTGCAGGGAGTTCCAGCAGTCTGCCTTTTGTGAGGCTGAAAAGCAGAGATGGATGGAGGAAAAGGGAAAGTGAGACTCTCTCTCTCACACACACACACACACACACACACACACACACACACACACACACACACACACACACACACACACACACACACACACACACACACACACACACACACACACACACAGACTATAAAAAAATAATGCAAATAGTGAGCTGTAATAATCTGTATTGTAAATATATTCTGATTATTGTATTTTAGTGTACATAATATTAATCTGTGTGAAATGTAATTGTGATTATGTAAATATATTAGTTGTTGTTTGTTGTTGTATATATTAAGACAAAGAGGATACATATTTTTTGTGAAAGAAATTGTACAAAATAAAGTCTTCTAGATAAATCAATGAGTTTGGTGCATTTTTGTACATCAGTATTTGTATGAGTGCAAGAAAGATATTATAATGTATGAGTAAACAGCTTCTGTTGCTACCAGTTCATTTAAAAAATAAAAAATCTATGACAATTACTTATTTAGACTGTCAAATATAATTTCATTACATGAAGATTCCAACCGCTGACCAGGAACAGGTGAGAGGGTGTCCTCACTTGTGTAACTAATTATAAAGTAATTATAAGGGGCATTTCTTAAGGAGGAGCTATACACAATCATTGAGGATACATTGTTTTTAGGTACACATTATATTCCTAAAGTTTTTAAGAATGAAAACGCTCTTTAAAATAATTTAAATATGTATACATATAGCCTACATGAATCCTCCCTGACTGGGAATCGAACCCCGAACAAAGAGAAAACGTGAATTAAATTGCAATATTCCTGTTGGCTGTCAGAGAGGGTGTGTACCAGCACCCCCCAAAAAAACATGTCTCAATCCTATTGGCTGTCAGTCCGGTACAGCTATATTCGCCTGGCCCCCGCGTAACATTCTGCCATGATGATGCAATAGTTTATATATGACAATTATTTAAAATATGCTTACATTTATTATCTATTTATGTGTCTGTTTAGTATCACTATTAATCTGAGCTTTGTAGCTAGTTATCTAGTTGCACATTTCAGATTGTTTGTTTATGTTTCGGATGTATTCGGCTGTATATGCTAGGTCACATAATATCGTTCTAATTGGCCTCTTAATCTCTCCCACTGCAAACTACAGACGGGCAGCATCCAGCAACAACGCGAGATGCTATACATAGTAAGTCTAAAAGTAAAAAAACAAATGATGTAGACCTCGTGGCGCAACGGTAGCGCGTCTGACTCCAGATCAGAAGGCTGCGTGTTCAAATCACGTCGGGGTCAAAACTTTTTAAGTGATTTCCGGACATAAGTCTTTAGAGGAACGAATAAACCGAACTGATTTCAACATCACTGTCATTAGTTTAGACTTTAGACTGAGGACATCTAGAGTGTGGCGGCTTGAAGATACGATTTTTTGCTTTACTTTCATTCAGTATATAAATACAATTTTGCTCAAATAAATATAGGTAGATATGGAATTCAAATTAATCAGTATTAATGCCACATCACTTTATATGATATCTATCTAGTAAATTACCCTGTAAATGTGTAAACAGCTTAAGCATGGAAGGCTTTAAGGTGAGCAGAGGTCCCTGCAATCAATTGTGCATACCCTCTTGTAAGCCAGACTGAACAGAAAATAATTAGCAAAACACATTTCAACTTATTTCAAGACCATTAAACCTAATTATAATAACATCCAACATCCATTTGACAAGAAAATTAGCCTGATATCTATGATATACGTATGTGTGATATCATAAAGAGCTGCTCCAAATTGGCAATTTGTTCCCATAGCACAGGCTAATGAAAAGGTATGGGTGTGGTTCTGTGTGACTCAGTTGGTAGAGCACGGTGTTGGCAACGCTTAAGTTGTGGATTCAATCCCCACTGGGACCACATATGCTGAAAAATATATGCATTCACTACTGTAAGTTGCATCTGCTAAATGGCATTATTATTATTATTATATGGTATGATTTATGTAGCAGCAATTGATAACTTAAAAAATACATGACTATTCCAATTATAGGATAGCACATCCAATGTCTTCAAAAATAATGTGCAAACATGGAGTCATCCCTAGGCACTGCAGAATAAGCAAGACATTGGATAGACTAAATGAAGATAGATGTGACTCTATCATAAACTCCTTTTCCATTATTTTTCTAATCTAAAATAAGTCTTCTTTTATTTGTTATAAGATGTGTTATTTATTGATATTTTGTTTATTATTTAAGCTATCCTACTGACAACATCATATTGAATTTCAAAGTATCACTATCACTGTCCCATGTAAACGCTAAGTTATTGTTCTTTATCATCCACCTGGCCCTCTGGGGAGCTTCCTAGTTGAATTGAATGTCTTACTCAGCTCCTTCCCTGAGGGTAACACCCGATCTTATTCCTCGGTGACTTCAATCTTCAGCTTAATGCTTCTCAGTCCTCCGCCTTCCTCCCCCTCCTCCAGTTCTTTGACTTCACCATGGTGGTGTCTCTGCCTACCCACAAGACCGGCAATCAGCTGGACCTTATCTTGACCAGGAGCTGCTCTGCTCCCAACATTCACTGTAACACCTCTCTATATACCTGACCATATGTCCTTCTCTCTCCTGCTTGCTTCTGTACCCAAACCCTCCATACCCATCACTACAGCCTCTGTCCACCACAACCTATGCTCCCTCTCTCCCACTGCCTTGTCCTCCTCAGTCCTCTCATCTCTCCCCCCTGCTAAATCCTTTAGTCTATAGTCTATCCTCCACACTCCTCTCCTCTCTCTGCTCTTCCATTAATTCACTCTGCTCTATCTCTACCAAACCTGCCTGCCTTTCTCCTCCCAGCCCCTGGCTTACTTACTGCATTCGTGCAGATACAGCCAAACTGCGGTTGAAAGGAAATAGAAGAAAACAAAAGCTCCTGTAGACTTAACTTCTTTTCACTCCATCTTGGTCTCCTTCTCTGTTATACTTTGCCTCCCCTAAGATTCAATGTGCCCCCCCCATGTTGCCCCTCATCCCACCATGGCTGACATTGTATCCAACTTTGATAAGATAACATTTGCAACTCCTCCCAACCTATCGCCCTACCCAATAACCCACCTGCCACTGCCTCATCTCCACCCTTATTAATAACTCTCTATCTACTGGCACGGTCCCCACTGCTCTCCAGACTCAAGAGGGACAATGTCACTCCTCTCCAAAACCCTCTCTCAACCCTACTGATGTCAAAAACTACCAATCTGTCTCACTCCTCCCTTTCTTACCTAAAACTTTGTCTGTGCCGTCTCAAACCAGCTGTCTAATAGCCACTAATATAATATATACTATATTATTACTAATTACTTATTACTACAAGTAATTTATTGAACCAATTATCATGTGGAATGTTTTGAATAAAATATTCAAGTTTTAACCCAGACTTGGTGTGAATCTTAGATTTCAATAAATTGAAATTCCTAAGTATTCATTGCAGTCTTTAGGTAGTATATTAAATACCAAAACACTGGATCATTGAACACAAGGTTGTGTCACGTTGGAACTATGTATTTTTTAAATGCATTAATTGATTTCAGTTTGGTTTTTAGCCTTTCTGTCACACGACTTCACGGCATGTCTAACGGCAGTCTTTTTTGTTCACTATTTAAATCTAGAAACAGGCATACTCCTACCAAACAGCTGAATATTCTGTTCACCCTTCTAACCAGTCTGTTTACTATATTTACACCAATATTGACGTCTTCTTCTACCATTTCATGTTTCCAGTAGCAATGTGGGGGACAATACTTTATGAACCCTAAAATAGATGGAGCTTTCGTACAGTATGCTATCAATGGCTTAACCAATCATTGAATTGGTTCATATCAGTCAGTGATTGACAGGATATCGTAGTCCAATCCACAATGAGTTCACGAAGCTTCACGCTTCAGTTTCTAGTCCCATGTCCGTCATAACGCTTTCCATCATCCACATTTAGACAATAAAACCATCACACAAAAAAAGATGTGGAAAAAGTATGTGCATTTTATTGTTTCTTTTATTAATCCAACCATGGCTAAACACACACAAACAGAGCGGCCGATGATGGCGCAGCGCAGGCATTAAGTGAAATTTGGCATGGACTGCCTCATGCAGGAGTGTGGGCTGAGCTCAGTCATCGTGCTTCAACTTTCTGATCTTGCCCTTGTGGCGATCGATTTCCCGCTGCATCCGCTCAATTTCCTTCTTGTGGTGGTCAATCTCTTCCTCGTGATGCCGTCTCAGTGCAGCCAACTGCTCTTGCTCCTTCCGCCTGTAGGGGGCGATGGGGGGCACAGGGAGGGGTTACAACAGAAGGGGGCAGATGCAGAGGTTTGAAACTCAACCAAATAGGCTCGGGTTCCCCAACCCTGGTCCTGGAGAGTCATAGTTTTCAGGTTTTTGTTGTTATTCAGTAATTTATCAATTAAAGTAGTTGATTATTTAGATCAAAAACTCACATCACCTGGTTTCTTGGCTCTAAATTGGTTTTGGACCAAGGTGAAAACAAAAACAAAAACCTCCAGGATCAGGGTTGGGGACCCCTCATCTAAGTGTGTCACCTTCCATGAGTGACTCTGTGAACTGATCTGTGCTGCTCTTCTTACTAAGTCCAGTATCAAATGAATTGATTATGATCAGAATCAATGGCTGGGTTTGAATTATCACATAAGTGTGCAATGCATTCAGTACATCGAGTCTAACTTCTCTCAGCAATTAGAATGTAGTTTGTCAACACTATCAAGAGTTAAGTGCTGACTACACTGGTTCCCATTCCATCATTTTTGCACCATTTTCCCACATTGACTAACAAGATTCAACTCAAGCACTGCTGATGGAAACATAGCCATTGGTGTTCACAAAAGCATTGCCAAAGTCTAAACTAAAAAATTAAAATAATAGTAATAATAGTTTCAAATGTGTTATGCGTCCTAGAAAATGTGTTATGCTTCAAAGCAAGATATGCCCACTATTCTAACCACTGATCAAAAAGATCAGTGATTCTAACATTAAAGAACCCATTGCTGAAAACACGCAAATTGCATCTTTCCTCCCAAAATGAGCTGTGCCAGTTGTACAAAAACCTGCTCCTCGGGTGTCATCAGGAAATAGACGAGACTGGGAATATACTTACTTGAAATATCTCTCTTCCTCAGCTGCCTGCTTCTTGCCGAAGGCTCCTCCCGCCTCCCGTATCGACCCTCCACCACCTCCTCCTTTTCCAGCTCCTTTACCCAGCTCACCCAGCTAAACCAGAGGGGAGAGGGGAAAGCCATGGGTTAAATATAAGATATAGATAGACTCTAGATAATCCTAGCTCCAAGATTTCCAGCAGAGAACATAACAGCCTACTATACTGTTCCAAAAAAAATACATTTGTCTGTATTCTGCATTTTGTTCTGCATTTTTAGCAAGTAGGATTTATATAATATAATTTAGTTCTCCAGCAGCAAGCCGCTGCTGCAGCCTCCTTACAAACCCACCTGTTGAGCAACCATTAATCATCCCATTGTGGTACCTGCCATCATCTCAAGATTTCAGATATTGTGGCTTCTTCCATTAAAATAAATCTATTGTTTAATACATAGGAACTAACAACACGACTATAGACTCAACAAAATCACAGCATATTTATGAATATTCAAAATATAAATTATAAAAGCAACTACAAAGTAAAATAAAGGAAACACCAACATAAAGTGTCTTAATAGGGCATTGGGCCACCATGAGCAGGCAAAACAGCTTCATTGCAACTTCTACAGGTTTCTACAAGTGTGTTGTCATCCTGGAAAAGGCCACTTCCATCAGGAAAATAATGCTTCACCATAGGATGAAGATGATCACTCAGAATGGCAGTCTCAGTCACTCAGTATTTATTGGTGTTTACCCTGCCAACAAAGGGATTGAGTGTACCTAAACCATGCCAGGAAAATGCACACCACACCATAACAGTCGCCAGAACCCCTTGTTTACTCAATGGTTTCCTTTATTTGGGCACTTACCTGCAGATTTTATATGTATTAATATAGTACTTCTGTATGAAAGGACAACTTTCCAACTTAAAAAACCCAGCATAACATCTAAACAACCGGCGGAGGTTGCCTCGGGGTAATGCAGTTGGAAAAAACATTGTTTTGCACTCTCGGTGCTGTATTATAGGGTATGCACCGCCAAACCGTAACTTGACGGGTGGTATACCTGCCATTACAATAAATCTAGATGAACTGCTCCCCTCGGTGTTTATGTGCGCACTACTTCAATAGATAGTGAAATAACCAAATGATACACTAATTTGTAATGCCTATACACACAATAAAGAGAAGATAAATGCGAAGACCATGGCTGACAACGGATACAGTTGTGAAACTACATTAAATGTCTAGCAATAAGCAACATTGTGAGCGGCTGGATAGAGATCTAAATTGCAGCTAGCTAGCTGGTTAACTTGCTCGCTATTTAGCTACCTAGTTACTGTGCAGCTGGCTATGCTGCTTAATTGCACGATCTTGTCACATAACTCAGATTAACATTATAGATGAAGCTACTACAATGAGCATGAAATAAAACCTCTGCCGTGTCAATTACAATCCAATTGAAAAGGCCTATGTAAACACTGCTAGCTCGCCAGGCAACCAAAATTGCGTCATAATTTTACCATTATCGCGGACTAATTTCTGACCTATGGTAAGCAAGCAAATAAGGCTGTGTATGCATGAATAAATATGACTATGTAACCTGGTCAGATGACATCCTGACTTGTGTAACCAGCAACCCCCTCAAGTTTGATCTTAGCAGTCGAGCCATGTCTTCTCCCTCTGTCTACAAGATCACTGTCAAGTGTGCCCTTGTGATTCCTGACAATAATGCGGAAATACGGGCCAACTAGTACGATACGCGGAGTTCACAATAAAACTAATCTTATATATCATGTGGTTACTGGCTACATAGCATATACACTATCGTTTGTAATGAATGTAAGTTCGTGTGCCATGGCTATGTTACAAACATCATGTTCCTTTCAAATCATTATACAAGACTTTAAATCCCGTGTAACTGCATCGTCGGCTGTTTCTGTGTAAACAACAGGAAACTATTCTTCGTTCACGAGCGCGGAACAGAGGAGGTACTGCGCAAGTCCACTGATTCGTAATTCTTGTGGATGGCCCATCGAATCAAATTTGCCAGGCAGATCATCCGACATTTGCTAGGTAGAACAAATATTGTCCGGAGAATTTTGTGCAGCATGACGCCAGATATTTTAAATAATAGCACCATTATTGAAATCAAATACGCTTGTTGATGAGGACCAGTTATGCACAGGATCCGATTCTCTTCCTATTTCTAACTGCATTTCACATGGCATTTCACTTAAAACGATTCGCAATACACTTTAGTTTACTTTTAAAACTAACTGTTTAATTTAGTTCGTTTGGTTTAGTTATCTTAGTTATCTTAGTTTTTTACTATTTAAAAAAACAACAACAAAAAAAACAACCCACTAACCTTTTCTTTCCCAGTGTTACAGGTATGATACGCAGACGCCTGCAACGATGTCTATTGCTGTATTACTGCACTGATCTTGTGCGCTAACTATGATTGTTCTTACCTTGTATTAATGCACATCTTATAAGTCGCTCTGGATAAGAGCGTCTGCTAAATGCTTAAAATGTAAATGTAAAATGCAAACTATTGCACTTTAATTCATTTACAAGTTCATTTCCTAGGATCGGCACTCCAAGATCTCGTTATTTCATATCACTTGCAAGCAATCTCGCTTCGCATACCTTTGACCAATTAGACTTACTGATATCAGAAACGGAATTTCTGATGTCGGGCATTCCAATTCCTGATATCAGAAATTGAGTTTCGAATAGCTGAAACTGAAATTCCCATGATATCAGTACAACTTGTTCCGCATCCTAGTGCGTTTATGTATTTTGGTTTCACGTATAGCTCCAAACGAACCGACTCTAAATTGTATGCGAATCAAACCGTCTACTTTATGAGCCTCCTATCAATCCATCTTGAACACATGGATATAAAACCTTCAACTGCAATTCAGCTGAAACTTACTTCTCTCTGTTGAATAGCCTAGGTCTATTGCTTTATTCCTCTATATTAAAGCACAATCAAGCAAAAATACTAAAACAGGAGTAGCTACAACTGAACCAATATACAATGTTTTCTGCAGGGTGCAGACAAACTGAATGTCAACAAAGTAATTCAAATTACACAATAAAAGATTATGTTGATCAAAACCTTCCTGCACAAAATGCATGTAGAAATCCATGTGTTTCTGGCAATTCTACATTCTCAGATGCCGTTGGCATTTTATTTGGGAATACTGAAGGAGCAGTCATCAGCCATGCAAGGGAGGAGGATCAATTAAGTACCCCACTGGAACACAGGGTAGGTCTACTTAATTGCCTCCTTGGACACATAACTCTGTTTCTGTTTGTTGAGAATCAGCATTGCTCTCTGTTGATTGTTCTGAATGGTATCAACAGTACCGAACGTTGAAATATTACTGATATGCATACAAGGGGTGAAAGGTGAGGGGTTTTATTTAATGATGATAATGTAATCCCAATCTACAATTGAGCCAGTTACGCCACACAGAATGTGTGTTCATGGCACAGTTGCTGGGTTAACTCTGAAGCACAGCCTGTCGAATGAGGCACACAATAGGAGACTGCATCGCAGAAGAGGGAGTGGGTGTCCATTGAAGATGAGTCAGGTGCACTTAAAAGGACTCCACCAGGATGACAAATATCGCTGAACAACAAGCACCGGATGTACCCATTAGCCTTGACATTCTCTGCCATCAATTACTTTTCATGGTAAGTCTTGACTGGGGGGGGGGATTATACATTTGTGTTCTCCCTGAAAGGAAAGATCCTGTGTAAGTATTCCTTGCACATGTGCAGTATTTTTCTTTGATTCTTTTTTTTTTATTCCACAAAGGAAAACCATGTGCTAGAATTTTAGTGTGCTTTACAGAGATATACATTTTTTGAAAACAAAAAGCAATGTCCCAACTGTCAAAAACCTATTATTGTTTTATGGTGCTCTGTGTAAATATTACTGGAGCTGCATAGAACTGTTAACTGCTTGTGTGGGGAAATCAATTCTTCAAACAGTTTTTCAAAAATACTAAATACCATTAATTGACTACAGGTGGCTGTAGACTATTCATGCATTTTGACAGATATTTGCAATTTTTGTAGGGCAAGGAAGACTTTCAGGGTAGGTATGGTAGTGCTCTGTGTTTTTTCCCCACACCAGGTTGTAAAAGATTCATGATGTGCCATCATCTACCTTTGGGAGAAGTAGCACATGGAGATGGTTTTCTGAAGGCAGGTCTGCACCCCAAGTGTCACGGCTGCGTGCCAACAACTCACGTACTACATCTGTCAGTGAAGCATAGTAGCCTACTCTTATTAAAACGCAGGGGACAAGAATTGAATGCGGCACAGACCGGGTGCAGACGTAGTGCAAGACAAGTGAACTGAAGAAAAAATGGTTTTGCAGCTGTTGCAGTACCAGTGCTGGGTTGACAGGGGGCAATGTTTTATAAGAAATCTGCAGACATGCCACCGCAATGAATAACCACACGCACATACAGTACAAGCATAACACTTTCATAAAGAGCTGTCCCACATACATTTTAGTATAAACGTACACAAAGGCTCATGGTAGGAGCAATTAACCCATTAATAATTATGTAAGTTATTGACTGCTTACATTTGGATGCAAGGCTTCTAAAGAAATTAACCCAGTACAATTGATGGGTTTAGTGTAATTTATCTCAATGTTGGAAAAATAAACAATACAGTTTGGCACATGACATTTTATGAAACTTTGAAGGCAGTAGAGAAGAGGTGGAAAGATATTAACTAAGTAAAAGCTTTACCTGTGGATCAGCTGACTTCTAGATTTGGTTCTTTCACAGATCAGCCTAATCTTTAAGGCCAAGTATGATTCCAATTCCACTCTAAGCACCAGTTCAAATGTTTCAAATGCAATGCACCTTATGTCTAAATAAAACTCTTTTTATACATTATTTTGCATGGACTTTTTGTACTGAATTATGAGATTTATAGATATAGATAGTAATACACACTATATATTATGCAAAACAATGCTGACTTTATGGGTGAGATTATGTTGATTCAGTCACCTATGTGTGGTCCAGATCAACAAACTGCCACTTGCACACATCCATCTCAGTCAAATCACAGCAGTTCTTCATTGCTCTGCTCTCAAATTCATGTGGTTGCCATCAGAAGTAGGGTATCCTGGTAACCATAGAACCTAGCAACAAGAAGTAAGGCCATGACTTCCTGCATGGAGACACAAAAAAATGACACACTCATAGAAATTGGAACAATTTTTCTAGTCAAGAGTAACAAGGGGAGGAAATAGTGCAGGGGGGGGGTTTATGGTCAAAGGACCAGATCTTTATTTAATATTTTTCTCTCCTCTCCCAGACACAGGGAAGAGAAAGAGAGAGAGAGTGCAATATAACAAGATAATATAAAAACCTTTGTCCGTTGCCCTCGTGGGTTCAGGACAAAAACAATAAACGACAATAACAAACTAAATCAAATAAGCCTTTCGGCAAACATTTAACAAACGCACAACATTTGCTACTTTTCAGCCACTTCAGGCAATACTCCCAGTCTCCTCAGCCTTCTGCTTCCTAGTTCCAGCTATCTGCTAAAGAGAGCAGAGCAGTTTTAAGCACGCAGGTATAATTATAAGACACAAGACAGGTGTGTGCTCCGGTTGCTCTGCCAGTAGGTGAGGCCATTAATCGCTCCGATTCCGCTGCCGAGACCGACGCCTTCCACAGTACTCAACACCAAAGCAGTTTATCTTGGAACTAAACTGAGTTGTGAAAAGTCTAAAAATGTATGGGTACATGTACCTCTTTGCAAAGGTCTTGTACATGGCCCAATGCATGTTCTGTTAGAGGGATTATTGCTCTATGAACTAAAGCTCATGCTAAATGAGTTTATATAATTTATATTGATGGGCTGTTCAGTTTGAAAACACATAATTTATCCACTGCAGCCTTTGAGTACTCATACATTGATGTAAAAAACAAGCCTTGAACCTATTTACAAATCTTATATTTTCAGTGTAGATCAGACAGCTGCATCTACAATGACATTGTGCATCACTCTGCCATTCATGATAGGAAAGTATGTCACTCATGGCAATGAGAAATAGAGAAATGTCAGATACCCCTTCCATGTGTAAGTCCATGTGCAGACAAATTAACACTGTATTACTTTGAAATAAAAGGTCCTGGATAACCACACTGCCTCCAGGTGGAATTCAGACTATCTGCAAAGACTACCCATGGGGAAATGGGGAAAATTTGCGAGTACATAACATTTTTAACTTTCTCTGAATACACATCTTAAGGCAGGGGTCCTCAATCTTATCTGAGAAGGCCTGGTGTGGGTGCAAGCTTTTGTTCTTGCCCAGCACTAAAACACATGATTCAACTTGTATTCACCTTGATTAGCTGAATCAGGTGTTTTAGTGCTAGTATAGAACAACCCACACTTTGAGGTAAACATTCTCCTTCCTGGAGACAGCTTTCTTTTGTTTAAATGTAAGGATTGGGTAGAGGATATCTTGACAAGACCATTTCTCAGTAGCAATGCAAGCCACCCTCTGCCACTTCCTGATGCTTTCAATAATGTTGATCGCAAAAAAGTCAGTTATGTCACCATTACATAAAAAAATATGTATTTAATGGCTACATAACAATGTTTGTGTCTAAAATGGGGGAATCGTGTGCTTATTTCATGATGGATTTAAAACATTTCAAAAAGGGTTTATAATATTATGTGTCCTTAAAACACAGTTAATAGCCTCAGTGTGTAATATGCATATTTACATTTGTTTTTGTATTTGTATATTTAAATTGAGTGTCTTCTCTGTCA
Source organism: Aldrovandia affinis (assembly GCA_029706075.1). NCBI lineage: Eukaryota > Metazoa > Chordata > Actinopteri > Notacanthiformes > Halosauridae > Aldrovandia > Aldrovandia affinis. The sequence continues at coordinate 1,414,573 of JAINUG010000210.1, forward strand.
ACTGAGAGGCTATGGAATTTGTTTCATAATAGGAAGCTATTTCTTTCAATCTGCAGGACGTGTCTCCAGAAAAAATAGAGCTTAAATCACAAGAAGAGAAGCCACCACACCTCATCCTCATTGTCACTGATGACAGCTTCAAAGAAGCTTTGATTGTATGAGACACAGTGACAATGTTTGCTCAGGCACAATACTGGATGCCGTGGTTGCCTTGTTACATATTGCACAAAATCCACAAATATACTCCCAGCACTTGGGTTCTCCAGCACCATCTATTGGCAGATCCATATACAGGGCCAAAATCAAATAATGTAATATAATAATATATGCCATTCAGCAGACGCTTTTATCCAAAGTAGCTTACAGTAGTGAATCTATGCTTTTTTTTTTTACAGTATACTGTATGTGGTCCCAGTGGGAGTCAAAACCCACAACCTAAGCATAGTCAATGCCATGCTTTACCTTACCTACTGAGCCACGTAGAACCACACTGAGAGATTTAGAACCACCAAATAAGTTAAAGTTCTTCTCTAAAGCATTTGCAGACTGCAAGTTATAGTTGTTGCTGCTGATCACATCACAAAAAGTCATTGTTCTGAACAGGATGAGACAGTACTCCAACACCCAGACCTATGCTCCCCCCCCACTTGCACACTCACACCTAGCGCTTTCATCCACACACACATGCACTGCATCTGAATACACGTACACTCATTCACATATGCATACATGTACACACGCATACACGCATACACACACACACACACACAACATTCTCTCTTCCTGTTTTTTCCTTTTTTTATATATACTATAGTTGTGTTTTATACTGTTGTGCTTTTATATTGTTGTCTGTTGTCATCTTGGTGTATGTGACTCCTGTTGCTTTTATATGCTTAAATGTATGTTTTATGTAACTTTTATTAAGATGAAGTTATCACAAATGGTGGCAAATGGTCATTGTTTTCAACATAGGCTGAGACACATCAAGGGGGATAAGACACATCAAGGGCGGGTAATTGAATGAAAGACCTCCATGTATTCCAACAATATTACCACTGTCTTCTAATGTTTCTGAACATGGAACCTCTAAATAGCGATAAATACCGTTGTCCTGAGCCAGACGATAGCTTTTTCCAGGCTTTCCCTCAGCAGTACATTGAAGAAATGCTCGATGCTGCATGTGTTTCCATGGGGATATTGATGCTGAAGGAGAGCCAGATGCGTCAGATGTTTCCATGGAAACATTGTTTGAGAGATGAATGTTTACGTTCCATGGGAGAATTTGATGGCATTTGCCTTTATTTTTTTTTAAAAACTTTTAATATCAAAATCAAAGCTGAATATTGACCACTAGTATTTATTTTAACCTAATGTCCCAAAGGTAAGGGGCAGGGTTCCTCAACAACTGTGAACCTGTACCAATGCACTATTTACAGACAGTCATAGCCATGTTGACGTAAATAGTATTTCCTACTTATACAACAATTGGATAAACATAAGTTATTCAGATTGCCACATAAGGGGTATGTGGCATGGGAGCCGGTGAACCGCCGGACAGCTCCGGACAGCTCCCCAGAAGACGCGAGAGAAGAGGAACCAACATTCCACAGTGAGGCAGCTGTCCGGTGCTGAACCAGGGAGACAGTTGCAGCCACTCTATCAATCAGCCAGCTGTCTCCCATTTCGTAATTAGAAGGCACTGCATAAAGGGAGAGTCAAACACAACCCCCCTGTGTTCTGTCTCCCCTTCAGGGTTTAAAAAAAAAAAAAAAAAAAGGGACTGAGGCTGAAGATGGAGGAGATGATGGCACTCCACACAGCCCAGCAACAGTCAAGCCTGGTGGTGATCGAACCTCTTCGCCAGAACACCGAGGCACAGGCCCAACAGGGGGCAGGCTCAGTGGACCGGGTTCCCTTGCCTCCTAGCGCTCGACGTGCAAAGGATTGCCTCACCAAGATGGCCGAGGGCGACGACGTGGAGGCATTCCTTTGCATGTTTGAGCGCACTGCCGAACGGGAGATGTGGGAGTTCGAGCAATGGGTGAACATCCTGGCTCCCTTCCTCAGCGGCTCCGCCCTCAAGGCGTACCATGACTTACCCCCCCGAGCCGCAGAAGATTATAACTAGCCGAAAGCGGAGATCCTGAGTTGTGCGGGACTCACCAACGTGAGTGCTGCCCAGCGCTTCCGCACCTGGGGGTTCCAGCCGGGTCTGTCAATCAGCCAGCTGTCTCCCATTTCGTAATCAGAAGGCACTGCATAAAGGGAGAGTCAAACACAGCCTGAGGGGGAAGCGGTGGCAGGAAAACAACCGTCATTACACTTCTCCCGGGTTGTCTCTCTCTTGCTCTCTCTCTCTCTCTATTGCAGACACCGACGTCTCCTCCAACCGCCTCGCTTCCCGACCCAATCCAGCCCACACGACTTAACCTTGGAGAGGGACCGGATCTCATTGCCTGGACCGAAAGCCGTCCGGCAACAGAACATTGAGACATTATTAATCGTTTCTGTAAATAAATGTGAATCCAAGCCTTGGTGAATCTGTCTCGCGCCCGATTTATTGGCCACGCCTTCCCCAGGCGTGTGACAGGGTATCACATCAGTGCCCAGAGAATAATTGTATAATTATAATCATAATTTTTAAATTATTTTAGGCCCACAATGCATAAATATGCAATTATTGAAATAATATTCGATAAGCTACATCCCAGGTTTGAATTATAGAAGGATGGGATTTACTAATAGATTCAACAGAGCTTTCAAACAAAATGTTTTTGGAATGTTTAAGAACTTAAGAACTGTACTTTTTATGAACCTTTTTATAGTTTATATAAGTATATATGGTTGCTCTTATTATGTATTTTACAGTTGCTTGCGCTTTCTTTTATTACTTTCTATGTTGCTGTATTGAGTGAATCTTTTTCTAATGTGCTCATGCATGTATTTTGTTTGGTTTGTTTTCATTTTTTGATACCTTTTTATTATTATTTATTTGTTAGGGACATAGCATTGCCTTTTCAGTCCCTGACATATAAGCAAATACATATCAATCATATTGTTCAATTCAGTTCATGTATGTCATGTCCCCTGATGGCCTCTTCAAACCCTTGTATCCCACCCACAGGTATCAATAATTGCAAAATCTGAAACAAGAGGATTGTCTGAATTTCCATGTATTTTAATTTTTAAATACCGGCATTATACAGGTAACTACCAAAATAAAGGAAACACTTTAGTGAATTATGGGTTCTGATGGCTCTGTTATGGTGTATGACTGTATGACATGGCCCTCTGGGGATTGAGAGGTGGGGATAGAGAGGTGATTGCCCATTCAAGACAAGAGTGACATTGTGAGGAGGAAAGGAGAGACCATGACTAACTGACCACCAGAATCAACTGAATTATGGATGCTGTCTTGCAGAGAGACAGGAGGCCAGGAAGGTCCCTACATAAGCAATACCTTCAGCAGAAGATTACGTACTGCAAAGAAAAAATGCGGAACTAGAGAAGGAAATTAAATTGCTTGGGTGTAAATATAACCATGTAGAGGAAAGCTTTGTCTAAAACTAAACTCATGTTGCTAAATTAGCTAACATCAGATTGGTTTTTCAATATGTAACTAATGTTAACGTTACTTTTTTTACTGAACTGGGCAGAATTAACTAGCTGCATGGCTAGTTGGCCAGCTAGCTAATGCTGATGTCAATGAAGCCAATCATAGCTAGCTAGGATGCTTTGCTAGCTAGCAGTGGCTAGCCATGTTACTGTGAGATATGGATGGAAAATAAGCTAGGAAGCCTGTGTTATGGTTGATAACTAGCTAGAATTGCGGGTGGGTGAGATTTCGGGGCAAAATCTGTCAAATCATAAAGATAGGGATTATTTTATTTTATTTTATTCAGCCTTTTTCAGCATTTTCTCCAAGTTTAATTTCTTTTTTTTTTTCTGATGCCTACTAGTAGCCTCACATGTAAAAGTGTTTAAAGAAACACTTGTTAGCTAGCTTGTTGGCTAACTTAATAAAACTGCAGTTTGTATGAAATAATTTTTCTTTCTTTTAAGGGGACATTATGAGATCATGGCTTCATCTATGACTACTAAAGATAGATAGTTCTAGCTAGGCCATAGGTGCTGGCCAGCTAACTCCTTAGCTAAAACTGTTCACAAACTTTGCTTACTGTCTCTAGCTATATAACTAAATACAATTTCAATTATTATGAAAGTCTTGCACTTTATAAACATGTTTTTCTTTCATTTGAGGGATAATATGAGATTGTGGGTTCATCTGTAACTGCTGAAGCTAGCTTTCTACAGTATAATTCCAATGCTATTAACACTTCAGCAGAGGTGGAATGTTTTACGTTTTTTCTGTTTCAGTCATGAAATCAGACTTAACAGTAAGTGAATAATAGACCATGTAAATAATAAAGCTAATATATCTGGGTAGTGTAACCGGTTGATATCAAGTTATTTTAGGGCCACAATGTAAATTGGGACTGTTAATTTAGTTCTTAGTTGACCTACCTGGTTGAATAAAGATACAATTAATGAAATAGGCATTATAGGATGTTCATAGGGCATTCCCAGGAATTATAGGTCTGATTATGTACAGTTGCCATTGAAATTATTCTATGATCATTAGATTTTTTGTATATACGATACAAGGAAATGGTACATACTTGTGAATAAGGTTTCTGCAATTTCAAAGAATATATACTTTTTACATTTGGATTTCAGTGAAAAAAAGGATACAAAAATGATAAAATTTAACTGTGCACATTGGTTAAATTTCTGCCCTTAGTCAGACATCTCTGTGGCTATATAAACTATGGAAGAAAATCTGCTCTTAAAGGCAGGACAGCCATAAAAGAGTTAATGGTTTCTTGACTTTAACAGCAAACACGTTACAGACAGTTCAGCTTATTTAGTCTCACCAATATCATTTAGTAATGCTGGAAAGTTTACATCCTCCTGGGTGGAAACTACCGGCATTTTTCTATGGCAACTGCCTTAATGGTATGGTTGTTGAGGACCCTGTTGTAATTACCAGTGAGACAATGATTGTGACTGATTCTCACAGGGATTATAAAGAGAAACAAAGTGTCTGCGAGGGATTCGAATGTTATTATCATAAAGATGCAGATTGTGATATGATATGATTTTAATCCCTTTGGAGTTGTTATGGGGCTTTCTGGGAGGTAATAAGTACTGAGCATGACTAACATACAGCTATCCTGTTTGAATGGTGTTACAATATAGGAATTAAAAATATTTGTAAATGTTTAGGGAAGAGTATTTTAGTGTAAAACACTACATGGTGTTAACATTGATGCAAAGCCTTTACGTTGGAAAATACAGTAATAACAATAAATAATGGATATACAGTAGAGGTCTTGAAATGGGCTCTGAAACTATTTTATTTATACAGAATCTTTTGTGGGCAATAATATAGAATATATAAGTTAGTTTGAAACTAAGATTATATTAAAAAGAACAGAATTAACTTTGTTCGAGCCAGGAGTGGAAAATACTATGCAATCAGAAAACTGAAAGCAAGGATACAGACCAAATGCAAATGATTACTGAAATCGCGAAATAATCAGGGATAATTTTGGGTCCGCAAGAAATAATAAAGTGCTACACATGATAATCAAAGACTCCTTGAAAATTCTACCAAATCTCCCACATTTCTAATTTCACATGATTTCGTATGACCTACATTCTGTTATTTTTAGCCTATTGCTTAATGACCGTTCCCTTTCCAGATCTATTCTTACTATTCATTCTCACTTTTCCATTCATAAAGTTTGATTTAAAAATGTTTTTTTCCTATTCCTATTGCTGCAGTCATACACGTGTGCATGCAAAAACAGTTGCTATAAAACTCCGATTTTTAAACTTTGCAGTCCACCAGCTTACCTGTCTAGTCACTGCATCAGAGGAGTGTACTTCATAGGCAGTTGGTGTAGGCAGGCACCCGTTTTTCCTCTAATCATTGTTAGCTTTCCTGTAGTGCTGTGTAGCCTGTAGTGGGGAAATTAGAAACTGGCTTGCAAGCCAGACAATCAGAGGAGTGTATGTGCTTCAGTTGCACACCAGTTGCTAGAGGCACAATTGGCGATTCCAATTTAGGATCAGTTTAAATATGACACACCCCAATATCTGTTCTAACCTTTCTCGGTGTCACCTGTTAGATAGGCTCAGCGAGTGGGTGGGCGTCTCTGGGCCCTTTTAAGTCCAACTCCGGTCCCCTGTTTTGGCTCCACTTCTTTTTGCCTTATACATGCTCCCCCTAGGCCTCATTATCAATAACTTTAAGGGTGTGTCATATCACTGCTACGCGGATGATATCCAGCTGTATTTTTCTTTTAGACCTGATGATATGCTGAAACTCAACATACTACACGAATGTCTGTCTGCCATTGAAGACTGGTTGGCGAGTAACTTCCTCCAGCTCAATGCGGCAAAGACTGAAGTTCTGATCATAGCCTCAGATAGTGTTGCCGCAAGGGTCGCAAATCATATGGGGTCCCTAAAAGGAAATGTCCGCTCTGATATTAGACACCTTGGTGTTAACTTTGATCAATCTATGCATTTGGACAAGCATGTTAAATCTTTGACCCGCAGCTGCTTTTTCCACCTCGTTATTAATGTATTTTAATGTACATTAATGTATTAATGTATTTTAATTTCGATATTTGACATTTTTTATTGTGACCTTGTTGTGAAGCACTCTGTGCACTCGTGCTGGGAAGGGTGCTATATAAATAAAGTTTTATCTTATCTTATCTTATCACCTTTTCAGCCTAAACTCTGGTGTGGTCATATTCGTTTATTTTTCAGTTGTGCTCTCCGTCTTATTCATGCAGAAAAATAGCTTCTCCCTTTCCAGTTGTCCACAATATACAGGTAACTGCCAAAATAAAGGAAACAAATAGTTCTTACTCACAAATGAAGGGTTCTAGCAGCTCTGTTATAGTGTGGGGTGTATTTTCTTAGCATGGTTTAGGTCCACTCAACCCCTTAGAAGGAAAGGTAAATGCCAATACATACAAAGCCATACTGAGTAGTCACCTTCATCCTATGGTGAAGCATTTCTATCCTGATGGGAGTCTCTTCAAGGATGGCAATGCCCCCATCCACAGGGCACAAGTGGTTACTGAATGGTTTGATGAGCATGAAAACAATGTAAATCATATGCCATGTCCATCTCAGTCACCAGATCTCAACCCAATTGACCACTTATGGGAGATTCTGGAGTGGCGCCTGAGACAGTGTTTTCCACCACCTTCAATAAAACAAATTATGGAATTTCTTGTGGAGGAATGGTGTTGGGTCCCTCCCAATAGAGTTCCATATAATTCATGATAAGGTGCATTGAAGCTGTTCTGGTTGCTCATAGTGGCCCAACACCCTATTAAGACATTTTATGTTTATTAAGGTGTTTCCTTTATTTTGTCAGTTACCTGTATATCTGCTCACTTTAATCGTTGTTGCTCTATATTAATTTGCTTTGAACTGTATAGTATACAGTACTAATTGACTGAAATTAATAAATGTTTACTTGTAGTTCAATGATCATTTCTACTTATTTAATATTTTGTTTCTGAGTTACAAAATACTGACATACGTACATACAGACCAATTACTTGGTCTCACTTTAGATTAAATGGCTGTAATATATGTGTAATTAGATTGCACCTACATAGATGTATAGAATCAAACCCTAGAAAATTTTGACAGAAACTGACCCAAGCCATCAACAGGCCACACTTTAAGTGTTTGATGGAGAGGGAGATTAATTTTTAATTTATGATTCAGGGAAGGACCAGTGCAAGCCTGGTTCCGACCCCTTTTTACCTCTAGTGGACTGAGATGTTGTAAAATGTTTGGAGTTGGCTTCCTTGACCCCTTTGAAGCTCTGATAGAGGAGTGAGGCTGTCTCAGAAGCCCCCTCTATGTCTGAACCATGCTCCACGTCTCCAAATAATTAGCGCAGGAACACTGCGCTGATGGGGTAGTGCCCATGGGAACTGACTTCGTGTCAGTATCTGGCAGTATCTGGTCCAGTTAATTCCTCTGATCTCTTTTTCTGTAACTCAGTCACGGTAGAGTCCCTCTTTCCTGGGATTAATGGAACCGGTTGTGGTTAACACCGTGTGAGATATCCAGACCTGCAGAGGTTTATTGACCTCCTCCCAATTTCAGAGTTAAGCACGTGCATAGCAGAAGTCAAGCAACTTTTTCCACCCAACTGTTGTATTAGCTGGAGGAAATTAAGCAGGTGCTTAATTCGGCCAACTCTGAATAGAGCGCAACAAAATATTATTATTATGATTTTTTCATGGTTTTCATTGCAATTCCAGTTAAATTGGTTTATCCAACCTTTTCCTTCGCAGTGTTACAGGCATGGTATGCAGCTGCCAATAACAATGTTTATCGCTATATTACTGCACTGATCTCTTGCGTGAACAATGATTGTTCTTACCATGTATGTCACTCTGGATAAGAGCATCTGCTAAATGCTTAAAATGTAAAATGTTGCTGTGTGACCATGCAGTTTGTCCAGTAGTTCAAATTGAGAGGTCGGAGGAAATTGTAAGGCTTACATTGCAATTAATTAGGTGTACTATGCAATTAATTAGCAAATATTACATTTGGAAACAATCATGAATGTTATTATGCACTGCTTCTCAACTAGTGAAAAACATTGTGACTCTACTCATTACAAGTGCTTCCTCTCACCACCTCCTCAAACAACAACAAAACTGGTGTTGCTGCTAATAAGGAGATATGCCTGCCTTATCATTGCATGATGACTTACACTTGATTTCAGCTAAACCTTCTAAGAAACATCAACCTTTCAATACAAAAGGTAAATGGCTTAAAGGCTTTTGGAAAACCGCATGTACTCTCACATGCTTTGAAGGCTCATATTGAGATATACACATCATGTATGCCACAGCCACATTGTGACTTGCAAACCCAAAACAAAGCCAACAAAGACAAGATTTCATTCACTCAACATCCAGGCAGTGCCACACGAAGTCTCATTTTTACTTTTATAATATAGGTGTATTTTATTATTACAAATAACACAGTTATCTTGTGCTCTGAAAACTGTACATTAACAAGGAAAAATGCAACAAATTAGAAAAGGGTGAAGGAGAGATTCAAACAGAACCTGATTCAGGGAAAGGGAGTGGAGGTAGTTTAGGGCAGGGAAAAGGAAGAGGCTGGACAGTAGACTTGGTCAGCGATGGGGGCGGGGGTTGGGGGCGGTGTGGTATTGGCAGTGATATTATAACACACCATTACATTATTACAGAACACTTATAGTTCAGTGACCCAACAGTGTGGGGAATATAGAAAAAATATATATTCCGAAGCACAGAAGACAGATATTTGCTGAAATTCATCCCATGTTTACACAATTAAAGTACTGTACCACAGGACTCTCTCGGGAGCCTTGTGCTTTCTAGAAATGTGCAACACCAAATCTCTTCTGAATCACAGTTTCTATACTCTCATATAAATAGATCTTTTATTTTCATAGAAGCATTTATATATTCTAGATATTTCAAGTACACTTTGTCAATGATATGATATGCCAATACCTGCCATAAAACACACACACACACATATATATATATATACATATATATATATATATATATATATATATATTCTGCTTATATGTTAATTTTCCACCAGATCTCACTTTTTCTTAACACTCATGGTAAAACACAAAAGGGTATGTTTCCTCTCACAGTATGAATCCTGTCAGACATGCTGCTCTGAACTATTGCCATAGAAGAGGCCCAGAGTCTGAAGTACTACGAGGCAGAGTACTTATCCGATGGTCTGTTTTCTTCAGGGTGAGGGTCTGATCACCCCCCAACCCCCATAACAAAACCAGACTGATGCACTGCTGTAGTCACAATCAACTGTTCTCCCATTGAGATGTGTCTTTGTAACTCCAGATCTCCAGCTTGTAATATTACCTTTTCTACCTCTTTAATTGACTGAGCCCCTTTCATATTTCTGCACTTGCATTTATGATCACTGATTCCTATTTCACGCTATAATGAATTGAATTGATACATTTGAAAAACCAAATGCCAACAGCATGACATGGACTAGGAGTGATGATGTGAATTGGGGTAGAATTATAATTATAGTAAGCAGTAATAACAGTAATAATACTACTACTAATAATAACAATAATCTTTGTCATCATAATATTATGTCCAGCTCGGTAACAATCAGTCCCACTGTCTTCAGTGTAGAGTTTAAAGGCATGGTCGATTTGAGCAGGATCTTGTGAGTTCTTTTCAGCAGTTCTGCTCAAAGCTATGAAACAAACACGACACAAAACGCGGACTGTGTCCATCTATCACAGAGTTTAAAAAACTGCCAAAAAATGCAGCCGTCGCAGTCCCACCATTCCCGCCTTGCTTGGGGGGGGGTGGAACAATGTGTGCACTTGTTCTGCGGTGCTTCAGCGTGGCTGGAAGACGCCACATCAGCAAGCACTAGTGGCTGTCCTTTGACTGTCCTCTCCCAGGGGTTCTATGTCAGTCAACGAAGCACAACAATTTCAGGCCTGAAAATACACCATTCTCGAGCCTGGATAAAAGAGAGCAGAAAACTAGTAGCAGCCCAAATCAGAACAGAACCGGACTTCTCTTGCCCCCTCTGTGTCAGATGCTCCATCCAAGGGGTCTTGCCGTTCCTCTCCGTTTTTTTGTCCGTGTTATGGAAAGGAAGCAAACACGAAACGCTTTCTATCCTCTATCTCTGAGAGTTTGTAGATTCTGTTCTGCTCTCTGACCTCTCTCTCTCTCTCTCTTCGTTTCTGCTCTTCTTTAGCTGTGCGTGTGTTCTCTTCAGCCCAAATTGAAATGAGGAGAAGACTCTCGGCGGAACAGTGTGTCTCCTTCACACCTCGGTCTGCAGGTCGATAATCTCCTGGCCCACCAGTGGGATGGTGGCATTCGTCTTCTCCCACTCCACCGCCTGTAGCTGCACGGGTGAGGCAGGCAGGGGCTCCAGGTCTTTCAGCACCCAGGAGGGGGGTGAATGCGCCTTCTGGACCCCTTCCCAAGCCCGTTCACTGGGGGTCTGTGGCTTGTCCTGTCAGGAGGAAGTCAGTGTCAGAGAGCAGGCCCAGTGCATACACACTACAGTGGCAGTCACCTGTCAAACAAGTGCTGGCTACAGCATTTCCTGTTAGTGTTCACTGAACATGAAAGACAGGGGCGTTTGAGGTCAAGATCAAGGCCAGGAGAGTACAAGGGTGATACTGAGCCAGAGACAACAGTGTGCCTAAAATGCTATTTATTTTCCATCATGCAACCGTCCATGTGAAGGTTTTTGTTGACTTAAAAGTTTAGATTTATCCATCTCTGGCCTGTTTCATAATGACGATCCCTGACCATGTTGTTATGGTTATATATCAGAAGCTCAAATCAAATACAACATGGCCAATTAAGTACTGTCCTGCTGGGCTGCTGGCCACAGTTGGCACTGGCACGGTCAGGGTTCAATAGTAGACCATGTGCATGTCCATACACTGGAACCCAGTTTTAGTAGAATGAGCCATATGAGCAACCCCTCACTTGTTACATGGCAAGCATTCATTATTTTTATGATGCAGCATATCGTCCTATCTATTGTGATTAAAAGAAGAAAAAAATTAAAAGAATTAAATGAAGAGAACTCACGCTCAGGTTGGTTTTGTCGCTGCCACCAGAAGAGACGCTCCACCTCTGCACAGGCTGGAGAGAACACAAACACAGCCTGTGCTGTAAGTCATCTTGCTCACACATTTTCATTTGAAAAAGGTCAAGGCTTTTTCAATTATTCTGAGCGCAGTAAAATAAGATCCCAATAAGAACCGATTATTTTTTCCTACAGATGCAATTGCTTGTCTGTGAAATTGCAAACCATTGTATGAAAAGTGCTACATAAACAAAGTCATTATTTTACGTAAGTATTATTAAGTATTTTCTTCCCCATTATGACTAAAATGGTGTTTCATTTTGTGCACAGAGCTGCTGCTGATTGGTGATCTTTATTGAAACTGGCAGGCTGTTGCCATTCAAAGCAGGCTCATAGTAATTATCAGAGACAGGTAAGCTATTTGTAGCTTAACAGCCACCATTTCTGAGGAAACAGCTGCAAGTGTCTCTTTGTCCCTCACCTTGCAGTCAGAGGGAGGGGACTCTCTATCCTTTTCGGTGTGGTGCAGTTTCCGGTTCAAATCCTGGAACATGTCCTGGTGGCGCTTCCGTGTGTGCATGACCTTCTACATGGAACGCAAAACACAGTAGAACACGTCGGTCAGTGATACCATCGCCCCTCTTATCCAGCACAACACCATCATTTAATTACCGGGAAGCAATTGCACTTTCCGTTTTACGTTCAAATCATTACTACAATACTTTCAGTAAAAATTGAATGATAAATTATGGAATTATGCTAACTGTGAAAAGCTAATTGGTTTGGCTTTCTATGTTGGGCCTACATTTCAGTTATACTGAAATGACCAAGTGATCAAATTAATTGGAACTATCATTCATAATCCACAACCTATTAGCGGCTTCACACCGAAAAACAGGCCTACTTTGACCACACATTAATACGCTAATTCTTAAATAGAAAATAGAAAATAGAAATAGAAAATGAAAAAAAAGATAAATAAATACCTCAAAGTCTAGTTCGGCATAGCGGGACTTTTGCCTCTGTAAAGGAATTCATAAAGGAAAGAAGAACATGGTTACTTTCATGGAGATTTCAAGATTCCATCTTTACATTGCATTTTGACATTGTTTATTCAAACTGAATCATGAGGGAAGCAGAACAGTAACTGCCAGTCCTTCATATCATTTCTCAGTGCAAAGTACAGTATACCTCTTTGAATTAAGCCTGGTTTGGAAAGAGATTATTTGTGTTTAGTGAGGCTCAGTCTGTTGATAAAATTAACAAGAAATGTTACGTAAGCCCTGGAAAAATTGCCATAAGTTCCATAGTTGTTTGCTTGAGATTGAATTCTACCATAGCCAAATAACTGCAAATGTGGTGTAGATCAGCAATCAAAACTATTGGTAAAAGTGGAAGTGTTTTGACTATATCCCCTGTAATGAACTCACTCATTGATAGCACACCACTTCAAAGCGCATAAATGACGGAAATTGCTTCTTTCATTTATTTTCCAAAGGGAATGCAGTGGCATGTGGTTTCCTTGTCATCCTTCAGTGCTAAAATGGTTGCCATATGTTGCCTCCAGTCATTGGATTAGATTTGAGTTATGGGGAAAAGGGCCGGAAGCTTGAGTGCGTCTGTAATAATGCTGTGACAAAATGGCCATTACACTATGAAGCAGTGTTTTGGGTGGTGTTATGCACAGGTGTGCAAATTGACACATAAAGCCTGATGAGAGAATTTGTATTGTATTCTGACTCATTGACAGCTTTTTAGGGCAGAATGGAAAAGCATACTGCCTCCCACAACTCCACCTCCACGCAGAACACTTAATAGACCCTAAGCTCTCACTGGCTTAGCCTAATGGGCCACCACTTTAGAAGAAAAATTGTCACCATGGTGATAGACAATTAATCGGATGCCCTTTCATAATTGAGAAAGGTCTTCTCACAGTGCTATGCAGTCCCCCCCATAGACTCCCTCTCCACACATCCCACCCCCCCCCAACACACATTAATTTGATTCACGTGGTGGTATTTCATTTTGATATTCCCTGCAGAACAGCTCAATTCAGTTTGGTGAGTGTGATTGAGGCTAATTGACCTAATTAGGTATGGTTGAGAGAACAAGTAGAACTGTGTGCGTGGATCCTCAGGTAAAGTGTACCTGGAGTGGGTCCAGTCAAATAATAGGTAATAGAGCATGCAGTGCACCATCCCCTTGGAGACTAAACTAATTTGATGTCCCAGGCAAAACAAAAAATAACTAAGGACTAGTTTCTGATTAGATTTGTAGTGCTAGTCTTGTAAGTAGTGGAATGGCTTAGCACAAAGTTGGTGCATAAGTCATAGCTTGTAAAATATTACTCTTCTATAAACATGAAACTCAGGTTATGCATATAATAATGACAGGAGCAGGCTAAATTCTGTGTCAGTTTCAGCACCGACCTTCAGAGCTGCATGTCAGATTCGCTGTCAAGGGTGTCAACATTATTAAGAAGCGCTAATGAGCAGTCTGACAGATTCTGACAGACAGTCTGTGCTGCATAATTAGTCCCATTCCTATGTCACGTACCCCAGGAACGAGAGATGTGAAGTAAAGGCCAAATGTAGCCTGGATGCGAAACGTGCTGTAGACACAGCATATGAGGTGAGCGTGCGCTCGCCTCCAGCTAAGACCTGCCCTTCTCTCTGAAGCCCTTCTCTCTGAAGCCCGTCTCACCTCTAGGGAGCTCATGGACAGCGTGGAGACGGTCTCGCTCTTGGACATGGAGTTCCAGGACTCTCCGGCGTCGCACATGCTGCTGGTCACGTGGGACTCGCTGGAGATGTTGTGCAGATTCTGGATGGGGGAGTCCCTCTCGGAGCAGGAGACGCTGATCCGGTCCGCGGGCAGACTCTTCAGGCCGAAGCCGGACCCGGGCTCCACCACGGGGCTGCTGAGGTGGACGAGGCGGGTCTGGGGCAGCTGCTCGATGCTGATGTTGTACTGGGCCTGCTCCTCCTTGGGTCGGGTCTTGAGCGTGGAAGTGTTGTTGGGCAGGAGCACGTAGCTACTGCCGTCCACCACGCCCGCCTCGGAAGAGCCCCGGCTCAGGTCAGCGTCCAGCTGCTTGAAGAGATCCCCCTCGCAGATGTAGATGGACTTGCTGCCGGGCAGCTCCCCCCCCATCCGGCTCTTGTCCCTCTTGAGGGTGAGGGTGTGGCTGCCGTAGTCGACCACGTTCTGCAGGTGCATCTTGTTCATGTTGGCGGGCAGCGTGTGGAAGTTGGAGCCCTTCTGCATGGGCTGCTGGTGGGGTGCCTTCTCGTCGGCCTGGGTGAGTGAGGGGCGCTTCTGGGTGGCTAAAGACAGAGGAAGGCCGGGGTCAGAAGGTGAAATGATTTAAGGCTGAGTCTAAAATGGTATCTGAGTCCAGACAGTCACAGTGAGCCAATGCTTTTATGTGTCATGTATTGTATCACCACATTTGTAAAAGCACATGTAAGTACCATTATCCCAAAGCCATTCAGTGCTAAATGAAGAGAATGTTAGATAAGAGAGTGATAGATTTATCAATGTGTGATGGATGAACAGTGACACAATGCTGTAACTTTGTGCTTGGTGACTACATGGTGTGGTGACGCCATGTCCTTGTAAATGCAGGTGATAGCTACTGCGAAAGCCAAGGAGGCTCACCTGGTCTACCGGACGAATCGACATCTTTCTCGAAATTGGACTGAAACGAAAAAAAGAACAAATACCAATGTAAGCCACACTGAAGTTGTAAAAACCTGGTAATATCCACGTTAGCAAGTCTAGCTTCAGCACTCACCATGAGCTGGGTGTGGCCATTTTGGAAAGAGCTGCTGGAGTCTCCGTTCCCGTCATCCTTTTGGTCAACCACTCGGCACTTGACCGCTTCCTGAACCTAAAATGCACACAGCACAGTGTCAATACACTTTTGTTCCACAGTCAAAGCTTCTCAGTCAAGATATCAACAACCCCCATGTCCCAGGTGCCTCCTGTTTACCTCTCTGCGCAGAATACAGTGGACCATGACAATGACGAAGCCCTCCAGGGAGTCAAAGACGGCAAAGAGGATCTGGAAGAGGGCGGAACGGCGGTCGGTCATGGCCAGCACGGCGGACATCCAAGTGAGGGCAAGCAGGGGCAGCACTACACACGAGCTCCACAGTGACGCCCTGAAGGAAAATTACAAATTAATTAAGTTGAAAAATAGACACAATACTAATTTATAAATCAAGACATTGCACCTCATCATAATATTTCAAAGCAAAAATTACACCGATTGTTTGGATGATGGGTTTAAAGTGCTGAATATATATCTGATGATATATATCTAGTGCATTTTGCAATACTTTTGCTGGATGATGTGAACCTCTATGCTCAGCAATCTGACTTTTGTTTATCTGGCCTTCCTCCTTTCAAGAGGCAGTTGATATTTCTGCTTTCCATATATAATCAATATGTAGATCCTATCCTATGACTATTAAGATTTAAAATAGCTGTTTCCATCAGTGTATGTGCAGTATTATGAATGAATCCATACCCAGCTCGCTCCTTCAATTTCACATCTGTGATGCCATCCTTGGACACAAGTTTATTGAAGACCAGAATCCCAATAACCATGTTGACCTGCGAAAGACAGAGACAGACCCAATGAAGGAGTGACTTTCAGAGAGCTTTGTCTGGAAAGGTCTAAAAAGCAATAGGCAAGCCTGCCTGGCTCAAGTACCTTGAAAAAACACTGTTCATAAGTTCTTCTTCGTCGTTTGGGTATATTATTTTCCTGCTCCCCTAGGCTCGGGGCCGAGGGGCTATCCTTTTACCACCTCAAGCCTAGGGGGGGTTCACCCAGGCTATATTTCGGGGCACACCTCCAGCAGCCATGTCACCGTGTCGTCATCCAGAACCGACAGACCATGGATCCCATTGGGTGCCCGATAAATCGGGCAATCCAAGATGACATGGTCTGCGGTTTGTTCCTCTGCGCCACACTCGCAGGCCGCGCAGGAGGCCAAGCCCCATCTGTGCATCGATGAGCAGAAACGCCCGACGCCAGTCCGGAGGCGGTTAAGCCTCACCCACGCCAGTCGGGCAGGTCCACCCCGATGGGGGAGGACCGACGCCTGGGATGAAGTCACGGAGTCTAGAGGTGTTTTTCTCCCACTCCGTGCTCCAGGTGTAATCCACCCACCGTGCCGCACTGATATTAAGGTCGCTGCATTGCTGCAGGAGTTCCCGTGCGGCAGGCACAAATGGGTGTCTCGACTTGAGGCGCGGGGAGGCTCAGCTGTTAGAGTGAGCCTTTCATGAAGCAGATGGTTTGGCTCCATGGCCCGGCATGCGAGACGTGCTATGGCTCCCCCGCACGGCGAAGCCCAGCGGGCTGGATGCCTGCAAGGATGGAGAGGTTGTCCACAGGAGTGGGACGCAGGCATCCTGTCACAATGCGCAATGCTTCGTTGATAGGCGATCGATGAGGCGGGTGTGAGCACTGCGACACCATACTGGCGCGCAGTACTCACTAGTCGAGTAGACAAGGGCCAGGGCAGCCGCACGCAGTGTTCTTGCCCCGCGCCCCAGCCTGACCCGACTAGTCGCCTCATCAATGCCACACGAGATGTTAGCTTCTTGCGCAGTGACGCGAGGTGTCGGCGAAACGTGAGCGACCTGTCCAGTGTCACGCCGAGGTACGTTGGCTCAGCGCAACATGGCAGGGGTATTCCGCCGATATTTACTCGGAGCTCACGTTTGGCCTCCTTGTTGTAAAGATGGAAGGCTGCCGACACCGTCTTTGCCTCGCTGAGCTTCAATCTCCATTTCTGGAGGTATGCCACTAGTGTCTTCATATCCTGGCCTAATGTCCCCTCCAATGACTGCCAGTCTCCAGCAGAGTACACCAACGCGAGGTCATCTGCGTAGGCATACTTCCGCGAGACTGTGTCAGGCAAGTCATAGGTGTAGATGTTATAGAGGAGGGGGGCCAGGACCGATCCCTGGGGGACGCCCTGTTCTTGAGGCGTCGTAACCTACTTCGCTGTCCGCTACCGGTGGTGAGGGTGAAGCTGCGATTTCGGACAAGCTCCATGATCATTCTGACCATGTGCCTGTCCGGCAGCAGGCGGAGCAGCTTGCAGGTGAGGCCGCGATGCCATACGGTATCGTAGGCAGCCGTCAGATCGACAAAACGGCTCCAGCCTTCTTTTTTGGCCGAGAAGCTGTCCTCGATGTCTTGGGTCAACAAAGTGACTTGGTCTACGGTCGATCTCCCCCGCCGGAACCCAGCCTGCTCCCGGGAGCAGTGGGTCAACAATCGGTTCGACGCGGGCGAGATAAGACGCTCAAGGATCTTGAAGGGGATGCAGAGCAAAGAGATGGGACGGTAGCTCTTAGGGTCCCCTTCAGGCTTATTCGGCTTCGGGATCGCGACAACTAGGGCTCTTCTCCAGATTTTGGGGATCTTCAGTTGGCGCAAGCAGGAAGAGAGGAAAGCTCTTAACCAGGACTTCAGAGCAGGTGCAGCATGGAGTATAAGCTCCGGGCAGATGGAGTTAACCAAATAATAATGTTACCAAAAAATAAAATGTTTTGCAAAATGATAACCTAATAATGATGACCAGAACACTACTAAGAGAGTTCTTCACAGACCTAATAATTCAATATAAATAGATATGTATGTACCATTTAAACATACATACTATATCTATGATTCAACAGGATAGCATTACAAATCTCAGATAATAAGCACATCTCTCAGCGTTTATACTATAATATACATATCATAGATATAATACTCTTTAAAGGTAAATAAAATAATGGTTACAGGGTTAGTAAGTAGCAGTAAGGTTGAAATACCAGAACGACTGCTGCTGCTGGTCCCACAAATGAGTACAGGAGGCCGCCTTCCAGAGAGAGCCAACAGCTACAGGAGAGGAAAGAGAACAAACATGATACGTAAGCACAGGGTGAAACAGACACACATTTGTGCTGTGTGAAACCTGTAGGGTGTTTGAGCATTTTCACTCATGAAGGACACTTACTAGTTGACAGTGCCGTATCCCTTGGTCTTGGTGAAGCCCACAGACACTGCCACGACCAGCGCAGGGAGTCCTGGAGGGGAGAGAGACTAGAGTCAGTACTGGACGGGGGTATTGTAGATCTACGGAGACGAGGCCACAGAAAGCAGAAGCAGGAGACAGAGAGAGAGAGAGAAAGAGAGAGAAAGAGAGAGAGAGAGTAGGATATGGGAAGGAAAGGGAGAAGGGAGCTTGAGAAAGCAGGAGGGGAGAGAAAGAGAGAATCAGAGAGGGAGGTAATGAGAGGACAGAGACTGGGACAGACAGAGGGACAGGCAGACAGTGGACACTCACCCCAGCCCAAACACAGGAAGCGCTTGCGGATGATGCGGTTTCTCAGGCGACCCGTGACCGCCATATAGGACTGCCATGCCTCAGTCAGCACCCAGCAGAAGGAGGAGAGGAAGAAGAACTGGAGGAATGCAGCCACCAGCATACACACCACCTATGACAGAGAGAACGAGGGAGAGACAATGTTAGTTGGCACGACGGTCAATTGTTTTTCACAACCCAGCACTGAACCTTGAAGTGGAGAGTAGAGGAAATGAGAGGGGAAGAGAGGAAGGGAGAGGAGATGAGAGACGAGAGAGGACAGGAGCTGAACTATTGGACAGTACCTTGTTGCGAGCTTGAGTCTGTCCGATCAGAATGAGGGCATTGGAGCAGATGATGGAGAGGCAGAAGTTGATCAGGATGACGGAGCGCTCAGAGCGGATATACCTGGAGGAGAAGATGTAACAGTGAGGTGGAGCACTGCCAGGAGGGGTCAATATTGAAGCATGTCTGGGGTTAATCTGGAGGAGAGCATTGCTGCCACATATTGATGCCATCATTTATTTACATTTAGGTTAATGATAAATTCAACCTCATTACATCCAGATATATTACATCCTCACATCTCTAGATGTAAGCCAGCAATACTTGAAATGTAAAATAATTTGGAGTGCTTTGTGTAATTAATGGTACTGAAATAATTACACAAATATGGCATTTACCATACTGATAGGGGATTCAAATCTGGGGTTATAGGTGGGTCAGAGTTTAGGATCAGGGAGTGGGCAGGTTGAATGGACAATACATGTGAAGATCACAATACATACACACAGTAAATGCATAGTACTAAAAAACAGGAACTGTCCACACAGGAAGTGACAGGGCTAGGAGTGTGATCTCTGCACACAGGGAATAACAAGCAGGGTCTCTTACTTCCAGACGGACACATAGATGATGATCAGCAGGAGCAGTGTGAGGGAGGAGACCCCACAGCCCACGATCAGTGTCACGGATGGGAGCAGAGATTTGTCCATGATCTGGAAGAGAGAGACACACAATGCAGGAGCTTAGATTAGGGATACACACACACACACTCACACACAAATGACACACAGGCACACTTGCAGACACAGGCATATGTGCAGACACACACACACACACACATATAATTAGGCCAGAGTGAAATAGCAAGGTGACTTCAAGGTGACTTGTGAAAACTTGAATTACTGAAGGATAAATGTCGTTATGATTGGTAGTTCCAACAAACTTATTAATTGAGGCACAAAAGATATTGGTCACATGTGCGCATATACTGCACAGTATACGTATGCATCTTTTGACTGACCTAACTGTATGACTATTCCATATGTTACCACAGCCTTTCTCTCTGTTGCCATGGTGATGTGTTAGCACGGTCACGGGAGCAGTGGTAGCTGCAACATCAACCCGCTGCTGTAAGTGGGCTGCGCACATGCGCATGCCTGTATGCGCGCGTGTGCACGTCCATGTGCCCAGCAACACCGCTGCCCGCTGCACAAGGGCAGACAGGTGGGCATTAATCACTTGCGCATTAATCACCAGTCCCTCCTACGCCCCCGACAGCAATTAAACCTTGTCACCTGACCCGTGCCAGCACTCAGCCGTTTCACAGAGAGTCTCATCACTAAGCGCCCCCCTCCCTAGCACATGCTGTGCAGGTACGGATGCACGGGAGGGCACAAAGTGTCCCCGTTATTCACGCTGCTGATTCACCAGAGGAGGGGGGCGATGGAGCCCCCGACTAATGGAAGACTCCTGGGCGCACCCTCGCTGAGCTGCTAATTGGTCGAGTTTGGGGCCTTGTCTCAGCTTGAGATTTGATGTCTGCGCCAGGACAAATTAATTCGGCGCCTTTGATCAATCTGCACCACATTGAGCGCTATGAAAAACGATTGAGGGTATAGTAAGGTGGGATGGCTGGGGGACCTTTCCAATCGGAGTAGGAGTTCCCAATCAAAGCAACATGTTTGCGCGGTGAATATCTTCAGTGGTTCGGGACCATGAGCAAACTAGAACTGGGGACATCAATATTCAATTATACGGTGCACCTGCTCCTGTTACGTAAACAAAGCAAGCTTCTGAAACTGAAATGTAGATGGCTGCTCCCTACTGACTGTCCACTTGCAGTACTTTAACACTGGCAGGTCAGAGGAGTCCAAAATCTGCACGCATCCAAACTAGAAGATCACGTCATCTACTGACTGAAATGATGTGGGAAATTAGCAATGTGCTGGATCTCTGGTCTAATGGAATGGTCTAAGCCAGCCTCCATCAGCTCCCCCCCCAAACGGAGTTCTCTATACAGATTGCAGCTCAGTGCTATTGAAGATGTCTAAACCACACTTCACCAGCTGTGCAAGATGGGACATGGCAGCATTTCAGGAAATGAGGAAATTCAGCAAATCAGGAATTTCGGAGGAATCATCTGCAGCCGTTAGTCACAGTGATCCCACAAACTCAGAGGGTGCTGCAATTTCCTTTCCCTCCTGAACGTCACAGAATAAAGCCGCAGCAATACGTGGGCAGCCTGATATCACATGGTTTGTAACCAAGTTCGGCCAGGAGCAGGATTCAAGAGGTATTGGAGTCTAGGAAAAGGGCTTTTTTTGTGGAAGGAAAATAAATGCCCGTATTCCAGATAAATAATATTCTAATGAGTGAAGGCTGTAGCAATGCACAATAGAACAGAACTAATTCCATCAAAATGTACAATGAGGTTTTTGTCTTTAATATTATACCCATGAAGCACAGTGGTTCCCTCCCTCCCCAGCAGCCAAACAGTCTGCGCAGGAGAAGGAACAGACTAAGGTGCAGCTGCATTCTCCGTGTATGAGGTTTATTATTCTATAATCTAATGTCACAGATCAGTGTCTACAATCTGAAGACCCTGAAAACGCCCAAGAAATGGGTTAATGGTGATGGTCTGGGGCCTTAGTCCCCCTGTATCAGGGCCCATGTCTCACACAAAAGGCTGTCTACAGCTTCTGTCTTCTGCCTTTTGTAGCCAACGGGTGCAGCGGATGCCGTTACCAAGGTAACTAGTGAAGAAAATTCTGCTTCCAGTCTAAGAATATCTAGTATTACTGAATAGAAATGAAAAGATGCTGCACTTCCCAAAAGAAAAATAAGCAGACTATTTGATCATTAGTCACCCCCACCCCTATTACTATGACATGACTAACCTCAATGCAATGAATTTGTCGCCAAAGTGGCTTTGTTTGTTTGTTTGTGTGTTTATTCATTTGCACCCCTAAATACAACATGCACAGAGCTCCATGGAAACCCATTTCAAATGAGGAATACTCATTCATGCATTTCAATTATGCAATATGGAGAAAAATAATGATGTCTATTCTTTCTATTCTTTATTATACACGATAACAGGATTGCAAAACATATCTCTAAAATCTAGTACACACATTTAAAATCTCAAATTCCATTTCTGATTGTAGTGGCATTGATGTGTGTGCTTGTAATGCACAATATATGCAAATTAATTTACCAGCGCTTTGTCAAAACTGATCATTTTCCGTACAGCCTAAAATAAAAATAAAATGTCTAACGGAACATTGAAGCAAATATAAATCTGAGCATTTTGCAATAGCATACACTGAAATATGGAGCAACACTTGTTTGTCACGCCACAAAACCCTTATGCATTTGTCCAGACTTCGACTATGGAATGCCACAAACCCAGCGGTAAAAACAAGGGCGGGATGACAAAGACCGTTGTTATGTACAACCCCCCCCAACTTAATACACGGTTTCAAAGCACCAAAGACAAACGTATACATTTAAGCAACAATATATGCAAGTATTGTCCTACCGTGTCAGGATTTTGCCGCGCTAAAATGGCGAAGGTAGAGAGTCTGTCACACACACATTTGGTTCTGAATGAATCGACTGGCACCGCTCTGCAGCCTCGCGCAGACCAGGATCCAAGCAGCGAAGAACTGCAGCGGGCGAAAGGAGAAAGAACGACGTATTAGACAGAACCCCAGTCAAATCCGTCAAATTAACTAGATTTTCTGATTAATCATTTGCGCTTTCCACTACATAAGAAAGAAAGAAAGGAAAACGTGCTGGACATGGAGACGGATAAGGCAATCTGAGGGAGCATACACGGGTTTCTGCATGGCCAGGTTATTGCAATGCAAGGGAATTTATATATGTGCCAAGATATTTGTCAGTATGCATTGTTCATTATACCATACATTATTATTATTATTATTATTATTACTATTATTATTTGTAATGGTTATAATAATAATTATTGATAGTTAATTGAAATGATTTAGCATTTTCTTTTAAACCCATTAATTAATAAAATGAGTATGTGTGATTAGCTAAGGATATATCATCAGATTAAAATAGTGATTATTCTGTAATGTTAATACTTAAAGGAAGCAGAGTGGTTTGCATCTCTTATACCACATCTTGGGTATAGAGGTTTGAGAATACAAATGGGTCAATACATTGCTACAATTCAACAAGACAAGTCTGTTGCAAGACTTTCCATTTGTGAATTTGTTTTCCCTTGTTTTCCCTTATTTCCCTTCATCTCTCTATCCATCTCACATTCATTCTAATGATTAGGATTGGAGACTACATTGTTCTGGTAAGGTGTCTGACTTCCTGTGTAGAATCACTAGGTCAAATGAAATTGTGTTTTAATTGTGGTGTAAATTATTGATTAAATATCACTGTATCACCACTTTAAACACATGGGTAATTTATAGGCGAGGTAACTTATAGACAAGGACAGATGGAGAGCTATGAACTATAGTTTCTATTTTGGTCAAGTATAAGTAGAAATTTCAACCAAATATGGCATTGCCAGGAGGACCTGGGCAGATGGTGTATTAGATGTATTATTAGTACATGCAGTCAGGGAATATGAGATATTTCATATATCTAACAAGTAGCAAGTGTGACTCATTGCTAAATTCACTGGTCACACCATGCAACAGTTAGCAAGACAGATTTTGTGTCATAGTATTTGTAACCATACAGAAGACGCACACACAAAAATGTGAAACTCAGATCGAAAGAATGCACTGGAACAGACTGCAGAGCGTGGGAGAGTGAATGACGCACGTGAAATAATATAGAGTACAAGTACACAGATTCCTCCCACATTGGTCAGTAAGACGTCACCAGCCTCAAAGTAATACGCTTGAGGGCACTTCAATATATTCTCTTCCATCAATCACAGCCTGTGCATTAAAGCCTTGATGTCTTAGGATCCTTTTCACACTGTCTCAGACCCGTTCCTCATTTTCATTGAATTGCTGCCTGTTTCTGGCTAGAAGAGTATGTTCAATTCTAAGAATGTGTACACAAAAAATGTGTATGTATTGTGATCTGAAGTGATTAAAAAAAATTCTACCACTTTCTGTGAACCTGAACTCCAAAAACTACAATTTTGCAAGAAGCTCCATTAATTTAGCCATAGTAGAGGACTTTTATAATACCACATGTGGTAAGAGAGAGATCCACAGATCAGATTGATGAGCACATGGAAAAGACACATGTGCATGTTGCACATAGCAAAAGCAGAATAGATCTCTTGGCCAATTTTTTATTGTTGCAGATCCATGATGCACTGTCTCATAAGACTACCCGCAATGCTCTTGGCTTTGCAGAACTTTCACTGGGGTTGCCCATTTTGACTTGAGTGTCTCAGAAGACAGTACTGGCAAACCCACAGAAGCAAGAACCTGATCACCCGAGGTGCTATCTTATATCAACATCAGCCAAGAAACCTTCAAAGGAGTACAGCATTTGTACACTTAGGAAATTAAATCATTTTTGCCCATCTGCTCAGAGACTGAGGATGATATTATTATTGCTTGGGGCCGAAAACAAAAGCGATGCAATATACAGGTATGCAATTATCTGAATAGTACTCTCAAGCTTATAGCTTGTTAACGCTATGAATTTAGTTAAGGAATAGAGCTGGTGTTCCAAAGGTGCATTTCCAATGCAGAGGTATTTCCTATATAGACAGACATGTTCTTCTAAATTAATTTTCAAAGACAAATAAACTAAATGTGAAATACACATTTTATGAAATACACTGCTGCCATCAATATTGAATAGTGGAGTAGTGGTTAGGTATGCTTCAACAAGGTATTGGTCTTCAGGCTCAATATCTTCCTGAAGCTCAATATCTTACTGAAGCATACGTAGCCACTACTCATATTGTATGGAAATATTGAGCTTCAGGAAGATATCAAGCCTGAATAACTACTCTAAACTAAACATCGATATATCCAAATGCTCATGTTCCACCTGTACAAACGGAATACAGATGTGGACAATCGATCCTCTACAGAGAACAAGTAAAACGTTCTCAGGATACATAAAATTGTGTTTGAAGTATGGCTGGTTAATGAAATGTGTCTTAAACATCTTACTTTGCTGGTGATGGGTAAAAAGTGTTTATTTACTTTATTTTTAATTTAATGTATTATTTACTTATGTATTTATTTATTATACTGAGGCAAACAAAGTAAGCAAAGCAAGGGATCATGTAGCAAATTAGCTGTATGGGGTATTATTTGGTGGCCAGGTTGAGAGAGCCTGAAGTTCCCACAGTGGCTAGTGAATATACTAAAAGTACTTGGTAAACTTGAATGCTGTGTAATTGCATTTATTGGCATGGAAATGGGCCTTTCTTTCCATTCAATGGGAATTAGAAACAGGAACAATGAGTAATGCTTTTAATGGTCCCCTCAAAGTGCCTACATAATAATAATTTCCAATTCATTTAAAGAATATAATACATTTAAAGTATAATAATTTTGTGGTTTTTTCCAGATCAAATTGCAGGGATTAATTTTTTTCCAGTGAGGTGAGGGATTGAGTGAGACAAAAAATGCCTTGGGCTTTCAAACAAAAAGCTAACAAAAAGCAAACATTTCTCTCAAACACACACACAAACAATCAATGTTTCACTAACAGGAAAAATTCAAGGAGCCTTGCTCGACTTTATCTAGTCTGTGTTCAACAACAGCAGAGCATATGAAATTGGGAGGAAATCACTGGTACTGTACAACTGGTCAAAAGTGATGCTAAGAGTAGACTACTCTAAGATGATGAATCAGAGTAAGAAAATCCCACTTACGTTTCACTCTCATCCCAGGCGATGCAGGTTTGATTGATGGTTTTCTGTACAGAGACAATGGTATATATTAGAATCTAATAGCAGAACATTGACATTGAATGCAGAATGTGGCATGCTACATGTATCTGCAAGGCTAATGCAGGTAATAATGGCATGCCTATATCAGAGGATGGTGTCCCATGAGTTAATAAAGTCATATGACGTTATATATCCTCTGCATCATTGGGTTACTTACATTGTAGAGGTGGGAAAACTCAATCTCGATGGGAGCTGACAGGAATTTAGGAGTGGGCTTGACCATAACTGAGACCACTTTGGAGTCAAGTACAGTGGTGTTTCTAAAAGTAGAGGAGAGAAGTACATGTGATCAGACTAGGTGCATCTTACACACACCTTTCCTCCCATGTTAGGCCACCGATTACCAAAATAAATATTAACAATTGTATCACTTAGTGTTTTTTATTTAAATCAGCAGAGATCTAAACTTGAGCTGAACTGATGAATGAAAAATTTTTTTTTTTAATCAGCAGAGATCTAAACTTACAAGACACAGCAGATGCAGTGAAGTTGAAATGCAGAGGTCAAATATAAGGTGGGGTCACTGTCTAAAGACACTCTGGAAGCAGCCTGAAAAGTCGGCACTATACAGCTGTGACAACACAGAGATATTGAATATAAACTGCCCTACAATCTCTTATCTGCAGATACAGCACGCTGCCTTAAAGAGAACACAATCTCTGTCAGGCCTCCAGCAAAAACACGGTCACCTGTGTTAGGTTTATATCATTTACACAGACTACCCTCTGTTGGTCTCTTAAAGAGAAGAGTAGCTTTACCTCTTTTAGATGTATGAAATTTACACAGAATAAGCTCTGTTGGGCTTCTGAAGAGAACACAGCATCACATGTGTCAGGTACATATTGAATAGTGGGAATGTACAGTCATACCTTTGCAGGGAAAGGAAGCTTCCCAAATTTCGGTAGAGAACAATCCCAGTCACAATTGCAGAGTCTTCAACTGCATCTGGAGTACACAAAACACATATCAAAACCACTAAATGATGACAAATATCAAAACAAGAAAGACAGGCAGTACTGGAGAATGGCCAGAGAGGAACAGGTCCACATTTTGAGAGACTATGAGACTGTGGGCGTGCGTGCGTGTGTGTGTGATTCTGAAGTCCTGTGTTCATGAGGGTGTGTGCACAGATGAGTGAGAATTTGTATGATTTTTACCTGGCTCATTCAGTGTCAAAGCATCTCGGGGGACCATCACCCTGTCCTCAGAGTTCCTGACCCAGTCTGCCATTCCCCTCCAGCCCCTCATGGGAAAACTGATGTCAAAGGTGGCAGCAGCTGGACGTTTGTGGATGTTGAGCACTAGAACACGAGGGGGGAAGGGTCAAAGAACAAAACCTAAAAAACTATCCTCTGCAGTGCTTGCAAGATCACACTAATGCACGACCAGATTTAACCTGGCAAAGGGTAGAGAAGGCTACACACTGAAATGGGTTCAGAATTAGAAGTTGAAGAAGCACACAACACAACACACACAGGCTTATAATTGTAGTCAGGTAAGATATGAGACCAATTGATTCCCTCAAAAGTGTAGGATCTGGTCACTAAAATAACATTTACAACATTAATACAGCATTTTCAGTGCCTCATTTTGGTGCATCTCGTGGGCTGACAACTTCTGTGAAAGATGTATAGCTACTGACCCTCCATGACCCTCCCAAACCTACAGTAATGGAGTGGGCTTGTAATAACCTGATTTACTGGGCTCCGTTCAATTGCACAGGACAGTGTATTGTGTGCTGGAGGCTCTTTTTGTGTGCAGCAACTCTTTCGTAATGACAAACCACATTATGCGATATTATTTTGTCAAATTGATTCTTGTTTTTACATTTCTTCCCATTGACCCTCCCAGTTACATGTCTTGCTTAAAGGTACCACAGAAGGGCTTCCACTTGGAATTTGTACCTGCAACCTTCCAGTAAGTCAAGTTCCCTAATCAATGAGACATAGCGGGCCATTTAGGGGCATGTTTCAGACTGGCACATAACGCCTCCGCACTCAGGCGACGACGCACAAACGTTAGACTGAAGAGGCAAAAAAAAATTATCAATTGGGCAGAGACTCACCAAGATTTTCAGTGACCTCGTAAATGTCCAGGAAGTCTTTCATTTGCAAACCGATCACTTCGACAAAGTCCTCGACCAGCCGAAAGAGCTCTTTGATGTTGAGACCCATCTATGAGGAAAGGGAAACATTTTACATTTACATTTTAGGCATTTAGCAGACGCTCTTATCCAGAATGACTTACAAAGCATACAATCCATTTATACAGCTGGAGATTTTTACTGAAGCAATTCAGGTTAAGTACCTTGTATTGTCTTAAAAGTGGACAATAAGTAAAAAAAGATTCAATGAAAATGAATTGTATGAGACCTTTTTCTTCTTTTTATATCTGGACCGGACATGAAACCTCCATAATTGGACAGTATGTTTATTGATATTTCTCTCTGAGTGTTAGTGAAGAATCTCTGACGTCTGTGTGATGCAGAGCAAAGCTGGCGTGGGCGTAGTGCGCGTACCTCTAATGTACTGTTCATTACTCCCACTAGTGACAGCTCTATTGGTTTTTATGGAGCTGCACAGATTGGTGAGTGGGCGTACTGTGTTTCACTCTTGCTCCCTCTCTCTCTCTCTCTCTCTCTCTCTCTTTATCTCCCTCCCTCTCCCCATCTCTCTCTGCTCTCACAAGTCTAGTGGATCTTAAGGTGTTCCAGGTGGATGCTGTCACTCAGTTTCTGACCTCTGTAAACTCTTCACTGTAATGCACTCAAGTGCCACAAACCAGAATCGTTATGATTATTCACATTTACAGAGATTTTACAGCCCTGACCATTTGTCATGAAATTCCGCAATATGCCAATATGAGTCATTCACACTAACAGCACTCCTTCACAATACGTTACAATAATTATCCACTTAGCAGAAACCTGCTTCCTGTGAGATTTCCTTTCACAGCTTTCATTTCTGATTTATTATCCACATACACACTGGGACATATATATTGTACAATTCAGGTTAAATACTTTGCTCAAATGAAGGACAGCAGTGTTCCATCTGGAAATGTAACTTAAAATCTTCTGGTTGCATTTCCAGTTCCTTAACCACAAGCTCCAATACCAAACTGCTATCCATTCATTACGATTTCCTTTGCCCAAAAAGTCACGTTCAGTAAATTGTCTTTGTAAATCACATTAGCATCAGTCCTCAGCTTAAAATGTTGGTCTAAACATGGTTACACAAAAACAAACAAAGAAGCAAAGGCATTCAGATTGCTAAGCTGTCCTGAATTCACACATTTACTGCACACAAAATCAGCCCTTTTGTTTGTAGCAAATGAAGTATTGTGATGTGGTGTTCTCTGCAACATGGATATGCAGCTTGGTTTGAGGCATGACTCAAACTCAAACGCCTACACGACAGCAGGAAGGGTAGCGAACAAGACACGTAGTTTGTTGTAATTGGAAGTGAATGGCCCTTCAGGTAATACCGGGAACTTGGGCTCATTTGTGCGCGCAGTAACATAGATGAAGCAGAGCTGTGAGGTTGTCAGGGCAGTGTGTGATTCACATGGTTACTACTCACCAGCTGAGCCTCCTCCCACTTCTCACGGTTATCCTCTTTCAACAAGTTGCTGACTGAGTGGGCAAAGTTCTACAGAGTGGGGGAAAAGGACAGCAATGCAGCTCAGCAAAGACAGCATGGTTAAAGCATTCTAGCAGCCTATTATTTTCTAGCAGAAATAATCATAATATAAACATTTGAATGAATATAGGCTCATTATATAGGTATTATACGACTTTCGTATCATTCAGAAAAAGATTACGCAAATGAGAATTTTTTCCATCCACCTTTTAAAAAATAATCAATAGTGCCTGAATTTAATTTTGTCAAATGACAATGTATAGCTAATAAAACCAAAATGGACATACAGGCAAAAGGTCTCGTTGCATTCAAAAGATCCAACAGACTCCACAATTTTAACTCTAGATGTTGACTGACCTGTACATCTGTGCTGGTGGGGTTGTAGTAGGAGCCCCTGAAGATCTCTGTCATGTTCTTCAAGATGTCCACGATTGCCAGTAGGTCTCCGCTGTAGTTTGTCCCATAATCAGAAGTGGACCTCACCTTGGCAATGACCTCTGAAACTCCATCTCCCAGGAGTCCCCTCTGTGCCTTTGACATGTGGTCACGTGTCTGAGGGAGAGGAGTTACCCATTATTATTAATGAAAGTTGTTCCCTCATACAGATACACCATATTTCTGTATATATTGTCTGAAGGGTATCGGTAGACACTTGCACAAGCAATATAGAAGTGGTACATTTTGTTTTAAAAGGAAGGGACTTTGATTGATCCTAACACACACACACACACACACACACACACACTGAGCTTACCATCATCTGGATGTCTCTGTATTCATTGGAAATGCATTTGACGTAGGTCGGATTCTCCCAGTAAGCCATGCCTGCTTCATTAAGGGTGCATCGTCGAAGGATCAGCCCTGTGTTGGTGCAGAAGACTGGGGGTCAGCACAACTCTGGCAGGGTATTTTGACAGACCCAGCAAGATTGGTTACTCTACATGATTATGCCATGCAACTGGCTTGTTCTTACTGCTCCCAATGGGCAATGTTGGTACCACTGTGTGACAGGAAATGTCTTACCAGAGGCTGAGGGAGGGCAGTGCACAGCCGCAATGTCACCTGCCGGCGTCTTCTTCCACACAACATCGGCAAAGTTGTCCTCACCACAGATCTCATGGGGCTCTGGAGAGAGCAGAGAACAATCAGCACCTTTTCCTCAGTCCCATGGACCGCCACAAACTTAGCTGGTCCAAATTAAGCTAGCAAAGCATGATTCATTACTGCACCCCTTCACACTGACACAAAAGGCTCACACAAACACTTAACCTCTGGCCTGGTGATGTTACATTACATTAATGTCTACTTGTTTACAGGCATTTGGCAGACGCTCTTATCCAGAGCGACGTACAACAAAGTGTTAACCGTAGTCAAGAACAGTTTAGCTGAAAGCCACCCTAGCGGGAAGTACAGTTCCAGGTGCTAGGAGCAACCACATAGTTAAACTAGGACCCTGTAGGTAAATCTGTAGCCACAATTCAAAGGCAGCAATAAAGCAAACAGAGAGGAAAATATTGGCGAAATAATGCCTAAACCTAATACAATACATAAACAAGTAGACATGAGTGCAATACTAAACAGCTACATCCCTAATGTCTTCCCACACAGAGCATTATGGCCCTGTTATATGCATGGTGCAGTTACAGTTTGTCGAAATGTAATTTCTGCTCTGTAGTATCATTTCTAGTTTGTTTGAGTATGTATAACCGATAACCAAAATGGCTTCGTGAGACAGAAATATCACCTAGACTGAATATTGAGTCAAATTCCCCTGGCTCCACCAATGCATGCTGGGAATCTGAGTTCACTGACCTGGGCACCTCCGCTCACTGCAGCGCTGTGTCTCCTGCACGTTTCCAGGGCAGGGCTCTCCCCCGAAAAATGGTCCCTCACATATCCTCTGTCTCTGCTGGCTGCCTCCACCGCAGGATCTAGAACAGCTTCCCCACATACTCCAAGACTGCCAACGGCCATCGACTGGAGGAAGACAACAGATAGCATGACACCTCTGACTTGGCTGGCCTCACTCAAACAGAATGTTAGGGTCCAACATCATTTTCCATATCACCACCAACCTGAAGGACTGCCAGTGGTACTGTGTACACAGAAAGCGTACTAACTCACTAAACCAATAAATCATTGCTTGCGGTACCACAACGAGGCTATATTCATTCAGTCACTTAGGACCGTTTAACATGACCATTGTTGTTGATCGATGGGGCAGTGCTTACCTGGGCATTCCTTCAGAAAGCAATTTTTGGTCTCCAGAAATTCCCCACGGCACTCTGCACCCCCATAGGAAGGGCCATTACACTCGCGAGTGCGCTGCATGGTCCCGTTGGAGCAGGAGGCAGAGCAAGCAGTCCAGCCAGACCACTCATTCCAGGCACCGTCCACTAGGAGGAACCAGAGAGCAAGAAACATAAGGGATAGCTGCACACACCAATCAACTTGGGAGGAATCAAGGAGCGAGAGGTCCAAATTAGTAACAACACCATTGGCTCCACACCATACACTAGGAGGAACCAGTGTAAACTGTTGTCATTATAACACTATGAGGTATAATTCAGTCCAGAGTATTGGCAAAAACATGCTAAGAAAAAGTCATGCTGATTGGTAAATCAGGAGTGATGACATCATATAGATTTTCTGGCGATAGGACCCACTCTAAATGTAGGTGCCTGAAGGACCTCAGTGATGTAAAGCCAATTTCAAAAAGGGTGAGACATTCATTGTAGACTGGTGCCTAGTTTCAAAAAAGGAGGAACATGTTGAACTGAAAATGAGAGGCATCATCTGCATTGGGGAAGAAGAATAAGCAATTTTATCAAGATAATCTATAAGACAATATTGTCTGCATATCAGTATGATATGATTCTCCTTAATATATGTTGGCACACTGGACTGAGTTATATCTCAACATTGTCTACCACGGTATAGTGAACCAGGCAGTGAGGCAGACATGTTAGGGAAAGAAACACATTTAACATACACTGTCCACCAGGGGGAACTAGAGTTCCTATGATTTCGTGCTTATGCTTTCTTTTCCCTTTCCCTTTCAGTGCCAGTAATTCTCCTTCTGAATGGCACCCTTCAGGTCAACCACGTGCCTCCACCCTTCATTAGATACATGAAAAGCTCTGATCTTACATTGTGTTTCAAGGATCAGCACAGCTCATGCTTCTACACACAAATAACCGGAGGCTAACTGCCAGTTTAGCCTGCCGGCTTAGTTCCTTCCAGTTCTGCCTCATTAGACAAGCACTTCATCTTGGAATGATTGGAGGCATCGTTTGTCTTTGGATGCTAAACACATTCTTTTGTTGGATCAAGGGAATTATCTTTCTCTCATTGAGAGTTACAATTTGCTTTTTAGAAGCTGATGCAAGCTCCTTTTTAAACACCACTGCCTTTTATATTCTTTCCTGCAGAAAAGGCATTTATTTATCTACAGTATTCATTTCTAGGAAACAGGGCAGAGCTGGTGAGAGATAGAAACTAATGCTTTAATCAAGTAGTTCAAAAACAGCAACATGGTATATATGGGATACAATTTGTATCTCATACAGTGAAAATACTTCTCTTTCTACCTTAGTTCTATTTTGAAGTGCTTCAATGTTTACTGTTGGTGCTGGACATTATTCACACAACCAAAGAATGTGACCAATCAGAAAGTGGGCACCTTCAGAGTGGGCTTGACATTAAGTATTACATCCTTGAGGTGGGTAGAACTCACCTGGACAGACAGCAATGTTACAGAACTTGGTTTGCTTCGCCGGGCCAACGCAGGGGTTCCCCCCAAACTGGGGCTGCTTGCAGACGCGGGAACGGTCCCGGTAACCACGACCGCAGGTGGATGAGCAAAGGCTCCATGGTGACCACTCATCCCAAGCTCCATGCACTGCAATCAGAGAAGCTAGAGTGTGATTTATAGAGAGAAAAACACACAGTGCGCCACACATACCCGCCTCACACGACTGCACTTGCGGCAGTGCGGCCTCACTGTGAACATGCTAGTGCGAGACAAATTATTTCAATGGGTCTATAATGGGTTTGTAATACTTAAATACAATAAAACTAGAAGGTGGGACAGGGTGTAGAGTGTGACCAACAATGAAAGAGGATGGGGATGGGGGAGGGAGGGAAGCTTTGGGGAGGGGGTGTCGAGGGGTGGAGGCCGAGGGAGGTCAAGGTGGGGATACAGGATGAGGGAGTTTTCAGGGAGGCGCATGGTGGAGATAATTGAGTGGTGGGGACTCACAGGGGGACAGTGGAGGTGGAGGGAGGTCAATGCAGAGTTGGAGAACTCACCTGGGCAGACGGCTGTGTTGTTGCAGGGGCGGTGCTCACGCAGTGGTCCGGTGCACTGGGTGCTGTGGGAGGAGGTGACACAGAAGCGGGTGCGGCTCTGCCAGCCCTCTCCACAGGTGACCGAGCACACGGTCCAAGGAGTCCAGTCATCTGACCCAGCGTCCACTGCAGGGAGGAGGTCAGAATACAAGGTCAAATACCTTCACTGCTATCTGCAATGTCCTGGCTCCAGTGGAACAGGAGCGTTCCACATTTATAGAAGAGAGCCTACAGGACAGGACTCTAAAAAACACTTTTAATACCCTACCCTCAGTGCTGCAGTCAGCATAAGGAGGAATCATGTTTCCTAAGCTGCTCAACATCTCTTTGCTGTTCAGATGATGTGCATGCCAAGATAGCATTTTCTCAAAAAGCCAGTGAGAATCCATGTGAGGTTTGGAAACAACACATGGCAGATTAAAAGCTTCTCTTCATCTCTTAATCTTTAAAACTGAATCCCCTTCTGCATCCAAGAACCCAGCGAACTACTATGGCCAGTATGAGATACAGATATGCAACTGCATGATGTTGTGAAGGGGAGAGTGTGTAGGTGGCCCAGTCGTGAGTAGAGAAATGAAATGCCAGAAGTGACCTAGTAATACAAAATACTGTGTGACAGAAGTGCACTGAAGGTCAGTGAACAACTTTTGGGTAACTGTTCTACAATGCTCAAGAGTATAAACCTGCCTTTGCAATTGCATATAAAAGTAACAGTATCCGACAATACTGAAAGGAAACCTTTTTGGGCTGTTGACTTACCTGTCTGGGGTGCCAGGTTTCCATAGCGAGGATCGTCGCCGTTGTCCCTCTTGATGGAACGCAGAGACTGACTTCGGGAGCGCACTTTGCCTGTTGTGTCAAAGTCAGTTATCAGTTATGGCAAGTCAGCACACTCTGGGAAGTTTTCTCCTGTGCTTTCTTATTCGAGCAGACAAGCTCGAGGCTGTGTGAGGTTTTTACGAGACAGTGGGGGACATGATCACAGTGATCTAGAGAGCCCAGAAGGCATGACTCATATATATGCACTGAATCTGTGCCGGATCTCCGGGCTGGCACGACAGCCAACATGGATGCTTATGTGTTATGGATCTGCCTGCCAACAAGACAGGGGCATATGAAAATGTAACCCGTAAAATTGTGCCTTTTCACAGGTAAATTACAAGTCAGGCGGACAGACAGAGACAAGAAGGCATGTAAACAGACTCACCGATGCATGACTGTGGGTTGCAAGGCCGCCCCTCCTCGACCACGCCCTTGCACAGAAAGCTCTCGTCGGGCAGACAGGTCCTGCTGCGTGTCTGAACTCCACCCCCACAGTCGCTGCTGCACTCGTTCCAGCGGGCCCAGCCGCTCCAGCCACCTGCAAGGTGAAACAACCGTTTGACATTCTTTAGCGCATAATCTGGAACGAGCTGTGGGCCAGATAGAAAAAAAGAACAGCCAAGCTCTCTGTCATTAGCGCGCGGAAACATGGGCAAGCTGTTTTATTACTCCTGCAGGTCTTCTGAACCAAAGGAAATCAGGAGCACATGCTCACTTACTAGGCCACATTAAATATGCTTATGCAGCCTTTTGTATTCAGCACAGGGGGCCATTTCACACGAACTGTCTAAAGAAGGATATGGATACTGTACCTCAGGCACATGTTTGGTAATTGGCTTGGTCATTTATTTTTTTGTAATATTTTTTTTATCAGATTTTTCCCACGTTTTTCTCCCGATTTGGTGGCCAATTATACCTTTTAGTATTCCAACTACCCCCCACCCAAGCCCTGCTGCTAGCCTATTCTGGTACCGGTAGTGGCATGGACGACGAAACACCTC
This sequence comes from Aldrovandia affinis, assembly GCA_029706075.1. Taxonomy (NCBI): domain Eukaryota; kingdom Metazoa; phylum Chordata; class Actinopteri; order Notacanthiformes; family Halosauridae; genus Aldrovandia; species Aldrovandia affinis. The sequence continues at coordinate 1,450,694 of JAINUG010000210.1, forward strand.
CTACGAGAAGGAACTCGCCAGTTTCCGACTGTGATTCCGATACAGCCAGAGAAGCTCTCTGCAGCAGGGTGGACAGCCAATCACTGCCCCCTAGCGGTACTCCTGGCCATAGCCAGACTGGTCGCAGCTGGGGAATCGAACCTCGGCCACAGTGGGCAACTTGCACTCTGGGCGAGTGCTTTTACTGTTTATTTATACTGCTGAAAACAATGCATTTATACTGAATGCTTTGGGGGGAGTCAGTGTATTACTGCACTCTTTTCTCAGGTGGCCCAAGCCCCCTTCCGCCTCCAAGATGACGTAAATCGCAGAAACCCTGTGGACAATCCAATTATGGATTATGACCATCAAAGTGATCTCGTTGGCCAAAAATCTATATTCCGTATAAAGTTCCCCTGTTGTGTAATTGTTTAAAGTAGCAAATTTATATAAATGCATTTTATTTTTTACAGACCAGCATATTAGGTGTGGTTAGTGGCTTTTTTTTAAACTGTGAAATGTCCTTAGTTATATAATCAAAGATGTTGAGTGGAATGGAGGGGCAATCTTGCACTTACTGTATTGTGCAGAGCAAAGAACGCATAACATATCAGTGCTGACACCTAGAGGAAAACTATGTGAACTGCACCTTGGCTGTGAACCAAAGCAATGGGCTCTGCCCAAAATCCATATGGAAGGACATTTCCATCAATTTGAGAAAGACTAATCTATCCTAGATACAGCATCTATAGATACAAATAAACTGCTGAATCTGCTCATGTATTTTTGGCAAATGCATGAGAAGAATCTGTTTCGCTCTCTCCATGTTGCATATTTGCATCCCTTGTAATTCTCAGAATAAAATACCAACACATTTTTTCTGCAACAGTAGAATCTAAACTCATCTCCCTGTATCCCCATACAAAGGAGTCATACAAATTGAATAAATAAATAATATTTTAACATACATGTATGTACATACAAACACACATACGTATGCACACACACACACAAACACACACACACACACACACACACACACACCGAATGGCTTGTGTTCCACTCTGTAAAAGTTTAGCTTTTTATGCAGCCTGTTTATTTCTTAGTTCAGTGGATGCAGTGTGCAATCCAAGCCTGTTTCCATGGTAACCACAAGAGCCCTGCTTATTTTGCTAAAAAAGAAGTCACATGGCTGTGGCTTCCGCCTGCTGTGAGGTAGCATTGTGAAGGTTGTGCCTCCCACTCACACCATCCCCCTTGTCCGCCCCACAAACCCACAATCTCAGTAGCCCACCTAAGGGTCAGTCAGTCACCACAGTCTCAGCACTGTGGCAGCATTGTGTTCCCCTCGGGTATAATGTCTGTTTTCATAACATGCATTTATAAGTGCATTAGATATTTAAATTGCTTTTATTCAAGACAACACCGATTTATATAGTTGGATTTGTTTCACTGTAGGGAGAACACATTTTGACATACACTGCTAAAGTATGTACACTCCTCTATAGATAACAGCAAGCGTATGTGGATAGCTCACATCAAATAACTGTTGCATCAAAGCATCATAATGTATCACTGGGACATGTTCTAAAGCCATCCACTCTATAGCTAAAGTGTCTGCTAATCTGAATGTTAATCTGAAAAGGTATTCATATGTCAGCCCAGTTCTCAGACTGTTATGCTATGAGGTATGATTATCTTGAGGAAGGAAAATAATAGAAGAATTTGAAGTATTTTTTTATCACTGAGTCGTTAGATCTCGAAATGAATAGATCCCTGAAAAGGCATTCATAGATCAGCCTCTGAGGAGTCTTTTGATATCATTAAGTAGCTGCAATTAAATGGCTTGATTAAAGCATGAATTTTTAATCAGCTTGCCAGCAGTTCGCATGGGTGCACTCAAACCTCATTTCCAATGAGAGATAGGATGGGGCTCGTGGCTTTGCATCCTTATGAAAGCACTCACATGCTCCGTGTTTGTGACTTTAATATTAATTGAAGCGTGATTTTCAGAGTGATTTTTCATGCAAAAAACTCCAACAATTTAAAATAAACAAAAATGTTGATTTTCTCAAAATTGGTCAAAGTTGACTGAGCGAGTTTTGGAAAGACACTCTTCAATTGTGCTGTGCTGCTTTGTATTATGATGGTTTAAGATGAATTATATTGTGATGCTTTGTGCTGGATACTTACATCTTTAGAACGTGACATTAACTTGGATTTTTCCTGAAACTATATGATTAGACTCAACTGTACATGTATTAATGCACATCTTGTACGTCGCTCTGGATAAGAGCATCTGCTGAATGCTTAAAGTGTCAAATGTAAATGTGTACAGTCAGAGGAAGCTTGTAGGACTCACCAATAATCTCTGCGTCACGGCCACTGTCCCTGGGGATGCTGGGGATGCACCTCTCCAGGTAGACTCCTGCTCTGTAACAGCTGCCGGGCTTGCGCTGGGGGGTCTCCCAGCATTGGCAGGGGGTCTGCATGATGCCGCATGGGTGGGCGTGGGTGCTGGAGGACAGGCAGATCTCAAGCCACTGGCACAGCATCTGGCAAGCGGGCATGCTGGGGTTCCGGTTGCCGACCACGAGATACTCGGTCTTGAACTCCCCGTCTCCATCGCCAGCCTCCAGGCCCTCCCGGGGGGCCCCCTTCCGCATCTGGAGGAACTGCTTATTGGACTGCAGGAAGGACACGTGTGTGGACGCATCGCACAGCTTCACCACCTCATCGAAGCTGTCCATGCCCAGGTAGGTGCGGGAGGTGTCCAGGAACGAGTCGAACTGGAAGGTCTTGAGCTGGCGGGGCAGGCAGGCCTCGGTGGGCTTGGTGATCTTCACAAAGACGGTGTAGCGGCGTGGGTCTGGGTTTTGCAGGGTCCAGGAGCAAGGCGTGGAGGGGAAGAGCAAGGTGGAGTTGAAGAAGCCGAAAAAACGGCTCTGGACCAGGGTGGCGCAAGTGTCGGAGGCGGGGCCGGAGGGGGCGCTGGTGGTCAGGCCCAGGAGGAGCAGGGCTAGCCACGGGATCGAGAGGAGAGAACAACTTGCCGTCATGTTGAGAGGTGGTCTGGGATCTGTAAGAAACAACTAGAGATACAGGAAGGAGCTCTGTCCTCTGTGAGATTCTGGAGATGCAGGAGGAGAGAAGCTCCTCAATGAGACAGGTTTCCTCTGCTTATCCCTCTCTTTTTTCTCTCTTCGTGTTTATCTGGAATGATATCTTCTATGTATTGCTTGAGTGGATGGCTCTGACACTCAGAAGAATCTGCATAGACAGAATAGAGACAAAAAAACAAGATCTTCAACCATTTGTAATTTGCAATCATAATATCAATAAAACATTTGATGAATAAATATATAGCATGTCCAGAAATGACTATAAAAAGGAATATATAGGAATTATTTCCTGTTTTATAACTATGTTATGTATTCCATTTACTTTCACTTACTGGAAACTGTGTTTTGTTATTCTGGAACTACAATACCTTTAGCAGGCAAAGGTAATTCAAACAAACATGACATAAAGAGTTGCATTCCTTCCTTGCAAATACATAACCCACTTCTCTGAAATCTTGTATCACCAGTCAAATAAAACTGACAAATATTCAGTATTTAAATCTAACATCTGATCAATTAGAAAACACATTATTGTATGTACCTGAAGGCTAAATGGCATAGTTGACCAAACTAAAATGAATGAGGGAGAGTGGACACAGAAGCATGACCACAGGAACTACTGACCATGGCTCATTCTTCACACACATTGTAAGCTTCCTCTCTGATTACACAAACTCCTTTGAAAAAACTCAGGGTGTTGTGTTTGTAATCGTTACTTTGTTACTAAGGTGTGTGTGTGTGTATGCGTGTGTGTGATGGTGGGGTGGGGGTGGGGGGCAGGAGGCAAAAGCTGTCATCTGCAGAGCCAAGTGATTAAATGCAATGCTTTTAGGCATAATTTACCACTGATTAGAGTCTTCACAGCATTCTCTCTGGTGTAATGTAGCTGTGACATTGCATTCCTGTACCTTAATATCGCCCTTATTGAAATGCATCATGACGTCTCTAGTCTAGTTTACAATGAGGAACAGCGCGTACTACAAGATAGTACGCCTTTGTCCTCTTAATTTGTAATTAGTCACCAGTGAGTCACCATCGGAAGTCAGAATCTCCCTGTGTTTAGCACAAACAGTGGAAATAGGGGGAACAAAAGCTTTCTCTGTGGGAAGCCATGGCAGATTAACCACCGCGCATTAGCAAGTTCAAATCAGGTTGACAGGATGGGTGACGGTGGAGGATATCGACCACCCCACTAAGTTGTGCTTTATATGGAGAATGGGGGATTGAGGCACAAGCTGAGATGACTTGTTATCGATGGCACTGGCCACCAATATCAGAATGAGGCCCAAGTCATTCTTCAAACTGTCCTCAGCATATCCAGCAAGAGGACAGCAAGAAGATAGTTAATGAGATGGAAAGAAGATCAACTTCCCTCTCCCCCCTGCCCCCGCCCCAAAACCACACATCCAAAACCCCTCACCATTGGCACAACATAAATGAAACCATGGCTATCAAGAGACTTATTCATCCCAATTGAATGGTTAGTCTGTTTAGACACAAGTCGAGGCAGGCAGCTGTATAATGCATGAACTGGGCAATCAAAACATATGTATAAATATGATGGTTCTTTATAGCTCAGTAGTTAGAGCATGGCACTGACAATGCTTTTGTTGTGGGTTCGATTGTCATCGGGACCACATACACTGAAAAATGTATGCATTCGCTACTGTAAGTCACTTTGGATTTAAAAAAACATCTGCCAAATGGCATATGTTATGTATACACTGTCTCCCACTTTGTGTCTCAGTAAAATATTACATATGCACAATGTGCTTTAGATAAAGGTCAATTCACATACACAGACATACCCACAACCTAACTGCCCCGAGGAAAGCACACATACCATGCATATCTCCAAACAATGCCATGTAAGTAAATAAAGCTTGCACGATCTTGGACTTGAAATGCATATAAAATAAGGAGAGCATGCTACTTTTTAACATGTCTGCAGAATCCCCCCATGTGCACTTTGCATTCCTCACTCTATTCTGTGCTACAGAAATGGCTCCTCTCCCTCCCCCACCTGAATAGACAAGCTCATCAAAACATGTGCACACCATAATTAAGCTGTCTTCTCTTCACATTAAAAATACTTTTTGCTCATTTCCAAGTGGCTCATGAGAAAAGAGGTAGAGTAGTTATGGAAACAGCATTTGCTATTTACTGAAAAGGGTTCATTTTCAAAAGATGCCTTCATGCTGAGTTGTGTGTTTTTAAAGAGACACAAATGACTCTTCATACAGGAACTGTATGTTTATATGTGCGTGGAAACTGTATATAATATGTTGACTCGAATATGTTGATGTTCAAATTGACTCTAAACCCAGAAGTGCGTTTCATGCTTTGCATCGTATGTTTTGCTCCTGCTATTGCTTTTAAATAAATTATTTTTTATTACGTTCCGGAGCTGAGCTTACAAGTACGTTTTATATTTGCTATAGCAGCAGAGGGGCAAATTGCTTGAAAGCTGGGGAGGTAGCAGTCCGCGTGACTAATGCATCTGAGGAGCAAGAGTGGGCAACACAGTTCAAATACCGCTGGCGTTACCATTAACTGTCTGGTGTAGCCCTTCAGTGAACCCTGTCAATGACAAGTAGTTCTGCGCTTTCTATTTGACACTGACTCCTGTGATCGCTGGAGCCCTACCGAAGACGCATGTAATTTGAGACCTCGAGAGTCCACATGTAAATATGATTTCCTTTCCCCAGCCAAATCTATCCCAATCGCGTGTTATATGTAAAGAAGATCGCTGATGCAGTCACTGGTTCTGAAAGACGATGGCCTGAAAGTCTACCTCTACGTTTTACGGCGATATACGTTTCTGACCGCAAGAAAGTAAACCATCCATGATTTTATGCCGTGGAACATGAGCTAATTTCAAACTGCAGTAGCAAGTGAGACCTCTGATGGTCGACTTAGTTCTGCTGCATCGTCTTGCAGTAAGACAGCATCCTCTTTTTCATATGCATCATGTGCCATATTTACTGCGCGTTCTCACGAAAATCAAGTAAACGTGCAAGCTTATATAAACACATTATACACTGTATCCTAATATATAACATCATTAGTGCCTGAAAATGATTGTAAAACTTTCCTGAAGGATCTTAAACGAATCTTAAAATTCACCACATGAGGCAGTGAATGTTTAAGCCTATTCTACATTGAATAAGTTTGCCTCTTTTGTGTTAGCATCCAAGTTTCTTCGAATCTACCCTCAATGCTACATTAAGCAGAACTGCACGTCCCATTTGGGTCATAATTAGCTGAATGGTCCACGGACAAAATTGAATGCTACTGCTTAATTTGAGCAGGTCCCTACAGCACACAACTGTGGCCTCGATTCAGTCAACATTTGGTCTTTCCTCCACAAATACAATTTGGAGTTAAGTATTTGTACGACAAAGTTAAGGACAAATGACTGAATCCAGGCATCCGTACACTAATCCTGACGTCAGAGACCCACAAGAAGAGAACGTCTCCTTTGTGTGTGTGTGTGTGTGTATACGTATGCAACATAGGTGCCATTTTGAAAACAATGCTTTATGTGTGGTGTTATCTAACATTCCGACAACCTGTTACTTTAACAACACTGTCATTGAAGTGAAATATCAATGTGCTTTGCTCAGCGGCATAATTTCTCGCGTGCGCACCTGATGTTTGGTCAGAGAGAGCCTACAGTATGGATCTCAACCTGTTGAAGTTTCAAACGGATAAAGAAAGTTATTAATTCGTTTAATTCTTCTCAGAACTTGACATAAATGTTTAATCGTTTTCGAGTTTGACTGCAGCTTTCGCAATGTTCAAGCTCAGGCAAGTGTTTTTCCTGAAACATTAAATTCATAATTGTATTTATATGCAAGATACATCCTTTGACGCAGGGTTAATGTTGTTTTTATCTCTATTGTGGTTGTATGTAAGCCAAATATAACCAATAAAAGTATTCTTTTTAAATAATTTTTCATTTGGGAATGGCCAATTTATATATCGATACAACACACATTTCCACCCAAAGCGGAATAATACTTCATCCATACGATATTAAAATGCGGCAGACATAAACGGTGTCCGCACTTGCAATTTTGCAACCAAAAACAGCAGCCTAATCCACACGTGAGTGCTGTCAGTGAGTAGTGGCGCGCGACTTAATCCATACGTGCATTCAATGATGAAGCAAATGTTTGTGCAACGCCTCAATTTTAATAAAGCTTCTATTTAGATCTCAGGTTGCTAACATATGCGATGCATTTGCAAAGTTGCTTCATAATTCCACTATTTATTGATGCGGTCTGATTTCAGAGGAGATAAAGGGAGAAACGTCTGAATTTAAATAACACTGCGTATTATTGTTCTTTCCAAGTTCCCGTTACCGAAAACAGGGAAAGACTCACAATTCTGGATGGCAGGGGTTAGGTGTTAGAAAATCATTGGACGCGTGCGAGTTTTCAGTGTAGTGCCCAATTATGACAGAATATTTTACCTCGTCTATGCAAAAATTAAATATGTGGTCGGGAGAAATGGAGAGAAAAGACTGTCACCGAGAAATGTAAGATATAATTAAGCAAGGAATGTACTCAGAGAAATGTCCTTCCGCCTTGAAAGAGGCTGCCCACACAACGATGTGCATAACACAGAGCTTTCATTCCTGTTCTGTTTGGTAAAATTCGCATGATTTATTCTGTACAACAAATTCGGTTAGAAGTCCCCGTGACAAATGTATTTGATAGTGATTGCAATTGCAAAATCATTTATATTTTCTTTCTTTCGCGCTGGACATATTCGAGTAGTTTGTGTCTGGTACCATGGACAGCGACCAAATTACCAGCAAAGAATGATCTCCAATATCTCCAATATCAGAAGCATTGAAATAATGGAACAATCATCTCCTTTGGTCCGATTGCAAACTTAATATAATGTGTAGCTTCCTCTATCAATATCCTTTGACTTACATCTTGTGTGTTTTAACCTAATACTAAACATTTAGTATTTAGCAATTAAATGCGTTTGGAGTTTAATTGCCAAATACAAAATATTTTGTATCAGTATCTGCATTTGAAATGAGTTGATCTGTCAAGTCTTTAGCCCTACCATCAGCACTGAAATGCCCTTTGGAAGTGGTCATGGAAATTAAACTCTCAACAAGTGCTTGCAACTATGACTTTTCCATTTTAAAATGCGGTATAGATTCAACCTTATTGTGAATATATGCACAATATTCAATATATTCAATTCTAAATCGAAAAATGCATACATTCACCAAAGGAAGAAACTGAAAATATATATATATTTACCTTCGAAAAGTTTTCAGTCCCATATGGCTCCAAATGCTGTTGAAGGAAAAACTCCTCAAGCTTGATTCAAGTTCGCCGTCTTCATAATTTCATCAAAAAATAATGGAAGGAATAACGATCGCATTCGGTAGCCTACAGAAAACATATATTTAAACTTTTTTGGATAAGATGTGCAGATGGAAAATCGTTTAAAAATCAGACAAGATCAAGACCACTGAATCGGACTAGTCCCAATTTTAAACAGTCCACAAATTCTCGCCAATGAATGACTCTGACCCAAACTCCAAGGAGTTTTGTACCAACTTGTTGCGTGTTATATTCTGTTCTTCTGGCATCACCAAATACTATGTCTTCTGTTAATATTGTAGATCTATGCCAATGATCAGACGAAAAATCTTTGTTCCTCGAAACGCTTTCTGTTGGTACTTCTACTCCCGGCTTCGGAGTCTTGAGATGTTTGCTCTGAGACTGGATTCAGTCTTTTTGACCAGTGGGCTCCTCACAAAATAATATATCTACTAGGCCCCCCCCTTACTGAGTCTGAGCACTGCGTGGATCACACATTGAAGTGAATGAGAAAGCAAAGAGGGGGAGCGCGGGGGAGAAGAGTGTGTGTGTGTGTGCGTGCGTGTGCGTGTGTACAGAGAGAGAGACAGAGAAGGAGAGAGGGAGGGAGCGAAAGACGATGTAAGTACATAACTACGCATAGATGCACGCAGGTGCAGGGAACCGGAAAGGGGGATCTATGGTGTAGTGATTAAAAACACGAGATTGTATTTCGTACTGTTTTTCTTCCTCTATGATACACCTCTCATTATTTTGTCACACATTTCCCTTTTCATTTTCAATATATATTCCGTGCATATTGATTGTATTAAGGAAAACGTAGGTATCAGAGAGGTTTCCCAAATGCAGCAACACGCGTAATTACAGACAATAGTATTAGCCTAGCTAAATTGACTGTGCTGCACAATAGATGGTTGGAATGCCTTTACGGGGCTTCTAGATGCATAGTCATTGTTATGAATTAAATTAAGTTATATCTCTTGAATACATGCAACAGGTGGGCTCTAAGTATAATGTTCGCTGCAGTAAAACTACAGAAGAGTTTTAGCATATGGGATGTTCATGCGTATTTTCTTACAATGGCTGACGTTCTAACGGGACATATACTGAGGGAAATTAAATCATATACGCGATTTACTCGATGAGCAATCACCACCCTAAGCAATCGCAGATTTGACCCTTTGTATTTCTTAAACTTAAAGTGGCTCTATGACGGTCAGCATGCTATTATTTTATTAAGTGCTATGCAAGGATCGATGTGCGTTGGGCTTTCTTTGTGACTGCACAACTACATTCACTCGGATAAAAGGCGAGGCAATGGTGGGATTTTGGAGAACAGACCGACTGCAACTCGTCGGTTTAATCAATGCGAGAGATGCGTCTAGCAGACTCGAGAGTCTCCCTCCTCTCCCAACGTGGGTGGCCCTCAACTTGCGGCGTGTGCTCACCGTGTGCTTAGATGGGAGAGCTTCAGTGGGGGCGGCGAGTTGGTGGATTTCTTGGCAAAAGTACTGTACTTCGGAGGCAGCTCCGCGTGAGAAGCGTCATGACTCGGACACAAGTAATCAATATTATATAAAAACAAAGGGTTTCCACGACCCTCTTACACATTATACAGTAGCAGACCATGGCGCTATAGCATTCACCATAGCACAATATGGTATGGGGTCCACAGAAAAACTGAAAATAATCGTTTTAAGACTATTTTGTTTATATCGGCATATTTCATAAAATATATATTTTTGATTGTAAGATTACTGAATAACTAAATCTTGTCTGGGCTCTACACAGGCTTGGTAATATTATGGGTATTGCAATCTTTAAAAAAACATAATAAATAGCTACATGCCTTATACACCTGTTATATGATAGCATAATGATTTACACATGCCTCCATACACTTGCATTAGTCACTGCAGTGCAGCCTGTAGTGGGTGTTGTATAAAGGTGTGAGACATTAACCATTTTATTGAGCTGGGGTTCCTCAGCCACATTTTGCATCCGTCGAGATAAAAAGCTGGGGAAAGCCTGTGATAGCGTATTGCAGAAGCCTAGAATAAAGTTGAGTGAGTTGTAATGGTTCAATGTAACAAATCCAAGAGAGCAAAATAGATCAGGCACACCCTCAGACCCAACATGGCCCATTTGTAAATGCTATGCTAGTTGCAGAGCAGAACGACTTTGATTCAAACAATGGTCATGTTTCACCGTCCAACAGAAATACATAGCCCTTTATTAATTAAATTAGCCTGGCACCCAGACCCTTAGCCACACCGCCAGTAAGCGAGCAATGACAAAAGGGTTGTTTTGTCAATAGCAAAGTGGTTGGTCTTTATGCTGATTGGATTACCCCATTTCGTATTTAAGAAATCAAATCATAGTTATACATTTTTCATAGTTTCAAGATTATCCCCAAAATGTATTATTTGTCAAATGTTCCAGCTTGTTTGAATTTCATGAATTGCTTATCGAAAATGACCGATACTTAGCTTTCAAACATTAGCAATCACCACAAGTCAAAACAAAACAGAAAACAAGCCAGGAAGAGGAAGATCACTCATGAAGTACTGTTTCCTTATACCCCGTTATACCAAATTGTATGCTTGATCAGACATCAGGCTTGTTTCTAGCCTTTTTAGGGCCTTAAGCAAAATCCACCAACTCGCCACCCCCTGCTAGGTCTCTCACCTCAGCACACGGTTAGCACGCATTGCAAAGTAGAGGGCCACCCACATTGTTACAGGAAAGAGAACCACAAGCTAAAGGACAAATTATACTTGATCTGTCATGTGTGAGGAGGCTGTCTGGGGGAGAAATGACGCAATTATGACCAAAATGACAGTGTGTGTCGGTCAAAATCAGGATCCGCATGCTGTTCCATGCACCTCTTAAATTGTAAAACATTGTGTACAGAGTCGTGGAGGCCATGTTCAACACATAGACAATGATTGGTTTACTAGTAAGATAAGGGAAGTTTTTCTGGTCGTTTTTCAGCCGACAGGATGTTCGCTGCGCACAGGAGTGGCTCTGGAGTACCGGTCAGTCGACGGCATGGCGAGTGTTGTCTTGGAGGAGACGATACTTTGCCTTCATCACTACCGGTCACAGGGCTACGGCAGCGAACTCACATTACAAGGGGGGGATTGACATGAAAATAGCGGGTGTAATTGGCTACCAAATTGGGAGAAAATGGGATAAAATCAGAAACAAATTCTTAAAAAAAAAAAAAATCATCTATACTGGACCTCAGGTGGCGTAACGCTAAAGGCACTTGTGTGGAGTGCAAGCTGCCCACTGCGGCCGGGGTTCAACTCCCCAGCTGCACCAGCCCGGGTCTGCCCTGGAGTCCTGCTCAGGGGGTGGCGATTGGCTGTCTGCCCCAGGGAGGGGGGAGGAAAGCCAGCATGGGCTCACTGCGTGTACAGAAGGCTTCCCAGTGGGTATCGGGATCACGGCCGACGGCTCGGTGGAGTCCGTCTCAAAGGTGGGGGTTTGCCCGCCCATGCCACTGCTGGTCCCTGGGTAGTGGCCCATAGTTGCACACAGCAGGTGCGTGGGGGGAAGGGGGATTAAATTAATAGAGGGTACAACTGTCCACCAAATTGGGAGAAAAAAGGGGAAACAATCTGAAACAAAATAGAAAAATAAATAATCTATACTGCCACCTATTGTCCTGGAGTGTAATGATGCACTCCGCTCTTTGGAGCAGAAGAACCATGAATGCCCTGATGTTTACATAGACCACTTCTGACCATAAATGCCTTGGGTGCCGAATCAATTATAATATGGGATTTACTGTTTCAATCAAGAATAATTAGGGCTTTACAGGACGCTGTTGCTTCTTCACATTAATACATCACACACGGGATTCACATGTGGTTTGTTCTCTGCAATTGATCCGCTCACCCATGGAGAGGATGTAGTGATGTTGTCAATGCTGCCCTGTGCACACGCTGCTTTGCAAAAGCACTTTTAAGTGCTAATACGTCATTGGTAAACGTAACAAATGTAAGGGGAAGGGAAGACGTGTCAGTGCCTCAGGAATGATAATTAGTTCTTAGGTCAAGTGCATGCACGATTGGAATGGCACAGGAGATATTCTCACTCCTAATGGCATAAAGGTAATATTAAAAGGAAAAAGCATAAACATAATTTAAAACATGCTGTAGATTAATGTGGATACCTCCTACAACGTACGTGAAATTATTTGCAATTCTGAAATACCTTCCAAGAGACAGTGGCTGCAAGTTTCCTCCTCAACATTATTCATTTATTTAGCTAAAGAGGTGTCTGAAACCCTTTGCATTATACTGCACAAATGTTGTGGCTGTAGAGTGGGAAGAGGGAGAGAGAAAAGTTGTAAAAAAGGGAGAAATGGAGCAGTGAGGTGAGGAGGAGGTGGCGGAAGTGAGGACGTGATGTGAGACACAGGCAGAAAGGGTTACAATGAGGTGGGTGGCAGAGAGGATATAATGCACTGTAGTCCTCTAGCAGCCACCAGACAGCTGAAAGAACAAACAGTCCATTGGGAAAATGAGGCCTCACAACAGATACATTAGAGTTTGCCCCTGTCAGGTTTTTACCAATTGTCTCCCTTGTGGACGTTTCATGTATCCTGAGAGAACAAAACTAACAGTTTCATGAGCAGTAGTGATGAATTTTAAACATAGGCTTTGATTCACTGTTCATTTCACCAATCATAACCCTACATATAGGAGTGGGGTGTGGACCAATTCACATGATGGACCTCGGTTTACTTGTTCCTACATCTTGTCAAAATGTAAACAGGTTTGAGTGGATGTTTTGTTTCCAGACCACACAGCTGTGAGGTTAGGGTCCAGTCAGCTGTGTTGAATAAGAGGGGGGAATTGATTTTTGATCCGGTACAAGCCAGGTGAGACTAACTGCAGTGGGCACTATTAACCCCATTCTCCCAGAGAGAGAGAGAGAGAGTCTGACATAACAAAGAGTTAGAGGGCTTGCCTTTATCCTGGAAGATTTTGAAGCTGATGTCAGTACTGTCTACTTAGTGCTACACAGTAGCTGTCTGATAGTTTGGTACTGTTCATTAAAAACTGTACTATCCTCCAATTTGTTTACAGTGTAATAGTTTGTACCTGCACACACACACACACACAGACACACACACACACACACACATCTCTCTCTCTCACTCTCTCCCCCTATCTATCTATCTATCTATCTATTATCTATTTCTTCAGCGAATAAGGCCTGGACTGGCAGCCAAATCACTATGCACCAATCACCCATTTGGCACAACCCAAACCTCACGATTAATGGAAAACCGTTAATTTTCAGGTCCTGGCAACAAAAAAGAGTCACTCATCTCAGACATATTGTCCATAAGGGAACCATTTTTTCATTTGATATCCTCTCTCCCCTCTAATCAATACTTCCAATATCTATAGCTAAAGAAGTCAACCAATGCCTTGTTTAAGTTTGACCCCACCATTCCTATACCGTACCAACACCTGCTTAAAATATCACAACAACAGCATAACGTTTCCAAAATGTGTAACTCACTCCTCCTCACAGACTGAGACCATCCCCTCCCCATAGCCAAATGGTGCAGAGGCCTGGAAATGAACAAACCTCCCTGAACTGGTTATTCATTTGCAAAACCACCTTCATTTTCCCCAAAAAACTGCCAGCTCCAACTAATTCACTATAAAATACTACATAGAACCCATTATACTCAAAGGGAGCTCTTTTTAATGGGAAACGCAGACTCTCTGCACCCTGGAACAGATAGACTACTATATTCATGCACTTTGGCACTTCCCACCAGTCTCACACTTTGGACCACAGTTATATCCATGCTGTCACCTGTCAACATCCCATTGACACCAACACTGTGCATTTTGGGTGACATGGGCAGCCTTGACTTCCCACCCCATGGAACTAAGCTCTTATTCATTAGCATAATTCATTAGCACTCTAGCAAAGAAATGCATCCTAAAAAGCTGGAAGTCCAAAAGCAAACTTTCCATCAATCATTGCCACAACCTCCTATTCGCAGAGTACAAGAGTTGAAAAGAAGGAGTATGTCGTATCAAAGAATGTTATATGCATATTCAAAAGTAAGCACTGGTGCTGGGCAAGAGGTGAATGCCCCGATAAACACTCTGCAACTACATTGTGCTTTGCTATCAGGAACATGTGTATTTTCCATGCATTTCATGGGACTATTTTATTTGTAACAATTGTCTCCATGGCTTTGATGCCACAAAAGGAGGCGTCCATATATAGGGGGTCATCATTCATGTTTGCACTGGACACAATGAATACCTACCTGGTCGAAATGTTGTCTTCGTCACGCAGTCGATACATTTTACTTATGAGCATTAAACAGTGCGCACGACGCTTTTCCATTTTAAACTTCGGAGAATGACCAAACTGCAGTGCGTCTGTGCCTGACCCCGGCCCAGGGGTGGGGTGCAGCACAGCCTCCAGGTTAGAGTCTGCTTCACAGCTTGCTTTGGTAAACACATTTAGACCTCCTGCTGCTTCACTCCAGTTCACTGATCTCCAGCTGCTCCGTGTGCAGCGCCGCTGTCCCCCGACAACTCCCACAGCGAGTTCGTAGACCAGCCCGAAGTAGAGCACCTCAGAAAGATGCTCATAGTAATGCAACTACTCTGAACTATTTTATACCTTCACCTACCTACTACCTATCTTTTGCTCATAAAAACACTACACATGGTAGAGGGATGGCTCCCAATATCGGCACAGCGTTTTGAATGGAAAATAAAACAAACTGCTTATTGTTTTACAGCATGTTTTACAACATACAATAAATAAGGTATGCACTGAACACACCATGCCCACAGTTCCTGACTCCTTATCCAAACGTGCCATAATTGTGCATGTGCGTTTTCAGAACATTTTATGCATATTTGTTTGAACTGAATGCGAAAGGCAGGATGTGCCTGTAAGGACGGATCTCTGTGTGGTATAATAGGCAGCTCTGTCTGGTCTCTTCATTTCCAAGCCTGAGAGTGGCTCTGCTATAACAGGAAGTAGAGGCTTTTGGCCTCCAGAGGGCACTGTTTTGTGTAATGAAAAGCAAAAAGATCAATGAGGGATTAAGGCTTGTAATTGTGCAGGCTACAATTCCTGACTGCTGCAGAGAGTTCATCATTAGACACTGTGCTCTTGAAGATGTCTTGATGATGATGCTCAAGATGACTTCCTGTTTCAGTTTGTTAGTATACTGTGTGTTTGGTTATGGTGCTGTGAGTGTGTGTGTGTGTGTGTGTTTGGTTCCTTAAACATTCTGTCACACTGTTGGCAGACTATCATTATTATTAAAATACTAATTACTATTTTACTTCTTAGTGCCAATCAGTGTCCTTCATAGTAGCTGTTGAAGGAACATCATTAGCCTTGGTTTTATACTAAAGTTCAGCTTATTGTACAAATGGAAAGATACTGGAATTGAAGGCCATGCTACCTGGAGAACTGAGGTGGGAAATTATTCTCAGCAGAACTGGTGAAACTTAATTTAAGTACACATAATATCGATAAAATAATGTCATTACTTTAGTAGTGAGTGGGTAAGAGTGAGTGTGTAACCACACATTGGTATATAAAAACCGTTACCATTTGTAATTGCACTTCAACAAACTGCAAAACTGTGTTCGTCATTATTTACTTAATTACATCATTATTATTTGTTATGTAACACGGTTGTTACATAATCACATTTTTTGTTGAACCCAAGAGAATAAACTGATTGACAATAATCTCAGTTTATATTTTTCTCTCAGGGAAAATGGGTAAAGTATATCTCAAGTTCATAGATAAATAATGAATTATGGAATGAGGCATAGGACAGAATAATATAATTGAATTGAGTCAGTAAGATCAGAAGTGCTGGTACATTGTCCTGATTGTGTGCTGATTATTTTTTTTAGAGTGTCACAAACAATGGTTGTAATTAGTTGTGCTAGCTGGGCTTTCACAAACATGAGAGGAGGCTTCAAATATGGACAAGGAGTTAGATAGGACCAGGTAAAGATTGAGTGGAATTGATGGGATCAAGTTTGTGAAATTAAATGGAACTTAATGGATGTAAGAAGTGTCAACAGGTGAGACAAGGGGACCCATGTATAAGAACCTGGGAGCCCACACAAACCCACACACACCCACACACACCCACACTGACCAGCTGATTCTAGTGGATGTACTTAGAATCTGGAACAAAGGCTTTATTCTCTTCTGTTTACAATGGAGCTCAATAAATTAAAAAAACCAGGCACAGGGATTTTGAAAAGCACTCCCAGCTCTTCTTTAAGGCTAAAAGATAGATAGAGAGAAAGACAGAGGAGAAAAAGAGCATATGGTATATGGAATGGTATTACTTGATTGCTTGGAGAGTTAATGTTGATACCTGTAACCTACCGTCAGAAGGAGGAGTTTAGTGACTTTTTCATCAGAGTTTGAAAAGCCCCTAACTGTGAATTCAAGAGTTGGAACCATCTGCAGTTCTGTATAATCAATCAGCCTGGAGTCCTGCAGGAGTAGCACTCTTTTCAGATCATTAGACTTGTTTGTACAATTGTCGCGCTGCGGCGTTTTATTCATATTTGATAGTTTCACATAATCTGAGGCAATGAAGGCCCACATGCTGGGTGTATCGCTTTCCAGCCATTGGTCTCTTCATATCATACCCTGGACTTATGTCCACAGTAACAGTGTTGCATGGTGGGAATTAATGGGAAGGTTGTATGTTCTCAAGGGCACCTCAGCAATGCAAACCATTCAAGTTTACCTACAGTTCATAAGGGAGTTTGCTAAACAACTAGGAAAACAAGGCTGAATTGGATACTTTGTCATGCAAAATAGTGATGAAAATGTCAATGTAAATTATAATAAGAGATACTCTCCAGAAATAGTATCCTTTTTGCACTTTTTGCATATATTTCTTTACATTAGTCAGGTAGAGGGGATGGCTGAGGAGAGGGGCACCTTGCAACCAAATGAGCATATGATTTATTTCACAGCCGGGTCAATCGTAGTCAATCAGCATAGTCCTTTTCCGACAAATTGATTCCTTTCATTTCCTGTCTGGACTATTTGACCACAAACTCAGATGCACTGATATCAACACAGAAACAGTAACTGTCTGATGTGCTGTCTGAAATGCTCTGATGTGATCAACGGATACACGTGTGCACATGGATACCTGATGCCTTAATACCAGTGTTTCAATAGGCAGGCTAGCATCAATCACAAGCCGCAATCGCAATTCATCCCCAAGCTTGCATGCATCTCTCCCTCTCTCTGTTGCTTTGTCAGGTTCCTCTGGCCTCCCTCTCTCTCACGTTAGAAAAGGAGTGCGTGGGCGGCTGGCAGATGAGTAATTTCGTGCACACCTCTCCGTCTGCTGCCCATATATGGGCTGCCAGGAAGTCCGCTCGCACTGCTGCATGGTGATGTGCAAGCAGTGCGCAAGCAAGACAGATGGCTTTTTTCTTAAAGGAGAGCGCCGTATTTCAAGGTCTCTGTTTTTCCAGTGTGAGCAGCTCTGGGTAGTCACAGAGACAACGGCGAGAACACCCTGCCTCGGGTGCCCGATTGTGATGTCACTTGGGATGTGGGCCCTGTGAATAGGGTAAAAATAATAATGTTGTTTTACACTCCTTGCCTTGAAGGTGATGCTTTGTTCAAATATGGAACAAAGTATCACCTTCACCTAAAAAAACAACATTCTTAATGAACAGCTATGGTCCACCGTTGCACTGTTTGTGTGCTTAGCTGACACCTTTGTCTAATAACAAATACCCAAATAACAATGTATCTGTCTTTAAATAAATGTATTTCACATACTCTCCATTTATACAGCTGTATATTCAGCGAAACAACTGAGCCAATGCCCTTAGTCAGGAGAAACCTGCCCCAACCAGGGTTTGAAGCTACAATTTGAGGGTTTGAAACCTCTGCCATTAGCAAGGCTCCAACAGTTCTGGTATTAACAAGAATATCAGTTTGGATCAATAAAACCCCTGAGATTAAACTTTGAGACAGTGTACAGTGTGTGTTTTGTGTGGCTTAGTAGGTAGAGCATGGCGCTGACACTTAGGTTGTGAGTTTGTTTCCCAGTGGGACCGCACATACTGAAAAATAATGCAATCACCACTGTAATGGCATAATGTATACAGAAATATGAAACCACATAATCAGAAAAAAGGACATGGACTCCTGCCGATAAGTGGCCCTGCGGATAATTACAGTCTCACCTAAGGTCTGTAAGGAGCATGTTATTGTTGCAATGGAGCAATACCACGGGAGAAAATAAGGTACTCACAGTGCCATCTGACAAGAAGTTATAATGGCGTAACCTATGTGATTTATTTTATGTGTAGACTTTTTTAGTGTAGACATATAAAAATATCAATTTCTGTATAGAATAAAACATTGAATGGATTGTTCATCTGGGGAAAAAAAGATGAAATATCATGTTCATTGTCAAGTTGTCATTTGAGACCATTTAATACGGTTCAGGCTTACAATAACGTAAAAAATAAATAAATATTTTCCACTGTCTGGTAGAATTGTGACTTTGTCGAGAATTCAACAATTACTGAATGTGAGGGATTGGAAGTAACTTGTAGGAAACAAAACAGTCTGTGGACAGCACAGCCTATCAATGAAATCAAAGGGAAGGTTTCAAAGTATACATACATTTCATTTATAAAATGTCAATTTAAAAAAATGGTTAACCAATTCAAAAGGACAATGTACCATTGACTAACAAAATCACAGTAATTCCCAGACTTTAGCTTGTTCCTTTTTTTCTTCAAACATGGATACAAATTATTACTTCCTAACTAAAGCACAAATTAATATGGACTGAATTGAACATTTACTAAACAAACTAAAATAGCAAGATAAACAGATGCTTTTTAAGATGTTTTAGATTTATTAGTCTATTAAGTGCAGGATTATAAAATGTAACAATTTGCACAAACTCCATTAATACCATCTGGACATACAGAATAATGTATTTGCTGGTTTCATAATGACAGTGCCTTTCATTACATTATTGGGGGCTCATTAAGCCAGCAAGGGTGTGTATAGATTCCTGGGACTTCATTTTTTCTTGCAGTGCTCTGCCATTTAAAGTAATCAGTTGATAGATACATTTGCTGAACTCGTCGCTGTTTCTGCTCATTTACCCAGTGTGGTGCACAAAAGACCGGAAACCAGCGAGAAAAATACAGGCTCAGACTCAATTAAAAAATGTTTACTTTCTACTCTGTTTTGTGATGGGAGATATGAACAAGGCCACAGGGCTGTTATGCACTGCAGAGCTGAAAGGCAAATCCACCTCACATAAATGCCTTCCTTCTCTTTTGTAACCACAACCTATACAAATTGTAATAGAATATTTTAAAAACACAATGTTTGAAAGCAGTCAGGCTGTTGCAGGGTTTATAATGACTCCATGTGCCCAACCAGGCTAATGCAACGGTGTGCACCAGTGGACTTAGACTGGCTCTCGTCTTGCACTTCCGGGTTTTCTGGCTTATGTGTTCCTTTTTAGGATTGCTCCTTTTGGCTTATTTTTTTGGAAGACAAAAGGCCATTAAGTGGCTGCAAGGAGCATCACGATAAAAGCATTTATTTTTAAACATACACTTTCTCTTACATTGCAACATAGGTATAACTTAGGGCATTACTGTTTCCCTTATCATTTCAAAAGAGATAATTGGCGACAGGAAAACCTTTCAGTCTTGCTTGGGACAAGCAGAACCACTGGCTATATGTGGTAATATACCATAGCCTGGGGGACAGCGAGTAAGCAACCGGAACATTACTGCACCACATTTTAAGTATGTGTATGTGTGTGTGTGTGTGTGTGTGTTTATGTGTGTTTTGATTGCATATATGCAGCTGTGTGTATTATTTGATGCAAAAGTAACTGTGTTCAAATAATCAAATACATTTTATTGTTCTACTTCCATTGTGTCACCATAGCAGGCTCTTTACTGATGAATTACGTAGATCTAATATGACACATTAGCTGTTGATTCTGAACATGTAAACATGTTCTGATTCATGAAGGTTCCTTATCAAACTGCAATTTAAGACATAAAATATGCTTTTAACTGTGAATCATGAGCGTACTAAAAGACTCCCACACAAACAGAGAGAGAGAAGTTTATGAGCTGTTTACAAGAGGCAACACAATAATAGTAAGGAAGTCAGAATTGTGAATTGATTTGATATACAGTACCAGTCAAAAGTTTGAGTACACCTGCTGGAAACTAGGTTTATCTCATAATTGCCAATGTTTTACACCGGATAAGTTTCTGTAAATACTTGAAAACAACAAAAAATACATGTAAAAATAAACAAAAGGAACATGAAACCTTTGGAACTTGACAGTCGAATTTTGGATTCCTCAAAATAGCCACCCATTGCCGTGATAACAGCCTCACAAACATGGGCCATTCGGTTAATACGTTTCAGCAGGAAATCACCCGACATATGTTCACAGCTTTCCTGCAGCAATTCCCAGAGACACCTGTGGGTTGATTTGCTTTGACTCTTCTGTCCAGTTCGTCCCATACAAGTTCTATGGGATTGATGTCTGGACACTGGGCAGGCCAGGTCATTAGTTGTCCTTCACGTTCCTCCTTCACCAGATAGTTCTTTGTGGAGGGCATCAGTCTCTGCGGCAGGGGAACTGCGAAATTGCCAAACCTGGCCCCGGAAAGTACAGCAACACCGCGGCAAAAGAGAGGCAACCCCGCAACTCCCCAGCCGCAGAGACCGACACCCTCCACATTCTTGTACAACTACAAGGTGTGTTTCAGGTCGTTATCTTGCTGAAGAATGAAGGAGTGACCAATTAGCCGTAATCCAGATGGAAGGTGTACTCAAACTTTTGATTGGTACTATACATGTTACAGAATGTACAGTATTGTACAAGCCAATTTGGATGTGAATTGATGAATTAGAAAAGAGAATTGGACACACACAACATTTTGTATGTTTAACGTGTGTACATTGAAGCAAAAGATGCCTTACATGTTATCCAGATTTAAGGAAAAAACACTTTCTGGTAAATGGAATCAGTCAAACCCATAGGCATAACACAATATGCCATCCTTTGCGTAATATACAGGTAGTGGCAAAAAGGTGGAAACACCAATATGATAGGGTTATTGTATCCTGCTCTATAGAGTTTTCGATGGATCATTCTTGATGAAACTGCCTGCTCATGCCCTAGAGTGAAATTTTCAGTTAATTGATTTCGAGTTGCTCACCTGTTTAGCCTTGCACCTTAAACTAACTAATTCATGGACATCACAATCCAGGAGTATGCAATCCAACCACGGTTGCCCTTTGTTGATGATGCCTTTCCCTCAGCGTTATATCACCTTATTATCCGGCTCCTCTAGTAGCTCTCTAAAGAGTCTTCAACTAGTACAGAAACCAGGGTTTCTCAAACTTTTTTACTCCACGACCCCATTTCATGGGTGGGAAAAAATCGCGACCCCATACATAAATGATGTGCAATTACAACGCTGAAAAACTTTCGTCCAGAAACATATATTGGTGATCTATTTCCAAAATAGTAGCAAATGCATCCACAGGCTATATCTTTATGAAAAACAAATAAAACAGACTTAATAGACAAATACAGTACATTCACAGGCTATATCTTTATGAAAAATGGACTGCTTAGCTTAATGGGATGGATGTGCTTGGAGTGAACACAGTTCATCGATGCGTGGCTGCGCTGGGCTGAGAAAGAGGCGGAGATCCCCTTCAACTCTCAGACGCGATCTATATTTATTTTTAATTAAAGTCAATGCCAAAAACCCGGATTCACTGTTCTCCAATTCTGTGGGCTTTACCGATCTTCGCGATCCAATGTGCGACAACAAATGAAGCCCGTAGCCCCCGTTCGTTTGCTGCTGTTGCAGTTTTAAGCACGGTTTTCTGTCCTTTTTGTTTCCTCTGAAAGAAATCTAGGGACTTTGCTTGTAACACGCTGTGTTTAGTTTGCAAGTGGCATTGCATTTTACATGGCTTAAAGCTCTCGTTAGCTAGAACTTCCCCACACAAGACACATTGTGGTCTTGGGTCCTCCTCATGTCCTGTCCATGTAAAGCCATAGGTGAGGAATTTCGGGTCATAACTTATTTTATTCCTTTTTGTTTTATTTGTATTTTAGTAATTTTCTGCTGGTCTTTTGCTAGAATTTGACTCACCTGCAGCACCACTCCTGACAACAAACGTGTCCATTTTCGTGACTGCTGTATTGGCGCGCTACACATGCAATGGGGTAGTGCAGTAACGTTAAACGCACGTGTTAGATTAAACTCATGCATGTCGGTAGATTAAAAATAGTCGGTCAGAAAAGACAGATTTTACGAAAAAACAGGCAATTTGTTTTTCATTAAAAAATGTAAAGAAATGCTTATGGTAAAATATATATATATATTTAAATTTTTACTTTTTTTGGCGTAATCCAAATCCACCCACCATGACCCTTTGTCCAATACAAATCCCTGGTCAAGTGGGGTCGAACAATGGGACCCATAGTTTGAGAACTGCTGCCTTAGACACTGTTCCTCATGAAACATCAGCAGGTTGAGCGGTCTTCATCACTGAAGCTCCTATGAAATGTGCCCCAACAATCACACCTTATTCTCACCTTATACTGAGATCTCCTCTTCTAGCCATGATAGCCATGGTGTTGTTTTTAAATGGTATCTGTTGGAAAGTATCTTTTTTTAAATTGTATTTATTTTTTTATTACATTTTTTATTTACACATAGTACACCACAAAGATCAGCACACATTAAATAACTAGACACTAAAAAACATAACAAAAAACGAACAAAAAACCCCGAAAACAATAAAAAATAAAAATCATTAAAAAAACAACAACAATAAAATAAAATAAAAATAAAAGTAAAAAACAAAAAAACTATTAAAAAAACAATAACAGCAACAGCAACAAAATAATAATTTGGCAGCTCATAAACCCATTCTCCTTTCTCTTTTCCTTCGGCTGGTAGTCACTCAGTTTCTGGGAAGGCTGATAATTGTTACATTTCTGGGACGGCTGGTATCCGCTTGGTTCCTAGGGTTTCTAATTGACTGAGGGATACTTTGGCATTCCTATCCCTTCCCCTTTACATAATCCAGAAAATTATCCCATATCTTGCCAACCTCTCCTCTTTTCCCATCCCTTCTAGCCAGCATTTGTTCAAAGGAGGCTGCTTCAACCATCAAATTTAAGCATTCTTTAAATGTTGGGCTAGTGGTATTTTTTCAAAACTTGAGAACCAGTCTTGCTGTTGATACCATGGCTAATATTAAAATTTGTCTGTGATACCAAAATGATTCTACTGGATTGTTATCTTTTTGTAATTGGAGACCAGCAAGGGCTGACATGCAGCTCCTAAGTTGTAAGTATTTCCACCTTTCTTTATCACCCAAATGAAATTCACTAGCTAGTTGCTCATAATTCTTAAAAACATCATTTTTGTGCAAATGTCCCAAGGTGTACACCCCTTCTTTCACCCATTTTTCCCAGAAAACTGTCTGTTTTCTGATAAACACTGATGGGTTAAACCAGACTGATGAATATGTTTGTCTATATGGCGAGGCCTTGAACATTTTATGTTGTTGACCATACTTCTTTAGAATGCTGTAATATAGGATTTATGTTTTGTTTATCTATACCCTCTGTTCTTCTCTGGGATAGGACATCGAAGGGTCTAAAGGGAGCAGTTATGCTTTCCTCCAATGCTTTCACCCATCTTTCTTTATCATTACCTTCCAGTGATTAGTCAATTTAAACATCTCAAATGCTACCTTATACATCTCTACATTGGGGAGACCTAAACCTTCCCTTTCTTTTGGGGTGTATAATTTCTTCATATCGATACATGTTTTTTTCCCTTCCCAAATGTAGTCCTTAACAGCATCATTGTACTGTTTAAATAGTTGTAACGGGATGTTTAAAGGTAGCATTCTTGAGATGAAGTTAAATTGTGGAACTACCATCATTTTAATTGTATTCACCTTGCCCCATAAACTAATGCAGAGGGACACATCTTAGATACAGGCATGGCTTCTGATTTCTGCCAGTTTATTTTATATCCAGAGATCATGGAAAAAGCTTCGGTAGTAGAGAGCAATGGGGGAATTGATGTTGTGGGATCCTTAACTAGTATCAGTACATCATTTGCATATAGGAATTGCTTATGTTCTTCCTGTCCATTCTTTACCCCTTTTATCTTTACATTCTCCCTAATAGCTGCTGCCAGTGGCTCTAAAGCAATCACGAACAGTAATGGAGATAGGGGGCATCCCTGCCTCTTTCCTCTTGAAAGTGTACAATTTTTTGAAATAATTCAATTTGTTTGCACTGCAGCTTTTGTTTGTGAATATAAGACTTTAATCCACTTAATGAAATTAGAACCAAAGCCAAACCTTTTTAGTGTATATGTTAAATAGTTCCATTCTACCCGGTCAAAGGCTTTCTCAGCGTCTAATGATATAGCTGCCACTGGATCCATGCTGTTCTTGTACAACCAGAGAAGATGTAATAATATTAGGGATAATTATTTCCAATCTTGACGCAAGAACCTTTGAAAGGATCTTGCAGTCAACATTGATTAGGCTCACTGGTCTGTAGCAGCAAAATTGGTGCCAGTATGTCCACATAAGTTTTATAGTACTCAACTGGTAGGCCATCTAGTCCGGGTGACTTTGCCGATTTCATCAGTGGTATAGCTTTCCTCTGTCTCCTCTGCTCTGTCTCTGTTACTGGTGCTTCCAGAGATCTAACCTGTTCTTCAGAGATTTTTGGTAGATTCCGTTTTTCAAAAAAAACATTGTATTCCTCTTCCCCTGCCCTACTCTCAGATTGATAAAGTTTCTTATAAAGATCAAAAAATATTCCATTGATAGCTTTATTTCCAGTAGTCAACCTGTTGTTCTTATCTATAATCGAGGAAATTATGTTATTAGTGTCTCTCTTTTTTAATTGGCGTGCCAAAAATGTACCTGCTTTTTCACCTTCTTCATAAAAATTGCTTCTCAGTCTGAACAAAGCAAATTCTGCCTTGGAGTTATACATTTCATTAAGTTGTATCTTCAAGTCACAGATTTGATTTAACAGAGGTATTGAGTGTTTCTTAACAAGTTCTTTTTCTAATAGATGTATCTTGGATTATAGGTTTTCTGTTTTCCCTATACTTTCTCTCTTCTTTTTTGTGGAAAAGCGAATCACTCTCCCCCGAACATATGCTTTAGATGTTTCTCATACCATAGACAATGTTTCAGTTGAACCAATATTTAAATTGAAAAAAGACTGAATATCCTTAGTAAGAGAATACTTAAACCCCTCCTTATGGAGCAGCACGGTATTAAACCTCCATCTATTCCTTCTCCCTGTTTCACCTTCAACCTCAACTTGTAGTTCAACTATAGCATGGTCTGATAAAGAAATGACCCCTATCTTATAGTCTATTACTGCTTCAATAATTGTGTTGGCAATCAAAAAAGAATCAATTCTTGAGTGTGATCTATGGCAATGGGAGTAAAAAGTGTACTCCCTTTCGTGAGGGTTTATAAATTGCCATATATCTATATATCTATTAATCCCAGGTCTTCCATTAACATATGTATAGCAAGACGGTCTTTTGGTATAACCTTAGAAAGTGTTATCTTGTCTAGAAGCCCATCTTGAACCTGATTGAAGTCTCTACCTAAAATAGTTTGTCCGTCTGTAATATCCCCCATAATCTTAATTACATTGTAAAAGAACTCCGGGTCTTCAATATTTGGTGCGTATATATTACATAAATTCTACTTCTTCCCATTAATCACAACCTCTACACAGATCATTCTACCAATAGTATCTTTATGTTCTTTTATCAAAGTAAAATTCAGCTTTTTATGAAATAATAATGCCACCCAATGTTTCTTACTTGAGTATGAGCTATGAAAGATGTTTCCAACCCAGTCTTTTTTCCATTTCATAGATTCAAGGTCTGTTAAATGAATCTCTTGTATAAAGGCTATGTCGAGCTTTTTAGATTTAAGATATGATAAACATTTACGTCTCTTAATAGGGTTCTGAGATCCACTAATGTTCCATGTTACAATTTTGAAGTGTGTATTAGACATATTTAGGTGGGGAAATGAACGTAGGGCTTCCCATGATAATAAGACCAATCCATCGCAGGGTCACACCACATAACAAATCAAATGACCTGCCTGAGTCAATAACCTTCTTTATTTGCACCATTTATGAGCCACCAAAAATAAAACATAAACAAAACAAAACAATAATCAAAAACAATTCGCCGTAAACAAAACAATAATCAAAAACAATTCATAACACATCCCCCATCCTCAATATAGAGGAAGTATAGAAAAAACCTCTTCCTCCACCTTCCCTCCATGCCGTGTCCCATTAAAGTTGGACCGCAGGGTGCTTACTAGTGGCCGCTCGTTGTGCTCCCTTCACCCCTCCAACCTTCCCTCACCCATCCCCATCCCTCAGCATATTGTAGCTTGGATATCGCTGGAATAGGTAGTCCATAATCGAGCAGATAATTAGCAAACCAGCAAACAAAGAAACAACAAACAACATCAACAATAACAAAATGTTATAATAAAAAAATTAAAAGCACAGATAGGTGGGGAAGTGTTTTCAATTAGTCCGTTCTCTTCATTCCTGTAGACTTGTGTCATTTGTGCGCGTACGATTTGTGTGTATGTGCGCGTTAGTGTACGTATTTGTTACAAAGTAGCCTGTACAGTTTGAATATGTTACAGTCTATCTTCAGTGGCGTTGCTTTCGAGAACTTCCAGTGCTTTGGTGTGATTGTCGAACCTCTTTTTTTCATTTTGCCAAGAGAAATGAATAGTGGCAGGAAAGGATAGGGCAAAACGAAGCTTCAGTTCATTAAGTCTTTTTCTTACCGGTGTGAACTCTCGTCTCTTATCTGCCACCTCTTTGGTCATATCGGGAAAGGAGGATAACTTCGTCCCTGTCATTCCACTTTGCCCTTCTCTCGAAAAGTTCGACTTGCGGTCGCGAGCACCCTTTGTCGTTCCGTGTCTCTCAGAAAACGGATTAGTATTGGTCTCGGTGGTCGATCCTTTCCAGGAATAAGTCCCCCGGTGCGATGCACTCGTTGTAGCTCGTCAACCTCCAGCTCTATGCCCAGTGTCTTGTTGATCATTTCCCGCACAGCTTCTCTCGGTCTAACGCTTTCGACTTTCTCCTCCAGGCCGATCAGACGGAGATTCAGTCGTCTGCCTCAATTTATGGTATCTTGCATTTGTTCCCAGAGCTTTGTATATTTCCGATTGCTCCTTTCCATTTCTGTGTTCAGCCGTAAATTGTCATCCTCCAACGCAGAAATTCTTCCTTCGGCTTCATTCAGTCTTTTAATTGCCCCGCTCATTGACCCTTCCAGACCGGCCCGAACAGTTAATCGCTGCGATATCTTCCTTAAAAGATATCTTCCTTAAGACCATATCTTTCATAACTTTTTGTATGGCGTTTTGTAAGGTTTCAATTCTATCTGAATCCGAGCTAGCCGCCCCGGCTTGCTTACTTGTTTGTGAGCTTTTCGACATTGTCTTAGATCCAAGGCCGTAACCATGGAGTCAACATTGGGGGGGACCAAATCAATTTATTTATATTTTTATATCAGCTAGGTTTGGGGGACATTTTGAGCATATCTGAATATTGGGGGGGATGTGTCCCCCCCAATATATATGGTAATTTCGGCCTTGCTTAGATCACGTTTGGGCAGGAGATGCCGGCGTTTTTGATAATGGCATATAGTTCGTTTCCCCGCGACTTTCACACCCCGTAGAAACCACAGACTGTTTCCTGAATTAATATAATCTATGAATTGTTACATTTGTTACATTCACGGTGGTTTAATTACCGAAAGATTTAAAGGAGTGATATGGGAGCTTCCATTACACAGCCATCTCTTCAGCACTCTTGCAAGACTCCAATCCGAGAACGGCTGTTGGAAAGTATCTTGAGATTTCTCTGTATTTTAAAGTGTTCTATATACATAAAATTCATTATTTTGATCATAGACAACCGTGACTGTCCAGTATTGTTGTACACAACCCTGAGCATGCTGGGATGTTAATTGCTTAATTAACTCAGGAACAACATCTGTGGGGAAGCACCTGCTTTCAATATACATTGTGATCCTCATTTTTGACCACTACCTGTAAACAATACAACCTGTTTGGACACAAGAAAACATCCTTTCTTCAGGTGGAACATTAGAGGTTTAAGAATCATAAAATTGGATTGGATTGGATTGGTATTGGATTCAATTTATTGTCAGTGCCCAGTACAAGTACAGACAGCGAAATGCATATACATAGAAAAGCACACATTGTATACAAAAAGTAACACAAGTGGTGGGGGGTAGGGGGAGGGCAAGGCCCCCAGCAACGTACATACACGAACAACGCCGACAAGGGGTGGGGGATGGGGAGGGTGGGGGGTAACACACAGAACAGGCTTCCGAAATGCAGCGACGTAGCGCGCAAACCGCCCACCTGTCCGTGGAGAGAAGGGAGGAGGAAAGGGAGGAGGAAGGCGGGGAGGTAATGTCTGTGTGACCAGTCCATGTGTCTGTGTGTGTGTGTGCCTCTGTAGAGTTCTTCCAGTTGAGACAGATCTCAGGCGTGCGCAGAATGTTCCAACGATAACAGGTTGCTACAGAAACGTCCTTGGTCGGCCTCGTCCAGAAGTCATCAACAGAGTTGTTTGGGTTTGGAACGAGAGCAAGTTCAAGATCAAACATGATTTACTGAGTTTGCTGAAGTGAGCAATTGCTTTTGGAACTATTTTTCATTGACATGTCCCCACCATCATGTTATTATGTTATCTAATTTATTTTATTTTAATTCAGTCTGGTGAATGGAAATCAACAACCTTTTTTCAGCTGAAACAATAAAGGTGGATGAATAATGAAATCAAGGTAAAAATACAACACCAAACAATCCAGGTGTGGGGACATTCAGGACAATCTATGTACAAATCAAAAGCATTTTACATTATGTTCACTGTGTCCTTTGTGCTTTTTTAAATTTAATCTCCCAATTTTCAGTAGCCAAATATACACTCTGTTTCATGCCAATTATCCCCCCCTCGTATGAGAGCTTGCTGCTGTAGTCCCTAGACCGGTAGTGGGCACTGCACTGCCCCCTCCAAGCCAGCACCCGCCAAGCCGCTAACGTAACACACAGGATCACTCACATATTCAGCGAGCTCATATCGGCTTCCCTCCCCGCTACCTGGGGCGGACAGCCAATTCCCACCCTCTAGTGGCACTCCCAGCCGGAGCCGAGCAGGCGAGACCTGGTGGAATCTAATCACATTGGGCAACGTCTGACATTCTTACCATTAATGGTCATTCTATTCTTAAGTCGCTACCAGCTTTGTACATCTGGACATTGCAATTGTTTTTCAATTTCAAGTATTTTTTTTTTAATGAATGTTTTTTCCACAGAATACTATACAGTATATAAATATATAAAATGTCAAACATATTTACGTTTCTGAAAGACTGTCTTTCAATTTAGAATATAAATACTCAATAGTGAATATAAGAGGATTTTATGTGTGTGTATGAATGTTTCAGGAGTGCATGGGAGAGTGTTTTACTTGTGTATGTGCAAGTGTTTCAGTAGTTAATGTGAGAGAATTTTACATGTGTGTGTTTTTCACTAGTGCATGTGCATGGTATTCAATTATATATGAATGTGAGTTTCATATGAATGTGTGAGAGGTATGAATCATGGCCTATACAGCCCCTCATACACAGTTTCACATGCTCAGCAATCACCAAATAGTGTAAAAAATACATTTTAAATACAATTTTAAGGCAATCGCATTTATTTGTATGTCAAAGTTAAGGGCAAGTGTTGATTGAATTCAGGCCAACTTGCATGTGTGTGCATGGCCACTACACAGGTAACTGGCAACAGGTAACTGGCAACACCAACATAAAGTGTTTTAATAGGATGTTGGACAACCATGAGCCACTAGAACAGCTTAAATGCACATTGGCATAGATTCTACAAGTGTCTGGAAGTCTATTGGAGGGATGCATCACCATTCTTCCATGAGAAATCCATCATTTGGTATTTTGTTGATGGTGGTGGTAAACGCTGTCTCGGGTGCTGCTCTGGGTTGAGATCTTTCATTTTACTGTGAGAGGGGGAAATAAAACAGATTGCAAGATCAGTCCACATTTATCCAGGTAAAGTATTATGGACACCTCACATTTATACAGAAAAGGAAAATAGCACTTTAATAAATACATCTAACAGCTACAAAACTTGTCAGAATTGAATTTGGCCACCAGCATCTTGCACAGAGTGCATATCCTATGTGTCACAAAACTTATGATCCCCATATACTGCAAGTTCTGGAACAGTGTAAAATAAGAAATAAGCCTTTCTTGAGCCGCAGTGAAGTTTCACATCTATTTTTACACCTAAAATTGCACCACCCATACCAATCATATACTAGGTGTTCTTGTGTAGCCAGCACTGTTTCTTGCGGAGTAAATAGCTTCAAAAATAGCTGCAAGTGGAAAATTTAACTGTATTATAAGTCCAGGGTGGCTGTTGTATTATCACCTGTTACACTAATATGAATCTATTGATACATTAATGAGTGTGTGCACAGTAGACACATTGATACATCTTGCAGTCAAAACTGTGAAACATTTGTTCTTCTTCTAATCATTTGTTTACTGTCATTGTTATTTATCAATAACAATATTTCCTTGATAAAAGCTAAATAAAATGTTATTGCTGTACTAAGCGAGAGGACTGCATGCACACTGTGCATATTTACTTATTCGGCATCATATTATTATACGTATTATTATTGTCGCTATTCGTTGTAGTAATTGACGAAAGAAAACATTTCCTTGTTAAATCCTAAAATAAAATGTTATTACAGTAGTAAGTGAGAGGAAGGCATGCGTGCACGTTCGCTACAGACTGGCCTGTCTGAAAAAACTGCTTTGACGAGGTGATGATGGAGATGAGATGATGATGATGATGATCACATTACATGTGACTGAGAGTCAGAGATTAAATTAGCGCTCCTCCCACGCATTGGTGACATTGTTCATGCCCATCACGCCATCCCACTCCACTCGCGCACGCTGCCAAGCGCTTCCCTCCGCGCCAACTGGCTGGCAAGAGTGCACCCGGCCAAGACGGTGGGCAACCACAGGCATCCGTGTGTGCCCGCTGCCACGCTCCACACAGCGTGGGCAAAGAGGCCGGGGGGGATAGCGGGCTGTACGTGTGGGTCCGCTCATGACACAGCTGGCACTAGCGGTCGTGGCTATCTGCTCATGACATTCCATTCACCTTCGCTACGCTGTGTGGGTCAGCCAAGGGAGGAGAATTATGAATAGATTTGTTTTCTTCCAAACGACACTCTCTTTACAAGTCCGCCCAGTCCAAGGGTGGAGAATTGTGAATGGGCACTTCATCAGCAGGAGCATTGTCTAGTGGGGAGAGATGTCAACATGCAGTACATGGATCATGCAGACTGTGACTCTTAGAGGGGAAAGGTGCAGTGGCAGTCAAGAGGAATTTATGGCCGTGGGGTTGAGGGTGGGAAGTGGTTGGCCTGCTGCATTATTTCTGAGCAGGTCATCTTCTTACTCCTGAGAAGGGTTTTCTTTGTTACTGAATCTGTTACATCGCCGTCCCGTCCTGTCCACCTCCCTTGTGTTTCCTGCCATTTCGTTCCTTGCGTGTCATGTCTTGTTTTTGCTTTCACCCTGTGTTGTGTATTTTGCGGGGCGTGGCTCGCCGCTTCCGCATTCTGTTTCCTATTCCCTCGTTAGTCTCAGCCTGTCACACCCACTCCCTTGCACATTCCGCACGCTGTTTCTATTTAGTTATTTCACCTTGCCTATTTAAGTTCAGCACGCACTCTCTCCAGTGCCAATGCGTACTTGTTTCCCTCGTACGGCTCTCGTTTGTTTCCCCCAGTCTATCCGTCTTGCCTGTTCGATTTCTGCCCGTGATATTTTGGTTTGTTCGTTTGTTTGTTAGTTTGTTTACTAGTTTTGTAGCTGTCCTGCTTATTTCTGTTTTGCCTGCGTTTTGACTGTTATTTCCAGTCACCTGTTTGTTTCTTTGTTATTAAACGTCTCCTGTGTGGAGCGCAATCTAACTCCGTTCCGAGTCTGCGTTTGGGTCCAGTTCTGCATTCACACTGTAACAGAATCAGGTCAAAGCCGCTCTGGGTAAGAGCCTGTACCTGCCTGTAATGTAATGGAAAGGTACACTCACACATAGAAGAAATACATAGACACACACGCACACACACATGCACACAGACATACAGAATCAAACACAAAGACATACAGACAACCAAACAGACATACAAACACACACACACACACACACACACACACACACACACACACACACACACACACACACACACACACACACACACACACACACACACAAAGACATACAAACAAAGTACTGTGCAGCTCTGCAGCTCTTACAGCATTGGGAATATGGCAAATATTTGGCCTGGGTGTTTGTGGGAAATCAACATTTGGTGTCTGCCTCTTGTTTCACATCTAAATAAGCCACATAATGCCTTTTGCTTATCCCTGCACAGACTGCCTTTGTTTTGATTCTGAACTTTGTTTTTGTTTTCACTCTCTCCCTCTCCCTCTATCTCTCTTTTGCTGTGTCACTCTCTCAAACAAATTGACATTGACTACACGGCACACATACCACATTCAGGATTTTCCCACCCATGGGCCAGTCAGCAAGGGAGGGGAGAACGAGGCCCAGGGTAAACCAGCAAATAGTCGGACCCTGTAGGTGCCCCCGATCAAACTTGTAGGGCTTGAAGTGTTGTATTGACCAGGCTAGCATTTGTATCATCACTGTCTGTTGTCAGCAGCTCTTTGCTTGGTTTTAAAATAATGGTTAAGGTTAGTAGTGGTATTGGGTAATCTGATCCTAGATCGGCACATAGGTGTAACCTTTCCCTAAAGCTTTAATGTTACATGTTTCAACCAGACATTGGTGGCATAATTATGCAATGCAAAATAAATAAATAAATACAAATAATTCCCTGTATCGCGGGGCCCCCAAAGGTGTGAGGCCTGGGTTGGTCATCCCAGTTTGAATCCCCCTAGCGATAGGCCTGAGATTCACACAAACCCCCACACCAGCAGGCACTCTCCCATTGAACTGCATCATTTTCCCCTCTCCTGGGCCCACCACACTCTGCAGACTCACTAATGAAACTGAGCAACACATCAAGGGCAAACACACACTTACGCACCAGGAAGACACACACGGTTCTCTGTGGCTCAGTTGGTAGAGCACAGCATTGGCAACGCTTAGGTTGTGGGTTCAATCCCCACTGGGGCCACATATACTGAAAATGTATCCATTCACTACTGTAAGTCGCTTTGGATAAAAGCGTCTGCTAAATGGCATATATTATTATTATTATTATAAAATAGCAGGATGGAGTCCTGACCCATGCCACACTGGCCTGTACCACTCTACCATCCCAGAACAAATGCTCCTTTAATGCTGAGCTTGTCTCCCGCCAGCTGCCCTGCAAGCTCCCAGCTGTGCAGACTGGATTCTTCTGGTCCGCTCCGACGATACAGCTTAATCTCCATGATAAGGGAAGATTGTCTTTGCTGCTGAGCCAGTGGCTGGTCCAGACCATTTTAACAGGGGTGGCCCAAGAGTGGCACAGAACCACACTTACTTTCACATGGATAATATGACGACCAGTTGCGGACCTAATAGTCCAATATAGGTTGAACAAATTCTGTATTTCACAACAAAAATTCTGTTTTTCATTCAAACTTTTTTATTAAATAGCGAGGGTTATGACATTTTTTATTCCGTTTTTTATACAAAGCAAGTTTTACACAAAGCAAGAGCCAGATGAAGTAGGGTGGCACCCAACCAACCACATTTCTGTGGGGACAGGTGCCCCCCCAGGCCCCTCCCTGGACATGCCCCTGTGCTGAGCGTGGGCAAACACATCAGGTTCGAAGTGACTGCGTTACCCACTGTATGGGACTTGGTTTCCAGAGGAGCCAAACTCTCCCACATCAGCCCACAGTCACTCAAACATCGTTAATGCAAATAATGTCAACCTCAAACACTTAATGCAATGCATCTGATGCTTTTAACATCATAACAGTGCTTTTTGCTATATCTCTAACAAATGAACACACAAATAAATACAATTAAATGAATAAACCCCTCTGCTTCCCAACACAGGCTTCAACAGGATTTTCTTAATGTCTCCACAGGAGCCCACCACATCTTCCCCCTCGACTAGCGTCTGTCCCGCACGGCACACGGGGTCACTCCATTGTCCACACAAACACAACACCTTTCACACAGACTAAAAGAAACCTTTCACATAAATTCTAAAAGAAATAAACTCTGCAAAAAATATCCCAAAGGAACAAAGAGAGGCAAAAGTAATGGCGGCATACGAACTGCCCACAAGTAGCAACCTCAATTCCCCCACGGCTGCTTACTCCACTCCCTCCCACAAGTAGCACAGGTTTCTCACATTGTGAGTAATCCGCTGAATGATGCATGAAATGCATGGGGACATTGAGTTCAACACAATCAATGCACAATTACAAACCATTTTGTGTTGTTTTCTCAGGTGGTTATTCTGCAGCCCTCGGGACTTCAACTGTGAATATGCATGTCGTCAGCAGGTTATGAATGCCCACCACTCCAAAAGCAGTGATTAACTCAATCAAAATTAGGATAGAATTTCCAGGCCTGTAATAAGGAGTAGGACGTCATCTGCATCAAGTGCAATCTTATGAGCTGCTGAATTTATTTTTATACGCTTCATTGCTTCACGCCGTTTGAAAACTTCAGCCAGTGGATCCAGAGCCAGGGCAAACAAGAGGGGGTACAGGGGGCACGCCTGTCTTGTGCCTCTGACTAACGGAAAGGAAGAGGTCCGCAGCCTGACTGTCAGCACCGAAGCCTGTGGAGAATGGTAGATAACATTTGTCCACTTAAGAATCTCCCAGGCTAAATTGTTTTAGGACTTTTAATAAATACTGCCACACAACTTGGTCGAACGCCTTCTCGGCATCCAGAGAAACAACAAGAGCCTCCTGACCAGTCAGATTAAGATGTTGCATTATGCCGGTTCTAATATACAAGAGGTGGTGTCTGTTTCTTATGAAACCTGTTTGGTCTGGATTAATATGGCTTGGTAATAGTTTCATTAGTCTTTTATCCAATATATTGGAAATGATCTTACTGGCTATGTTTATGAATGAAATAGTTCTGAAGGAAGCACACTCTGGGGGTTTATTATTAGTTTTTCAATATGAAGGTGATATTGGCTTGATTCAGAGTACCGGGAAGAAACCCAAGGATGCAGTATACATTTAGATAATCATGCCGACCACCAGGTTGCCACACTTCTTATAAAAGCCTGGCCCGTAGCCATCTTGCCTGGAGCCTTTCCGGATTTTAATTATTTATATCTCCCATGCGAATGTGAGATATATATCTCCCATCTCCAATAGTATGGTTTTATCCTCCTCAGATAAAACAGGGAGATTAACTTTATCTAAGGAGTCTTGAATACTTTTTTTTTTAAGAATAAAAATGAATGAAAACATAAAGTAATAATAATAATAATAATAATTGAAACAGTTTTAAAAATTTAAAAGAATTATAATAATTTATTTTTAAGAAATTAAGAAATAGACCTATAGAGGTATAGTATTTTTTATTGCATCATTTGTGTCCTTATTTGTAAATGTAGCATTGCTGGAGCCATTATGTTAGAGGACAGTCTGCCTTTCATTAAATGAGCCAGGAGTCTTCCTGGTTTGTCACCAAACTCAGAGCCTCTGAATTCAGCAGTTTTTCAAGGACTGATCTAGAAGCAAGCAGCTCTGTATAAAGCTGTTTGGATTGTGTACCCTTAATTTTTATTTTTCAAGATTGGAAATGCGCTCCTCTAATTCCAACTGGAGTTTCATCCCACCCATAATAATTCCACTGAGTAGTAATGTATTGAAGGAAGTCAGTAATTGCTAAACAGGGAGGAATTAAGCCTCCACTTGAGAGAGGAGGGATTCCAATTGACAATATTTCTCCAGGGAGTGCAGTTAGCGACAGTGGGAGTGCCATGCTGGCTCCGAAAACTTGACGGGCTTAGCAACAGTAACTAAGGGGGGCGGGCCTTAGCGAAGGGCGAATTGACAGGATCTATAGTAATGGTCAGAGACTGTTATTATGGCAATCTCATTTATTGACTCCAAAACTAACTTGGATGAGAAAATATAGCCAATTCTGGAGAAACCCTGATAATGGTTGGAAAAGTATTAATTATATTGAGATCGCTACATGATTATTTTAGGACCTGCGTCTTTTTGGAGATTGTATTAAGCTTAGGAGGCTTTTGGTCAATAGCTGGATCCAATGTACAATTGAAATCTCCTCCCATAACCAGGAATGCGATAGAACAACAGAAAAATCCTTCAGAAACGTAGGGAATAAGGAATCCTGGAAGTTGTTTGGAACATATACTAAACCCAACAATAAATGTTCACCATATAACTACCCTGAAATCAAAACATGCCTGCCCTCCTTATTCTTAGTGATATTTTCGAGGGTAAAGCACAATTAATCATTGCTCTGCTATATGAACTGTACGATGAAAAATAGACCTTTCTCACCTAATCACATTGTAATTTCTAATGTTCAGCATCGGTTAAGTGGGTTTCTTGCAGAAGGGCAATTTTGACTTTGTTATGTGGTCTATGCCTTTTACATTCCAGGTACTACTGTTAATCTTACTTATTTGTTATATTAGGTATTCTATGTGACCCTGGTGGCATAGAAACCATTAAAATCATAACCAGATCTCTCTTGTCTTTGACCCAAATCAAATGTGAGGAGCAAGTGCTTCCAAAAATGTGTTTACATATCTCTCCGTGAAAATAAATATCCCATCCCCAACAATGGGAAATAGACTATAACAACCACAAGACAATTTAAAAAACCCACACAGAACATTAATTTGACTAATATTGATTTGGAACATGGGTGAGGAAGGAACATATCATTTTGAGAGATTTGTCCTCACAGAGAGAAGAATGACACAGGAGCCGCCAAATGCTATCAAGTGTTCCGTGGCTACTCCAACATGCCCCATCCCATCCCAAGGAAAAAACAAATAAATAAAAAAGTTAGTCAGGTAAAATTATCTTTGTCATCTTGGAACTTCATGGTGATATGCTCTAATGTAAAAACTACTGATCCATCACCTCTGTGAGGTTTTTGGTGATCACTTTGAAGATCTGCGTTCACATCACCACCATCACTGTCGGTGCTAATTGTTTGAACTCTGATGTTCTTTCTGATGTCTTATCTGGCTGATTTTGTGGCATTTTCAACTCCAGATTGAGCCTGTCCTTTAGCTGACATGTTTCAGATGCACAGTAAGCTGTTCATATTTTTTGAGTTAAGGAGGTGTAAACTAAAACAAAAGGGAAAGATGGGACAGGAGCACTGTGAACTAACCTCACTCCATCACGTGGCTTGCCACAATCATGTGACTCCCTCCTACATTATCCTTTTGTTAACTAAAACTCATGAGGATTGTATGAATTGAATGTGACTACATTTCTAAGATGGAAACTTGTTACTCGTAATGAGTAATTTGTTTGACAGCTATACATCATTTGGACATCCATCTCTCAAAACTTTAGCTCTGGATTCTGAAAACAAACTGCTCAGGGGCAAAGGATATAAAGATGCTATCTTTCTGATCCTGAGGTCCAGGGTTTACCACACAACACTGTCGATCTGAACTGTCTTAAAATGTTTCACGAAACCATTATACTGCATGTAATTACAGAAGCATGTCCACAATGTTTCATATATGTATTATTGCTATTATTATTATCACGGATGTCCTTGTTATGACATCTCTGTATTGAGCACATCAAGATGGGGATGTGCTAAATAACCTGGTAATTGCTGTAATTTGAAAGGTAAATTGGGAGGAAGCTGAAAGAGGCAGTCAAAGTTAATCCGGTGCCATTGTGCTAAGGTGGACAGTGGATTATGTATTTTTGTGCAGTGCATTACAAGCCTGGCAAATCGGAGGTCGTGGTGTGAAACATCAAAAGCCATAATGACACCCAGCTTTTTTGGCCCCGTTCTCGTGACTTTTGGGAATGATCAGAATGAATAGCCATGCCCACATCATAAGTTTGCACCTTTCATCACCGGCAAGAAGGTATCACGACTTGCTTTTACTGGGACCCAGAATTCTGTGGTCTGGATTTCACTCTACGGCAACCTTTGTGCAGGTGTCACTATGCCCCTATGCCCTTATACAATTGTACAGTACAAGGACCCATATCCATTACATACAGTATGATCCATTCATTATGAACAATGCCATAATGCAGATGCTTTATGCACTGAACAATGCCAAATCAGCACACTAATACATGATAAATTCCAATATTTTAGTATCATTATTTTAGAAAAAACATATGTATTTTTTTGGCAAAGTGTATTGAATGCCACGTGATGGAGTGAAGTTAGTTCACAGTGCTCCTGTCCCATCTTTCCATTTTGTTTTAGTTTACACCTTAACTCAAAAAATATACTTTGAACAGCTTACCGTGCATCTTAAACATGTCAGCTAAAGGACAGGCTCAATCTCGAGTTGAAAAAGAACATCAGAGCTCAAACAATTAGCACCGACAGTGAAGGTGGTGATGTGAACGCAGATCTTCAAAGTGATCACCAAAAACCTCACAGAGGTGATGGATCAGTAGTTTTAGTACAGTAGAGCATATCACCATGAAGTTCCAAGACGACAAAGAGAATTTTACCTGAAAAAACATGTTTTATTTATTTATTTTTTCCTTGGGATAGGATGGGGCATGTTGGGGTAGTTACGGAGCATTTGGCGGCTGCTGTGTCATTCTTCTCTCTGCGAGGGCAACCTTCTCTCAAAATGACATGCTCCTTCCTCACCCATGTTCCAAATCAATATTAGTCAAGTTAATGTTCTGTGTGTTTTTTTAAAATTGTGGTTCTTGTGGTTGTTATAGCCTATTTCCCATCGTTGGGGATGGGATATTTCTTTTCACAGAGAAATCTTTCTGGCAAAGTGTATTGAATGCTTCTGTAGAGCAGGTGGACTCCAATCCCAACATCTCAGAAAATATTGGGGTTCGGGTATATTTATTCAAACTTTAGATGATGCCAAATGTGCAAACACATACGTAGACATATACACAATAACATACACAACACATTATGTGTGCATGTACGTATATGTGCAGGTATCACCCCCCTTTCTCTCTCACACATACACACTCAAACACACAGACCCACACACCAACACCCACAGATGTCACCCCCCGCCACTCCTACGTTCTCACACACAATCAAACACACACACATACACACACGCAAACACACACTCATACACAATAAGGCACACATAATGCATTCACCCCCTTTGGCATTTTTTCACATTCACTTAATATACACTTAATATAATATATGTGTAGACAGTATAGTCTATTCACAGGGCAAGGAGTCTCGAATGGTATGTTGCCTACCTGGTGCCCAGGTTGGAGACCTCCTGGAACACGCGGACAACCTCCTGGCCAGAGCAGGGGTGGATCCAGTGGTCATGGCCTATGTTGGAGCCAATGACATAGGTAAGGGTAGGTTCGAGGATCTGCAGGACAAATTTATAGAATTAGGATCAAAGTGAAGGAGCAGAACCTCCACGGTGATCTTCTCTGGAATTCTGCATGGACATTTAACACATGACTACAAACCTGGTGTGGGAAAGAGGGGCTCTGACTCTAGAATTTTTAACTTCAGAGGAGCTGACTTTAATCAAATGAGAGAGAATTTAAGTAATATAGATTGGGTAAAACTTGCAGAACTGTAACTAAATTCATCCCAAAAGTAAGGAAAAATAGGATGAAAAATTGTCTCCACAGTGGATTACTAAATCTTCACGAGAGATCTTGAAGCAAAAGAAGTGACTATACAGAATATATCAAAAGGAAAACTCAGACTAATGCTAAAAAGGAAATAAGAGCACCTAAAAGGCGGTTTGAAATAAAAATTTCCCAAGATGCAAAAAGTAATCCTAAGAAGTTTTTTCAATATTGTAGTAGAAAAGGGAAAGCTAATGATGAGGTTAAGTGCATTAGGAATAAGGAAGGAACTTTAGTTTATAATAATAAACACTAATATAAACCATAAAAGGATATTGCTAACACACTAAACAATTACGTTTTGAGAGCTTTACTAGAGAAGAGGTTATAAATATGCCTAAATGTATAACCAATGTACAGAATGTTTTGGAGGACTTTGAGACTTTGTAGTCTTTGTAGACTACAAAAACTACAAAAACTTAAGACAAATACGGCCCTTATGGCATAGATCCCAGAGTACTCAAAGAAAATTGGGAAAATTATATATAAACCAATGAAAGATATTTGCATGCAATCCATAAACACTGGACAAATACCAGATGACTGGGAGCATGGTAGTATAATTCCAATATACACCGATCAGCCACAACATTAAAACCACTGACAGGTGAAGTGAATAACATCAATTATCTCATTACAATGGCACCTGTCAAGGGGTGGGATATATAAGGCAGCAAGTGAACAGTCAGTTCTTGAAGTTGATGTGTTGGAAGCAGGAAAAATGGGCAAGCGTAAGGATTTGAGCGACTATGACAAGGGACAAATTTTTATGGCTATGATGGGTCAGAGCATCTCCAAAACGGCAGGTCTTGTGGGGTGTTCCTGGTATGCAGTGGTTAGTACCTACCAAAAGTGGTCCAAGGAAGGACAACCGGTGAACCGGCGACAGGGTCATGGGCGCCCAAGACTCATTGATGTGCGTGGGGAGCGAAGGCTAGCCCGATCCCACAGAAGAATTACTGTAGCACAAATTGCTGAAAAAGTTAATGCTGGCTATGACAGAAAGGTGTCAGAACACACAGTGCATTGCAGCTTGCTGCATATGGGGCTGCGTAGCCGCAGACCGGTCAGAGTGCCCATGCTGACCCCTGTCCACCACCGAAAGCCCCTACAATGGGCAAGTGAGCGTCAGAATTGGACCATGGAGCAATGGAAGAAGGTGGGCTGGTCTGATGAATCACGTTTTCTTTTACATCATGTGGATGGCCGGGTGCGTGTGCGTCGTTTACCTGGGGAAGAGATGGCACCAGGATGCACTATGGAAAAAACCTTGGGTCCTGGCATTCATGTGGATGTTACTTTGACATGTACCACCTACCTAAATATTGTTGCAGACCAAGTACACCCCTTCATGGCAACGGTATTCCCTGATGGCAATGGCCTCTTTCAGCAGGATAATGCACCCTGCCACACTGCAAAAATGTTCAGGAATGGTTTGAGGAACATGACAAAGAGTTCAAGGTGTTGACTTGGCCTCCAAATTCCCCAGATCTCAATCCGATCGAGCATCTGTGGGATGTGCTAGACTAACAAGTCCGAACCATGGAGGCATCACCTCACAACTTACAGGACTTAAAGGATCTGCTGCTAATGTCTTGGTGCCAGATACCACAGGACACCTTCAGAGGTCTTGTGGAGTCCATGCCTCGACGGGTCAGAGCTGTTTTGGTGGCACGAGGGGGACCTACACAATATTAGGCAGGTGGTTTTAATGTTGTGGCTGAAGGGATATATGAAGGGGGACCGTTCTGACCCAGGGAACTATAGGCCTGTCAGTTTAACTTGCATCTCATGTAAAATACTGGAATGTATTATTAGGGACAAGTTGGAATCATTCTTGAAAAATAATAGTATTTTAAGAGAGAGCCAACATGGTTTTCTAAAGGGGAGGTCATGTCTAACAAACCTACTGGACTTTTTTGAAGAGGCTACAATGAGTGTTGTCCTGAACCAGGCTCATGTTATTATATATTTGTACTTTCAAAAAGCATTTGACAAGGTACCACATGAGAAGTTCATTGTAAAAATGAATTCAGTAGGAATTTCAGGAGTTGTTTCAGAGTGAGTTCACAATTGGCTGCAAGGGCGAATACAAAGAGTAAGTGTAGGCGGGGTCGTATCTGACATAGGTGCTGTGGGCAGTGGAGCAATCCCGCAGGGATTGATGCGGGGACCTCTGCTCTTCCTTATTTACAGAAATGATCTTGATAGGGACGTTAGTAGCAAAATAGTGTCATTTGTAGATGATACTAAACTTTAGTTTGGCAAAGAGTTTGGAATCGTCTAAAGTAATACAAAATGATTTAAACAAAATCCAAGAATGGGCAGAACGTGGCAGATTTAATTTAATATTGCTAAATGTAAAGTTATGCATGTGGGAAATAAGAACATAAGACAGGAGTATTTTATGGGAGGAGAAAATTAGTAGGTGTTCAATTTGAAAAAGACTTAGGAATTATAGTTGATCAAAGTCTATCTGCATCAAAGCAGTGTGCTACAGCAGTGGAAAAGGCCAACAGGATGCTAGGATACATAGCAAAAAGTATTGAGTATAAATCAAAGGAGGTTATATTAATGTTATATAATGCCTTTGTCAGACCTCACTTAGAGTACTGTGTGCAGTTCTGGGCACCACACTACAAGAAAGATATAGAAGCTCTTGAAAAAGTTCAAAGAGGGACAATTAAATTGGTACCTAGTATGAAAGGTAAAAGTTATGAGGATAGATTTAAGGCACTCAATCTATTTAAGCTTAGGAAACAGATACTGGGATTTGATTGAGGTTTTTAAATTCCTAAAAGGGATTAACAATGTGAACTACCAAAGATTTTTTAAGATAAATTCAGTTAGCAAGAGGCCACTGGTGGAAAGAGATTAAGGCTAATTCCGCATGGATATTTGGAAGTTTTTCTCTTTTACACAGAGAGTTGTCAATGCCTGGAACAGCTTGCCAGGTCGGATAGTAGAAGCAGAA
The DNA here is from genome assembly GCA_029706075.1 of Aldrovandia affinis. NCBI lineage: Eukaryota > Metazoa > Chordata > Actinopteri > Notacanthiformes > Halosauridae > Aldrovandia > Aldrovandia affinis. Next base: position 1,494,243 of record JAINUG010000210.1, read on the forward strand.
ACACTTGGGCTATTCCAGTCCAGGCTAGATTCAGTACTAGATACTCTTTAGATTAGGACATGACGAGCCTAGATGGGCTGTATGGCCCGTTCTCATCATTATGCATTCTTATGTTCTTATGTTCTAATACTTCTACCAAGTATTAAGTCAAGGGGGGTGAATACTTAAGAATACATAATGACGAGAACCGGCCGTTCGGCCCATCTAGACTCGTCATGTCCTAATCTAAAGAGTATCTAGTACTATATCTAGCCTGGACTTGTCATCCACTCATCTGGTATTTCTCCAGTGATCATGGATTTAATGAAAATATCTGTCAATGGTTTATATATAATTTCCCCAAGTTCTTTGAGTACTCTGGGATATATGCCATCCGGGCCTGCTGCCTTATTTGGCTTAAGCTTATGTAATCAATTATTGTATGTTTTTTATTTGTAATTAATTAAGAAAAAGCTTTAGAATTGTTTTTAATTGCCATTATAGAGTATCTTGTCTTGATCAGTGGCAAGAAATCCCAGTTAAGTCTATTTTGATTCCAGGAAGTAAGAAAATAAAATGTGAAAAATGCCAAAGGGGTGAAAACTTTTTTTACCCACTGTACATAGATTATTGGCAAAGTGGGACAGAACCTTGTCTTTGAGAGCGGACACAAGTTTGGAGAGAGTCAATGCTCTGAAATAACTGCCCATTTTAATCCCAGTATTATGGCTTCCTGTCTCAGCGTTGGTTCTCTGGTGGATGCCTGATAACAAACAGAAAAGATTGCACTAACTCTCAAATGTAATAAGGAACACAGTGACCACTTCACATCTTTCCACTCACACCCAGAAACACTCAGGTCCTTTACAAGTAGCTGTGAAGTACTCTTGCCACATAAGGTACTTTTGTCATTGCTGACCCTGGTTATGTCCCTTGAACTGGTCTCTTACTGATCACCATGTAAATTATGAAGTATGATTTAATGTGACATTCAGTAAAGATACAAAATCTGGGATTTTTACAGAACACCAGTCTGAAATAGTAATCCACTTTACATTTTAGTTAAAAAGACACATAATTGCTTTCCATGAAAAAGGTGGAGATGGACTCCACCAGGGGAGGATGGAGAATGGCTAAGCTATGGCAAATAATTTACAAGTATTGCCCATTTCATTTTATAGATCAACAAGCTATACCAGTCATATCTGTTATTCTGCTGTTGATAATTACATATTCTGTTTGGTTGTGGCAATTAGATGCAAGGCACAGTTCCCTGCGACTAATCCTTATTCAGTTATACCACATTTCCATGGAGACCAGGAGAGCTCCTCTTGAATTTGCTTCAACATGTTTCTATGGAGACCAGGGCCACCTCTTGCTTCTATCATAATACATTTTCATAGAGACCGGAAAAGTTCATTCTGATTCCATAATAATGTTTTAGATCAGCTCAGGACTTCTTCTATTGCAGCACATTTACACAAAGACCATGTCTGTGTTACTTCCGATTCCAGGTTTCTATGGAAACTGGGATTGTTCTACCTGATTCTATTAAAATAGGTTTCCATAGTTACCAGGGAAACATATTGTCACCCAAGGACAGGGACAACACCCTCCACCTGCCAGAGGTAGCTGTGTCATGCAAGGCCCCAAATGACACAAGCTGATGACGACTCTGTAGGAATATTGTGGAATACATGGGGCTGTATGATGTGTGCTAACATTGAGAAAATATGGGATGATCTGAGTGAAGCTGCTGCATTTCTCAGAGAAAAGGAACATTCAAATATAATCATACCCAGTTTGTGTTTGGACTGTATATGTCACATTTCTCTCCCAAAATACAATAACTGAGTACTACTAACTACCCTAATTAATGTGTAAATTCAACACACCATGAAGTATATCATTCGTAGAATACAGTACGTCAAGAAGAGTTTAAGTCGGCCAGGGTTCCTCAGAATACCATTATATTAGGTATGATTGTGATGTGCAAGGCAAAGCAGTTGTCATCAGTGAGGGATACACCAGTCCTCTGATGGCACTAGATCTTATGTAGTAATGTGTGGTCTGTAGTTTATGAAATAGTCACTGGCTTGTGAAGAGCATCAGAAGGGTACACCCACCAGCAGGACTCCTAATGCGGTTGTGAGTGGCACAATGGATACTTGAATGACACAAATGATTTGGTGATTCCAAATTGGCTGAGGAATACAAAATGTTGGATTCTAAATATTTCCCTAGAAAAATGCCCCAAAAATTAATTTCCCTTATTAAACTTGTTGTGTTAATCTATTTCACCAAATCAAGCACATTACAAATCATGAGTATCTACATACTGCTTGTGGTTGTGCAACTGTATGCAAAGGGCTTCATTGAGAGGTTACATTGTGTGAATTAATTCAAAACACATACTGTAAGTATTTTATTTTGGTGTAATTGTTTTTACTTTGAGAAACCTTAAGGCAGCATCAAAAGTAAATGTGATATCGACAGCAATAACCTATTCCCAAATTTGGATAAAGGCAATCCTCTAAATGTAACACAAAAAACATGCTGGCACCTTCGCTCAAACAAGTGTACTATAAGTCCTTTCATAATCTAACAATAGGACATGTCCCAGTTTAACTAGCTTCTGTTAATCAAGCCCAAGCAAATTATGTTCTTGCCTACAACAATATAAAGACAAACACTAGAGTAACAACAACAGTAGCAACAACGACAAAAAACAAAAATTATAAGGGAAGAGCAAGCTAATCTAAATACAGTCAGGAAATGAATGCAGTAACATTAGAGCACCCTACCTATTGTGCCACCCCCAACCCCTGCCTGCACCATCTGTGTAGTTACATCATATCCATCACATCTCATTTTGATTAATGTTTCAGCGTTCAGCTGTATAGCTCTAGGTCTGATCAGATAACATTAAGGAAGCCTGGCAGATGAAAAGTCTTAAACAATCCTATGAATACTTAGTCCTTGTGGAGTCCTGAGGAGGAGTGTAGAGCTATGCTTCTGTTTTTTCCCGTTTTTTTTGTTTTGCTACCAAGGATGTTACATCATGGCTTCCCTCTCTGCCTTCCTTTCTCCCCTTGTTTATTGATGAATCAGATATCTACTCTATGTTTAAATATGGCATTTTTGCTCTTCCCTCCTTTCAGGTGAGTCCTAGGTGGGCTCACTGAAGGGGCATGCTCAAAGTGTCGACGGGCCTTAGAGAGAAGAGATGTGGGGAGGTGGGACAGAGAGTGGCATGGAGGGAGCGCTGCAAGCATGGACGCTTGCCAGTTCTTATGATGCGCGGCTGTGTGGGAGCAAGGTTTGCAGCAAGACAGAGCTGAAGGGGAGGAGTATGCTGGGCTGAGAGAGAGGGAGAGACAGCAGCGTGTGGGAGTGGGGTACACCGTCATGCCGCAGCCAGTGGGGGGGCGGACGAGAGAGTCTAGTGGGCCTCCAGCGAGGGAGAGGAAGAGAGAGGGGGACTCTGAATCACTGCAGGAATCTCCCACTGACATCATCTGCCTGAATGACATCATCTGCTGGAGTTAGGAGCTTCCAGTCGCTGTAGCAACACCAGGCTCTGTGGAAACAGAGATGATCAGTTCAGGTGCCGCCTTCATGCCTGCATCATATGAATGAAGAAATGTTCATCTGCAATGTTTTTAAATTCATTATCTGAATAATCTTTCAAATAAGCACACCAGTTTCATCAACCGTTGTCATCTTCCCCTGTCCCACAGCGGAGCTCCACCCTGGGCCCTCACTTCTCCCCCTGTCCCACAGCCCCACAGTGGAGCTCCACCCTGGGCCCTCACTTCTCCCCCTGCCCCACAGTGGAGCTCCACCCTGGGCCCTCACTTCTCCCCTTGCCCCACAGCAGAGCTCCACCCTGGGCCCTCACTTCTCCCCCTGCCCCACAGCAGAGCTCCACCCTGGGCCCTCACTTCTCCCCCTGCCCCACAGCAGAGCTCCACCCTGGGCCCCCTCCCACTGTACCACCCCTGCCCTCCCCACAGCGGAGCTCCACCCTGGGCCCTCACTTCTCCCCCTGCCCCACAGCGGAGCTCCATCCTGGGCCCTCACTTCTCCCCCTGTACCACAGCGGAGCTTCACCCGGGGCCCTCACTTCTCCCCCTGCCCGACAGCAGAGCTCCGCCCTCAACTCTGAGGTGTGGTGCTACCAACTTAGAATCATCTGCTGCAATCCCCAGCACCCTGCTTTCCCAGCCCAGTTGGTTGTGGCATTAGAGCATTGTGTACTGAATGCCAATGAGGAAGCTGTGGGCTGTGCAGGCATATTGCCACTTTGGCAATGACAATTCTGGGTTATTGAGCTGCTTGGTACAGGTCTCCCTGCTTTCAAGGGATTTGGAGTCACTTAGGCCAGGGTATACAGAGTGCTGGAATATGGCAGGAAGTAAGTCAATTGTTGGCAGCTATGTTCTGATGGAGTAGGTGTATGTGATAGGCCGCATGTATCTTTATCTCCGGTGTGACCTCCATAAATAGTGATTCATCATCACCTCTTCCTATATTGTTGCAACTTTAATTGTGTAACAGCATAGAACACAACACATGGACAACTTAGCCAGACTAATTCAGTTAAGCATTTCACAAAAATGAATGAAGTGGATATGCACTCTGAGTGTGAGTAATTACTGTGATGCAAAGTGTTACTTTCATATAAATCACAGTTAGTATTGTAAAAATGAAGTCATTCATGTAGGAGGATGCTGCAGTGTGTAGTTTAAATTGTTCTGGCCTTGGCAGCAATCATTAAGCAGTTGCCCTTTGAATTTCTCTCATAGGTATAAAAAAGATGACCATTGAAAAAGGTCATAGAAAATCCATCAAAGTGCTTTATACAGTGGCTTTCTGTGTACAACAATACATTTGCATATGTGCCCAACATTCATAGAATTTTTACCTGTTGGTTGAGTTTGCCAACTTTCCTCCCACCTCTTCCGCTTAGCAATGTCTGCAACTTCCTACTCCTCTCACTCTCCTTAACAGAACACCTCGCACTCCCTCCCAGGCCTCCAGCTCATTCTGCAAGTAATACACATTAATATGTGGTCAAATGAAAATCCTGAATATACTGTATGTTTAATCCATAGGCAATCAGATAAGGAATTGATTATTTCATGGCAGCATGGGATTCGAAACTGCAAATGATCACAGGTAAAATTCCCTAACCATTATCCTGAACTGCTGTACTGCACACAATATTTTCTTAAAATATGTAAAAATGATATATTTTTAAATACCTTTCCTCCATTAAGTATCGATTAGGCCATGAGTTACTTTCTCTACCATTTTGAGGGCCAGGATGAGGAGGTAGTCTCAGGAAAATCAACGATGCAGGCAGACAAAAAGGCGCAGAACAATCACATCAAATTACAACTCTTGTGTTCTAGGTTATCAGGATCGGCTGTAGCACGATCCTGATTGCTCCATGATTCAGCAATCAGCGACTTTAGAGCTTTCTTGGGGATCTGAGCCAACACTTGAGCTGCAAGAAAACAACTCGAATAACACATTTGAAAATATCTAAAATATAGGTATCTATTCATATATTTATAGGGCTCCTTCAACATATGCCCCTGACTTACTTTAAAGTGGCCTTGTACCTGTTTAATTATAAATGTATGCATTTTGTAAATGCTGTGCAAGCGTTGTTGCACATTCCCTTATGTAGAAGACCACAGCGCGTAATGTAATTACACACATATATGAAATAAAATACTCCCACAGTATTCAGGTTCAGAATTAAATGGACACACGTAAACATAACGTAAAATGTATCCTCTTTTGAATTGTCACCTGGTCTTTTGGTTGGAGGGTTACAAATAGATCTAGGGATGACTCAAAGAAGGCATAATCCACTGTTGCACAAATGATGAAAAAGAACAAGAATAATGAACTACGGTGATGAGGCCATTTTCAGAGTCAGTGTGACAGCCGAATGCACAAAAGACAGAGTCAATAAGAAGCTCTCCTGAGATATACTTGTAAAAAAACTGAAAATTATTCATCCATCTTTTTATAAACCTCTTACTAGACACAATCATCAAGGCACTGCTAATGTAGCTGATCCATTTAATATGGAAAAAAATGTATAATCCTCACATGCTGGTTCTCCTTTTAGTAACAGGAAAAACAAATGTAAAACCTGACACACCCGACAACATGGACGTCATATGGGCATTATGAACTATTCCAACTAAAGAAAAAAAATCCTATTACGTTCTATATAAAGCAGAATATGATGTATGAATTTGGTGCAATGGTTTATTTATGTCGCCTGGCTCCTTTGTGATTCCTCTTTTACACGAAAGCTATTGGGCTGAAATTCAATGTTACTATGAAATCCAGTCTTTATTTTAGCCATGAAATAGCTTCTGATTTCATTTCACAGGGAGTGCATGTAGGCGTTCTAGCCAGCTTCATTATGCAAAGTACAGATCCAGGTTAGCATTGGCATTGAAGCAGATCTGTGCCAGATAAAAGGCACTTGTGGTGCTTCTATGAGCAAAATCAACCCAGGGAAAGTGTTTTGTTGGACATACCAATCCCAATATCAGTTGGGAGATACCCCTCTGTCTCCCCCCTCATAACTCCCCTCTTGTTGTACTGTGTCTTGTAATTTTTTCACTGGCTTAGTGGCAGTTGCATCAGAGGACTGCAAAGTTGTCACTGGCTGGCACAACAGAGATTCACAAAGCACAAATTGTGGACAAAAAATGTTAACAATGTGAATGTCATGCTGCAAAACAAAATCCCTTTTCCCCCTCTACCCTATTCCATAAATTGACGTTTATTTTCATTAGATTTCCCATTTACAGTGTAAAATTGGCCCACGGACAGTCATCTGCTTGACGTTGGCCATCGTTTTCAGAGCTTGTTCCCCACTTGGGAAAAACAAGAAGTAAAATTTGATACAAAGGGGAGAAATATGAGAACATGTCATTTCCAGCGTCTGGTAGGATTTTGTTTGTAGTGTATTGATTGCTGATCACCGCATGATGGATTAGAGAATAGAGTGGTGGGCGATGAACCAGAGTGAAGGAGATGAGTTTAAAATAAACATAAGAAAGGCATTATCATAAGCATGCTCAAGAGCAATGTGTGGAGAAAGTGGGAAGGTTCTATGCTGGCATGCAGTGGAGGAAGATAACTAGAGTATGAGCTGGCACAAAGGAGGACAGGAAAGAAAGAAAGAGAGAGCGAGAGAGAGCGAGGGATGGGCAGCTTTCATTCTGATGACAGGGTGCCAGGAGTTCTGAAGCTTTCCTGCCCACATCCTATCACCCACCATTCAGCTGGCTCTTCATAGCTGACAGGCGTGTCATATTCGACAGAGAATGCCACTTCCTTACCCTTTATCCCAAGCAACAAATAAGTTCTGAATGTCAAAAGAGTCTGTTTCTTAGTTAAATATCAATCCATTGTTAAATAGGATGGATGGAGCCTATTAGATCTTAAGTGTGGTTTCTATGAATAGTGGCTAAACAATGCAAACTTGCGGCAAGCATGCTGATATGCTTTTTCTAACTTTAAACATTTGTTTTACAATAAAATATATCCATAGTTTTTCCCAGGAGAAAGGATCAGATCAAGTCAAGTCACATAGGCAAATAAGTCAGTTTACCTTTTTCAGATAAGCTCTTTTTACTTGGAGAAGCTTTTCAAACTGAAAAATAATAATTCACTGTACATTCTAATAGAACAGAAAGTGACTAATGCACAATAATGGGACATACTGATTGCACACAGACTGGCAAACAAGGCACATTTTCAGTCCGATACTCACTGACATAAAGAGGGCCATAGGAGACCACAGGTTAATAAATTCCAGGGCGGGTGGGTGTGGGTTGGTCATTTCTAGAGAGGCATTTCTGATTTTCAAACTTCTCCCCCTCTGTTAAAGTACAACGATCCCAATGATACTGCATGGGATTGCCTGTGTGGGCGTGGTACTCATCGAATAAAATGTGCATTCTGGTAACGTCAAGGAAACCCTCTATCACCATGGAAACAGTGAGCACTAGTAAAAAAAATACACACATGATTTATTCCATGATGTATTAAAGAAAATAAAAAATCAAACCAATTGCTGAATGTTTGTCTATGTTTTTCCATTGTTATGTGCTCATTCATTCTTTACGTTTCAGAGCACGAACTGTCTTGCTTTCATAGTTTATACCAGATATGTATTTTCCACAGGAAGTGTGCAATCAATATGACATCAACATCCATAAATGGTAAGCCGAAACGCCAGTTTCGAAACACTAATGTCAGTAGTAGGTATTGACCTTGAGGATATGTGCCACTTGATGACGCACTGTAGTAACAATGTTTCCTGGCTGCTCGACTAAATCTGCAGCACAGTATCCGATGCTCAGGGGCAAGCTTCATTGTGGGGAAAAAAGAGGTAAAACAACATATTCTTATTGAACACCTTTCTGAAGAGCGCTTCAAGGAGCATTGCAGCATCTGGGTTAGGGGCTTTTCATGTTAAGTTACATGACTGGACTATGAGGGAATTTTTTCCTGCTCCACTCTGCCTGCCATTATCTGCGATATGCATACATTATCTGCTCAAAGATGCGTTGCTTCAATCAGTCAATCAATCTTTATTTTTGTATAGCGCCATTTACAAACAGGTTGTCACACAGCGCTTCACAATTGACATTTTCCAGAGGGAATCCAAAAAACTGAAAACCATTGGAGCCAATGTGGGAAACTGGAAAATTATTCCCTGACCCCTTAAAAGGCGGTCGAGATGAACTCCTGGAAAATGGTGGGATACAGAGAAAAAGAAAAACAAATAGTCCTTGAGGCTCATGAGGCTTAACAGACCACCGGAAGGGCATTCTTCGGCATCCTAAGTGTAGGGGTGGGGTGGACCTCATCCCTCCAGATACCAGGGCAGGGCGGGGGATGGAACCAGCAGCTAGGGTCTGGGCCAGCGGCATCCGGCTAACACATGGCAGGGGTGGGGGTTGACTCTGGGGCAGGTGAGCTCCGGGCAGGTGCCACGAAGCCGGGGAGAAAAGAGGAAAGGTGCAATTATGACTATGATAAATATCACACCGGATCAGGGGAAAGAGTAGAGTTATAACACTTTTGCACCAGCAGAAGTAATCGAGGGCAGCATAACTAATTAGGTGAGTGGCACAGGGAGCACGCAGCCATGAGGGCACTCAGAGACCATCCCACCACATCATCAGCAGTCCTGATAGGGGCGGATCATCACTTATGATTGGTGACAGTAAGGATAGCTCATTGCACCAGAAGGCTCTACTGCTACGCCCCCTCCACATCTGCACCTAATGACTATAAGAGAGAATAAAGAGATGTGTTTTTAACCTAGACTTGAAAATTGAGACCGTGTCTGACTCCTTCACAGAGACGGGTAGACTGTTCCACAGTAAAGGAGCTCTATAGGAGAAAGCTCTGCCACCTGCTGTATTTTTTTATATTCTAGGGACTACCAAGTTGCCTGCATCTTGTGAACAAAGCGAACATGGGGGATTGTAGGGATGAAGTAGATAGTTGCTTGCACCCTTATTACCAACACCGTGGCTGAACACCATGCTCCTCTTCACTAACTAGAGGTCCAAACACCATGCCCCTATCTCCAACACCAAGTGTTGACTAAACTGCAGGTATACACACAGTGCCTATGGGTTCCTGCAAAATGCTCCTATCGCTAACCTATTGGACATTTTCCAATTGCTGGGAACAGAGAAGGCGCAATATATAATGTTCTGATCCGCTTGCTTTTTTAGTTCCCCTTCTTCTGGAATACAGTGAGGGCAAAATGAACAGCCACAGGCTAATTTCAGTGCGTCATTATTCACTGGTGTTAAATGCCATGGCAATCTGTTAACGATCTTTATATCGCGGTGCTGACGCAATACCTTCCGCATTTTTCAAATAGTTGAATTCTGAAAGGGCAATTATATATTTTTATAAAGCTTTGAACATTTCTGAGCACTGCACATTGTGAACTCACTCATTGTGTCTCACTGGCGTACAGCTAGGATGTACAGATGAGGACAAAAAGTCAGCTCCCAGAGAGCTTGAGAATGGCTGAGAATGTGGTCACTTTTAAACGAGATCTTAAAACACATTTATTTTGTCTCGCCTATCCTAGCGACTAATTTATACTTGTAATATTCTTTTTGTTTTGTAATGTGTTGGATTTGTTTTTAAATCCGTAGTGTATTTTATACTCATTATATATTTGCTTTTGTATGTATCTGTGACTATGTATGTAAAGCACTTTGAGTCACTGTGGTATGAAAGGTGCTATATAAATGAAATAAATAAATAAATAAATAAATAATAAATGATGTGAATTTCTCCATTCACTCAGCTCATCTATAATATCTATAATATCTGTGCTCTTCACTTATCACTATGGTTTCTGAAGTGTCTTTTCACTTTTAAAAAGAGTACATTCTCCATGTGCCCATATATCCCAAGGTAGCAAAAACATGGCAAGGCTCATGGTATAATGAAGGGATTTAAAGAAGTAGACAAGGAGTATCATATTACATTAAAAAAAGCATGCCTTATTGCGTGAATCTCCCAACCCTCATTCTTCCCATCAGGCAGCCTTTCCAAACCGCACACCCAACCATCATGCATTACTTTATGACCAGCTGCACTTACGCTCTCAGATAAAGATACAGTTTTCAATACGCCCTCGAAGTGATTTCCATTCTCTGTTTCCATTATCAGAGTAATAGTCATAATGCAGTCTCGTCTTTTACTTTAAAACAGTAGCATCTGCATCACAGAAGGATGCAGCACTCTGACAATGAGTCTTCAGGTGGCTGTAGGTGTATAAATGAGACTTTGAAGTCATGCACTCAGCCTTTTGTGTCCTGAAGAGGCTCCCGGTTCACATCAAACACAGATTTTAATCCCTTAATTACCGTGTTTGTTTACTGGAGGCTTCCTTCATCAGCACACATGCATGGACACGTTGCAATTAGCAAAATAAACAATAATGTCAAAAATGCCAAAATCATCAAACTTGTGGGGAATATCAAGCAATCCCATGCCCATCTGACAAATATTGTACAATAGTGTGCTCATCTACTGAACATTCACGACTAAATGCTAGTCTGTTGTTCTTAAGTTCATCCCAGGGTTGAGAGCTGAATGCAAAAATTCTGAATGTTTTTGACTTTTGTAACTGAGCTGACAATGTACACGGTATGAGAAGATTTCTAATAAAATCAGCATGGCTCTGCCACCCCTGTAGCAGAGAAATGATTTGTACCTATGGGTGGCTCTGGGGGACATCGGTTCAGCATTAGTAATGGGGATCAGCATCACAAATCAGTAAAACATCATGTAGTTCAGATGATGTTGATGTTTTTATGTTGAAGCTAGAGTTCAATATAGAGCACTGTGGTTCAGCACCACGATCAGAGACAGAACAAATTGTTTTTGATTCCCTGCCTCTTGGTGCACAGCTTGGCCATGCAGGCCCCGTGGTGCTCTATTAAACACTGGTAGACCTCAGGTATTGCACACTTATCTCCCCCCCTCCCCCACACACACCCAAAAGCACAACACACCCCCTCCCACATCCTGGGACCTTATCCTGACATCCTGGTCTCCTTACCCAATTTAAGTGTTCAATTATATTGTCAAAGCATGAAGGTGGAGATGATGATTGTATTTAATGGCTGGCCTCCTTTTTTAATTGACATTTTCGGGGAATGAGGTTGTCAGGCAAGTGAGAATTAAATAAAAATGTCTATTCCCTGAATCCAGTAGCTTTAACAGGCAAACGCCCTTGTTTAAAGTCCAGCACTCTGAATACTGAATTACGTGTTAAAACCTCTGACTTATCCTCTGACTTATACAGTATATGTAAAATATATTTTATTTGATTAATTTAATAATTATTACACGGGATGCCAATCATGAATTAAATTGCCAAATTCTTTGATAGGCTGATCTGGTTGATCAACCTTCATCAAAATATGCAATTCTTGATTCAATTCAAATTAAAAACTGATTTATTATATGTTACAATACTTTGACAAAGACAAAGTGTCCAATGTCAAATCTACAGATGCAGGTTCAACTACATTAACAAAGATCCTAGAAATTAAAATAATGACATAACAGAAGGAGAGAGATGGAATGGGAGAAAGATATACCAAACCATCTCTTTAAGATGCAGCCAAGACACAGCCAGAACAGCAAAGCAAATATGAGTGCCAAAGTGTGACATCTGTGGATTGCAAGAACTGCATTCCAGAGAATAGTTGTGAGTGTTTCTCAAACAGAAAACTAGTTTGAAATACTAGTTTGAAAATGGATTATAGAAAAATGACCTTTGAAGCTGTAGATTGAGTGCCAGTAAAGCCACAGGCCACACTTTAAGTGTTTTGGACGGGGAGGCTAGGGAGAGCCCGCATAATTGATTTGCACTTAGGTGGGGGAACCTGGGCCCGTATTCACAAATAATTTTATCTTACCACTAGGAGTACTTCTAAATCGCACTAAAACCTTTTAGTTAGGAGTCCCACCTTAAAACCTATTCACAAAGCTTCAAAGACCAACTCTTACTAAGGAATTCCTAGCTAAGAGTGAGGGCGGGGTTGTAGTCGTTGCTAGGGATGACGTTGTTTCTCATGAACGAGCTTACTCAGAATGCCCACAGTGATTGGCTGATATAGGGGATGGGTCATCATAGAGAAATAGTTTTTCTGCCGCTGTTTATACAGTAACAATTCCCTAAATCTCGATGCAGAGTTACAATGAAGAGATAGACAACCATGTATGTTTTGGTTTGCTTTGTTTTTCATACTAAATGCCTTTCTGGGAGGCATGTTTTTAGAAACGCGACCGAATTAAATAGAATTGAAACATTAGCGATCTTTTATTTTTTTATTAAATTAATTCAGGCATAAGACCACCCTAGTTACATCGCCTAAGGCGTACTGAATCTAAAAATGTATTTTGTGAAATTTTCGAATAACTTACATTGAAAAGCTGAAATTATCATTCATTCGAAACGCGCCTTTGGTCCTGTTATTATTTTTTTTGCTGATCGGAAAAATGATCCGATGCACCCCTATTATATTCTAATAAAGATTCTAAAATACAAATGTAGGCTACGTGTCACTGATTTAACATGAAACCAAGAATACTGACTAGTCAATTGGTTACATGTCTGCATCTCGTAAACAATCAGATGGTATCTATATATAATATATATAATATTATATGTATAATACCCTCGCGATTGAGGCGGTACCTTTTTATGAGCTCTGTATCATTCAATATCTCCAGTGTGACGCAATTGCGACAACGATTGCCGGCCGCAGCAGATTTTCGGATCGCTGTGAGTAGGTCTTTAGCGACTTAGAAGTCCTCTTGGCTGCTTTTAACTTCTCCTGGACTTAGCTGTTTTTAGCTCTCAAACCCTTTGTGAAATACTCTTATCCCAAAAATGTAGGACTCCTAAATTTATGAGTGACACGCCCATTATTTTGAATACGGGCCCTTTTATATATTTTTGGGGGTCACTTAACAACACAAGACATCTTTTCAAGGTTATCATTGAAATGGTCCTCTTATGATGAGTATTGTGGCAACACCAAACACCAAACATTGCTATGTTGTTATACAGAGAGGATGGTTTCGTTCAGTGGCGGTCCTGGTTACTTGGTCCCCTAGGTGAGAACAATCATACCCCCCCAAGCCCCAGGGAGGCCAAAACAAGTACCTATGTTGTAACAAGGCGCAATAGGCACCCCTTTGGTTTGATGAAGATATACTAATAGACAATGAAATACTGAAAAATATTGCACACAAATATGAAATTGTAAAAATCCAAGATATATACAAATAACAAATTTAAATTGAACAATAAATAAAAACAAATAGATAAAAAGGAACTTAAAAGGAACAAAAATAAGGAGGTGCTGTCCAAGACAATAAATAAGAACGCTGAAACATATTACACACTCATTTAAAAATTGAAGGTGCACACAAAACTGAATTGAACACAGCGCCTTTTCAATACTGGCTCAATGTTGCTGAAAGTTCTTAACAGAATGAGGTACTATTCTGTATTTGCACATCACACTTGGCTCCTAAATCTAAAATCTGGTCCCCCTAGTCTTCCTTGTTGCAAAGTCATCAATGACTTCATCATAGGAAATCTGCCCAGCAACCACATAATTGATACTAATAACAGCAAGACCACTGAGCCGATCCTGTGTCATGGTGGACCTCAGATAGGTCTTGATGAGCTTGAGCTTAGAAAAGCTCCTCTCTGCTCAAGCTACTGTCACTGGAAGGGTGACAGCAACTCTGTGGGTGGTCCATAACCCCGCATTCTAACAGGGGGCGATTCGGCGACGAGCTGCCGGAAATGCATTGATTCTCTATGAGAGTGGGCGACTTCCGGCGACTTCCGCCGCCTGACCGATTGGCCGATTTGTGGGCGTGGCGGCGACACAGAAAAGTTTGAAATTCTGAACTTTCGGGCCGAAATTTTGATATCGCCCATGTCTTGCTCTTTTACCTTCCACGCTAAAAGGAAACCAACACAACACCGAAATTTTGTTCCTAGTTCTGACACTTCAACATGAGAAACTGTTAACAGCGGTCTGCAGTACCCTCATACTTTATTTAATCCTAAAAGCATAAATATTTATAGCTAGCTAAACTTATACGGCCTACATACATCTTATTTAATGTTTGTGTTGGTTAAAAGGCTATTTTTTATCGCATGGGTACGTTTGGAAAAACGTTTGGAAAACGTACCAGAGACAAATTGCGATCTGTTTCCAGCGCAAGTAAATGGCCGTAATTGCAAAAAGCCTTCTGAGTTTGAGTTTGCGGTTCATAATTGAAGGAAACAATACTGCTAGCCAACTAATATTTATAATAAAGATTCTCAAAATCTATGATGAACTATTCGTTTACCATGCAAAAATGTTGTTCCTATTTCCGACACTTCAACATGAATGAGGAGAAACTGTTAACAGCGGTCTGCAGTACCCCCATACTTTATTTAATCCTAAAAGCATAAATATTTATAGCTAGCTAAACTTATACGGCCTACATACATCTTATTTAATGTTTGTGTTGGTTAAAAGGCTATTTTTTATCGCATGGGTAAACGTTTGGAAAAACGTTTGGAAAAGGCTATTTTTACCAGAGACAAATTGCGATCTGTTTCCAGCGCAAGTAAATGGCCGTAATTGCAAAAAGCCTTCTGAGTTTGAGTTTGCGGTTCATAATTGAAGGAAACAATACTGCTAGCCAACTAATATTTATAATAAAGATTCTCAAAATCTATGATGAACTATTCGCATAAATATTTTTACCATGCAAACATTTTGTAAGCACGTCGGAAGCATTTTTGAGGAAGCCAGTCAAGCGTGGTGAACGCCCACTGGGTCAGAAGATTTATTCGCCTAGTATCGCCCCCTGTTAGAATGCGGGGTAAGTTTGGATACATTTCAGAGAGCTCCTTTTCATGAATAAACGTCAGCAGCTCAAGTGTTGTCATATTCTTAGATGGCAAATCAGGCTAGTTCTTCAACTCCTGTGCAAGCTCTCTTCCATCTAAGTCTGATTGTCCTCTGTGTGTTAATGTGTTGCCAAGGCTTTCTGATTGTTCTGTCAACTCCTCAGTTGACAGATTTTGGAAGTTTGGGAGTGCTCCAAACCTTTCTCACACATTTCCCAAGGTCAGGAATATTTCCTGAAGGGCTGAGACTGCTGCATCCATCACTACATTGAAAAAAGTCACCTCCAACGTCTTCAGTGCATCAGTCATAGGCTCATCATGGGACTCAAAAGAGAAGTGGCACTTTGTGGACCATAGCTTTTTTGCTTCAGGACTGCCTCCACATTCATGTCCTCACTCATGTTCTTGAGGTTTGTGCAGTGATAAAGCCTTTTTTCCTGTAGTCGCTAACAGCTGTTTCAGTCTTTCTCAGTAGATTGACTGCAACATCCACCTACATTGTTGGAGACTGCATCAGCTTGCTGACTTGATGTGGATGTGGCTTAGGATGTCACACCATACCACTGTACAAATACAGAAGCGGTATGACCCCACCTCCTCTGACAAAGACTGGGCCTCAATCTTTATCACCGGATCTTTAGTTTGATCCCTCACCTCAATCAGTGCTTCTCTCACTGCTGCTGCCTGGTATTTGAGTGGCTTGACCCTCTCCACTTTGCTCTCCCACCTCGTCTTGGACCACATCTGTGAGGTTCCGGATAAGGACCCAAACGCAGATCAGGATTAGGCGAAGAATAGTTTAATGGAGGCAGAGGTCAACACCAGAAGTCAGGGTAGCGAAAGTACAAAATCAAAAACCAAAGAGAATTCACAAAACAATCCAAAAGTCAAAACCGGTAAAACAGAGAAGGCAAACAAACAAAATCGGCAGGCAAACTCGAAGTGAAAACAGAAGGGGTGTCTAAGGAAAATGCTACAGACTCTGACTTACTCTAAATCGGCACAGGGAATGAAGATCAACGTTCTGACGGGGAATGAACATAAACATGGAACTTAAATACAAGCGGGGAAGGGAAACACAATAGGAATCAGGTGCGACTGGGAGGAGAGAGGGGTAGGAACACAGGTGAAAACAATGGGATTCGTTAATACCGCAACGAGGGGAAACGAAAGACACGGACTGGGAATAACACAAACACATAGACAATAAACGACCTGGAAGAGCAGGCAGACACGTGCATAGTTAGAAGGGGAGGAACGCATATAGAAATCTGCGTGCGAATGAAGTGAAACGTGAGAAGCGTACAGGGATAGGACAACGAGAGAGAGAATGATAGCGATAGTTAGAAGCGTGAGATAATTAGTGATTAGTAGTGTTAGTAACTTAATCGAAATCCCTAATGTTAGTAGTTAAGTTGGTTAGTACTATACATCTAACTAATATATACAAAGTGTAATAGAAAGTAAGAAGGAAGTAAAACGAGATAATAAGCTAAGTGAAAAACCGAAACATAGAATTTCCCGCAGTGCATGACAAAAGACAAGGAGTGGATCTCTAATAAACAGGAACGATGACAGACAGGGAACAGAACGTGACAGAATGATGAATAAAGAAAGATAAATAAACAAAGAACAAAAACAACCAAACAGACATGCAGAAACATAACAACATCTTTAAAGTGAGGTTAACATGCTTCTTTAGGATGGCCCATCTCTGTGTGGATGCTGAAAACAGTGTGTAGAGCTTCTGTAAGATGCCAAAATAACCTGTGGCATCTGTGGAGCTTTTGGCAGCATCAGCAACAGTAAGGTTTAATGTATGAGCTCCACATGGCACAAATAGAGGTCTTGGGTTATTTTCCAGCAGTCTGGCTTGGACTCAATTGTTTTTGCCTCGCATGTTGGCACCATTATCATAAGACTGTTGTCTGCAATCTTTAAAGGGAATGTTTAACTCCTATAATCTGTCCAAAATTAGAGTTGATCAACTTTGGCCTGTGGACTCCTCTGCCTCCACGAACCCCATAAATTGCTATCCTCCAGTGAAACAATTCGAATTAAAACTGACAACTGTTCTGTGTTGCTGACATCTGTTTATTAATGTTACATGGGGAAAACATTAATACATTTGTTTATGTTGCACACTGCCTGGATACAACAAGCACATGCACCATACTGCTTTACACAATACATATAGGCTAATTATTTTATAGGCCTACTACTACCAGTGATATTTCAACTGTAATGTTGCGTGCGTGTGTGCACACACACACACTCACACATACACACACACACCTGAGGAGGTCTGGTCAGTAAAAGAGATGAAAGTAGATGGCCTTTTATCACCAGGCTCAGAAGGTGCTTGGACAGTTGACACTTTCAATAATATATTGCATATATATTTGTGCATTACATTTTCTGAAATTAATTATAATGTCATATATATAGGTGTTTAACATATTGTGTAGTGAACGGTACATCAGTGGTCATAGACAGACTAATGTCGCCATAACCCCAGTCACATTATAACTTAAGGTCAGGTGAATTTGATATTTTCTCAATTAACCTGGGTTTATGGTTTGAAAAAAAAATAGAGTTCAATGCTGGTGTCCTCACCATACAGTCAAGCCCCAGAAGTAGGTGGTCGTTTTGGATTAATATGATAAATTGCCTATGAAAAAAATATAAAAGCATTCAGTATGGTCATTGGTAGTGTGTTGACTCAAGTGAACACCAGGTGCAGACGTATAATTACAAATCAAATTATAAAATCGAATCAGAAATCTAAATTAAGAAAATGTGGATACAAATATGTGGATGCGGATATAAATGTCAAAACCTAAGTTTCATTGTACAGTATTGTATTATATTTTTTTATATCATTCTCTTATTATATGTATGATGTATATGTATTGTATGTCACATATACATAAATTATAATTATTTTTATGAAATATATAACTTAATATATTGGAATCAATTCCATCTGATACCCAGGTCCCGGCACGGATCTCTGCATGCCTGGCTGACATCTCCGCATGGATGTCCACCCACCACCTGAAGCTGAACCTGGGGAAGACAGAGCTGCTCTTCTTCCCTGCGAAGGGCTCCCCGATGATTGATGCGTCAATGACCGTGGAAGGCTCCATAATAGTGTCTCCGTCTCAGTCTGCCAGGAGCCTTGGAGTGACCCTGGACAACCAGCTGTGCTTCTAGAGCCATATTGCAGCGATCACTCGGACCTGCCGTTTCTCCCTCCACAACATCCGGAGGATCCGACCGTTCCTCACCCAAGAGGCCACTCAACTCCTGGTCCAGGCCCTGGTGATCTCATGTCTGGACTACTGCAATTCCTTGCTGGCAGGCCTTCCGGACTGTGCCATCAAGCCACTGCAACTAGTCCAGAACGCTGCTGCTCGCCTGGTGTTCAACCAGCCGAAGTTCACCCACGTCACCCATCTACTCTCCCCTCTGCACTGGCTCCCCATCGCAGCACGCATCAAATTCAATTCACTGGTGCTTGCTTTTCAAGCAGCCAGAGGTACTGCTCCCCCATACCTCCAGTCACTCATCACTCCCTACACCCCGCCCAGACCCTCCGCTCCGCCTCCTCTGGCAAACTGACTGCCCCATCGCTCCGGGCGCCTGGCAGCCGCTCCTCGCGGTCTCGCCTCTTCTCTGTCCTGGTCCCTCGCTGGTGGAACGACCTCAGGTCAGGACTGCGGAATCACTTCCAATCTTCTGCAAGAGGCTCAAAACCCACTTCTTCAGACTCCACTACCACTGAACACTGTCCATCTAGTCAATCTGTCGTCACCACTGTTTACTTGTTCTACAGAAAAAGAAAAAAAACCACTAACCTTTTTTTCCCAGTGTTACAGGTATGATACGCAGACACCTGCAATGATGTCTATTGCTGTATTACTGCACTGATCTTGTGCGCTAACTATGATTGTTCTTACCTTGTATTAATGCACATCTTGTAAGTTGCTCTGGATAAGAGCGTCTGCTAAATGCTTAAAATGTAAATGTAATGTAAATGGAATTGGAATTCTTTTGGTATGGGTTGTGCATGTTTTAAATATATCAGTCACTTCAGAATGCATAGGATGGACCAAGAGCAAGCCATTCATTTTGAGAATGTTACAAATTTGACCTTGAAACCAACCAGAAGACCACAACTGGTGAAGTAGCCCTGTGGCAAATGGGTATGTACACACACACACACACATACAGTACATATATACACACACATACACACATACAGTACACACACACACACACACAGTACACACACACACATACACACATACAGTACATATATACTGTAGCACAGTGCCAGGTGTGACCACCGAGTCAGGTGGTGAGTGGACAGAAAGGAGACAAAAAGGCAATGGATTGGCCCTGGGCTGTTTTATTCTGCTGGTTCGAGGTACAAAAATAACAACACCAATACAAAACCTGCAGCTCAAACAAAACAACTTCCCAAAAACGAAACCAAGAATACTGATTGCGAGCGGTACCCTACTAGCCACAACATTCTCCTCACCCTAAAGGCACAGAAAATGGTGCCTTTATAATGGGCCTGATAAAGACAACAAGCATAAGCTTGGCTGATTACAAATCAACCTCAGCTGTGTGTGCCTGTAGGTAAGGCCACTGCTGTCTGCAGGTTTCCCAGGCCGTGGGAGGAACCAGGACAGCAGTCAGAGGTGGAGCAGCCCTCTCCACTCCTCCTCAACTCCTCCACGTGTCACAATACACATAAATACACACATACAGTACATATACACACACACACACACACACACACACACAAACATGCACATACACACACATACATCCCAACACAGAGTTTTGAAGTTGAGTTTATGATGTTTATATCTTCATTTGTAAATAAGTTGTTCTATGTTTTGAAGTTGAGTTTATAAAATAACTGTTCATTTGGAGAAAAAAATTGACTATTCTTTGTGAGTAAAATCACATCAATCAGCTTTGACCACAAACACAATAGATATCATTATGTGGTACCATTACAACATTTGAAATGGTTTCAAAACAGTATCCTGGCTGAACACCAGTGTGTGGTAATCCCTCAAATGTTTTCCTCTGGTCTTGACTATAGTCAAAATAATACATAAATTGTACTTATTTTACTCAAAAACTAGTGGTATAATATCAGGTAAATTAGGTCTATAGACCATGCATTCCAAAAAGAAGTGTAGAACTTGTGAGAATGACTGGGAATGAAGTTGGTTAAAAAGCGTTACTCAGCATTTGGTGCTAATTCATGCTTTATGTCAATAGCAGTATGGGGATAAGCTACATCGTGTTTGGTAGGTCAACAGACTAGTATGCTGAGGCTAACTAGCTGGATGGCTAGTAACAGGACTGCAGCTAGGTCTCTTATTTAGTTATTTAGTTACCTAGCATGCCTAATTGGTCAAATTAAATAATCATTATAAATCAGTTTATGTGTGAGGGTTTTTTTTTATTAAGGAAGGAAGGAAAATACATTTGTTCTGCTTTATACTATGTTCAATTATTTTACCATTTCACTCACAAGCTTGAAATCCATGCCGAACTGACCAGAGAAAAATATGATGATAGGTATAGTGATAATCATGATGATGCTGATTTATTTGTATTCAATTCCAATGAAATAATAACCCTCCCATGCTCATGCTCCTATATTATAATAAAGTGAACGTTTTCCAAAAGAAGCCTGGGCCATTTTGACTACATATTTGGGTCACTATAATACAGAGACATATTATTGTTTTTTGATTGATTGAAAAGCACTCAGAATGACCTGATTAAATCCAAGGGTAAGCTATACTTAAGACTTTGCTGAAATTGCATTTGCCAATGTTGAAGTAGACTACATTTACCATTTTTGGCATTTAGCAGACACTCTGGATAATATTGCAAGATGTGCATATATACATGGTAAGATTGATCATTTTTCATGGAAGAGATCAGTGTAGTAATACAGCAATAGACATCATTGTTGGTAGCTGCATACCGTACCTGTAACACAGGTTTTTTAATACAGTATTAAACATAGCTACAAAAAACTAAATGCAGTATTAAACATGTAAGCAGTGGTGATGACAATTAGTTGATGTACATAGTCAGTGGTAGTGGAGTCTGAAGAGGTGGGTTTTTAGTCTCTTACAGAAGATGGCCAGTGATTCCGCGGTCTTGACCGAGTGTGGAAGATCATCTCACCACCGAGGGGTCAGGGCAAAGAAGAGGCGAGACCGCGAGGTGCGGCTACCTGGGGCCCGGAGGGATGGAACAGTCAGTTTGCCAGAGGAGGCAGAGCGGAGGGGTCTGGCTGGGGTGTAGGGTGTGATGAATGTTTGGCGGTAGGAAGGAGCAGTTCCCCTAGTGGCTTCATAAGCCAGCACCATGATATGTGCTGCAATAGGGAGCCAGTGCAGAGAGGTGAGCAGTGGGGTGACATGAGTGAACTTGTGTTGGTTGAAGACGTGCAGCGGCATTCTGGACCAGCTGCAGTGGCTTGATGGCACAGGCCGGTAGGCCTGCCAGCAAGGAATTGCAGTAGTCCAGGCGTGAGATCACCAGGGCCTGGACCAGGAGTTGTGTGGCCTCTTTGGTGAGGAATGGGAAAATTCCCTGGATGTTGTGGAGGGAGAATCGGCAGGTCCGGGTGATCGCTGTGATGTGGCCCGAGAAGCACAGCTAGTTGTCCAAGGCTTCTAGCAGGCAGGGACAATAACACTATGGAGCCCTCCACAGTGATTGACCCTTGTAAAAGAACATCTTGTAAAAAAAGTTAATGATTGTGATCTTGTGTAAGAGCTGTTGGTCGTTTCAATTTGTAAGAAAGAGATCAGCCTTCAGTTCTATACATATGTAATTAGGAAAAATTAGCAGATCAATGCAAAGCACTCAATACCCAACACCCACAAACACACTCGATTGAGTGAATACAGCCCTTTATCTGAAAATGATCTCTTTTGCCTGTGTGGAGTCTGTGTCAGGTGGGTGGCTAGCATGGGGAAACGGATTGCATGTTGGAGTAATTAATTTGGTTTTGTATTACTTTCCTCTTCTGTGGGTTTTGTGACGCTGAAAGAGGAGAGAGAGAAGGTCTGCCTCACCCCATGGTCCCCTTGTCTGTCTCTCTAAGGCTTATCAGATGGCATTGAGCATGGTGCAATTAGCGACTGTCCTCTATCAGAAGTGGGCTGTGCAGGGTCACAGCTGGCTGGCAGAGAGTCTCTTCAGATGAAAGCAGGTGATTCAGAGCAAGGGCGGGGGAAACTACCACCACTGTAGGGGGAGACAGGGGAGCGGAGGTGGGGTTGGAGGCAGCAGGAATGGGTCAGGGTGGGGGTGTTTGCAGTTAGAAAAGGACAGGGCAGCAAGGGTGGCAATAACTTGGTCCAAACCAAACAAAGACTCTCCAGATCACAAAAAATAAAGTTAATGACCCAGACTCTGACCCAGATATGCGGTCCTTAAGATAACAAATTGAAGGATTCATATTTTTCCCCAGATATTTGCACCAATATCAGCATCAATAATATTAAAGAAAACAAAAAAAGTGTGCTTAAATTGTGCACATTGGGTTTCATTTATCAATAATTTCGTAAATATGCACACAAGTTTCCCCGTAAAAGAACAAACAACTGCCGCCACATTTATCAAACGTTCGGAGGCACTTAGTTTCAATCGTATCTCCATGCGTATGTTGATAAATCCCAAACAGGAAGCGTTAAATTGGAAGCGCATTCATGGTCCCTTAATTAACATAATGGAACCGCCTCAGAAATACTATATATGGCAAAGCAGGAAACCCACAAAGATGATCCTCAGGTGAGAAATGGTATCAAAGAGGCTTCTCAGAGAGAATTTCTCAGACACAGAGGTGGAGGTAATACTAGATACTGTTCAACAAAACAAAGATGTATTATTCAGTAGCAGAAGCAGTGGGGTTTCTGCTCCACAAAAGGTCCAAATTTGGCAAGAAGTCACAAGACAAGTTCATAGAATTTCATCTGTTGAACGAAGTGTACAAGAAGTCAAACGAAAATGGTTTGATATGAAACTAGAAACAACATTTTTAAAAAGGTCTGTTTGTCACCAATTTGGCTCTGCGCACTATAGGGAAATACTCTGGGGCTAGTTTAACAATAGAATGAAGCACACTGGGCAGTATGTGATTCATGGAGGGTTGGGATATTCCAGACCGGTCGCCAATCTGCCTTTGGAAAGTGCCAGTGGCCAACAAGCCAAGCACTGACAGCATTTGGACATGTGTTGGAATGGCATAAGATTTTCTTGTTTGCCTTGTTAAGTCTGGCTCTAAGATGTTGCACAGCCTCAATAGAAGGGTTTTAGGGAATCGGAACTGGCTCATGAGCCACTTGTCATCCTTGGCAAAAAAGTCAGACCGGTCCCAGAAAATGCAATTTCGCCCAAGCGCTCTCGCCAATTCCTCTAATAGTGCAAGGTCCGCCATTGCAAGCTTGGACTTTACAGCATTTTGGTCCTTTAAATAGTATTTCTCATCAATTAATTATTTAAAAAACAAAACCTTCGCACGTCCAAACAAGTTGGACTCCCGAAAACTTTGATAAATCCCAATTTTCATGTGTAAATGTTGATACGAAGGAATTACGAGAAATTTTGTTCGTATGTTACTTGACAAATGAGGCCCATTGTGAGGTTAGATACATTTGGCCCAGTGATCCGCAAAGACTAGCTTATCCCGAAGTTGATCCTGCACTGGCATGAAAAAATGGCTGTTACTCACTAGAATCAATCAAAAAAGCGAA
The DNA here is from genome assembly GCA_029706075.1 of Aldrovandia affinis. NCBI lineage: Eukaryota > Metazoa > Chordata > Actinopteri > Notacanthiformes > Halosauridae > Aldrovandia > Aldrovandia affinis. The sequence continues at coordinate 1,518,555 of JAINUG010000210.1, forward strand.
TCATTCATGGTATCAGATGGCATGTCATGTGCCAATGCTGACTTGTTCTGCTGCTATGTTACTCCCAATTAAGCAATCCAAAAAATAAATAGTAGATATCAGGTGTCTGCGGTTTCCAATAAAGACCTTATTTTTGCAATTGAGGACTCACTCCTGGAACATTTCCGTTTTTCTTTTACTGTTACAGTTTTAGGGTTTTTTACCTTTCTTAACCTTCATTACTTGAAGCCTACACACCTGTGGCCGATGAATGGTGATTATAGACTGAAAAATATGTACAGCCTTCTCTAATATTTGTGTAACATCGCCGCCCCGTCCAGTCCACCTTCCTCGTGTTTTTGTTCATCCCGTTCCTTGCGTGTCATGTCTTGTCTTTGCTGTGATTATATTCATGTTACCCTGTGTGTCTTTTGTTTTAGGCTGGGCGTGGCTTCCTCGCATTCCACACTCAGTTCTCGTTTCCCCTTGTTAGATTCAGCCTATCACACCTACACCCCACCACATTCCGCATGCTGGAATCTATCTAGTAATTTCACCCTTGTCTCTCCCCTATTTAAGTTCAGCGCTCACACACTCCAGTGCCAAACCGTACTCTTGAATTTGTACTGCTCTAGTTTGGTTCTCCCTGTTTATCTGTTTTCCAGTTGACCATTTTTACCATTTGTATTTTGTTGTTCTTCAGTCTTTTTGTAGCCCGTCCAGCCTGTTCTGTTTTGCCAGCTTCCTGCCTGCTCGCTCCCATCTCGTTCCTGCCTGCCGTTTCCGTCTATCAGCCCTGACCCTCTCCTGCCAAGTCTGATTCCCCAGTCTGTTCCTCTGGTTACCTTTTCGTTGCATCCAGCTAAATAAACGCCTCCTGTGAGGAGTGCAAACAAGTTCTATCCCGGGTCTGCTTTTGGGTCCAAGTCAGCAAATACACTAACAATTTGGTCCCCATGATAACACAAGGTTGAATTCATTTAAATAAATAAGCATTCTTCTAGGGTCAATCAGTACTCTATGGCTGATCAACTGAGCCACAAACCTTGATTTTCAATGGGTGGTGTTGGGTCATTCAACCCACATATATTTTTGATGCCAGGTGTGCAAACATGTCTCCTCTTGTGCTTTGCATTTCCTGCTGCTTGATTTTAAAATGTGCAATTCAATCCTCCTGCACCAAGGTACTGATGCAGCCTCCTCATAAAGCCAAATTGTACACAATCATTCAATTAAGGTAAGTTAATGATCTCAATTAGTATTTTGATTACTACTCATACCATACTTGTGGGCCCATTGAAGGAGCTGTATGTCTATTGGTCTAATTTGATTTAGTATGTGTTGGTGTTGGTTGTATAGCTAGTGTAGTAAACCCATTAATTAGTATACTAATTGATGAGTTTACTACGAAAAGAAAATTATTGTAAACTGGTGATTCTGCATTCTGTTGTTGGAATAGAATAAAAGAGACACTTTGACTTGCACATGTTTTTATTGTGTTGTAAATGGAACTGCAAAATTGTTAGAACTTTTCCTGTAATTCTGTATGTTTCTTCTGACACACATTTTTCTGACAGTGCATCAAAATATTAGCTGCATAATGCCACAGCCATATACTGTACAATATTATGTAAAGATGAAATTCACAAAATAAAAACATTGTTTACAAGGTGCACATGTCAGTCAAAAAAGAGATCTTGGGGTCCCTGGGTGGTAAAAAGCAGTTAAAAAGTTAAAAGCACTGGTAAAAGCACTTGCCCGGAGTGCAGGCTGCCCATTGTGGCCGAGGTTCCATCCCTGGCTCTGGCTGGTAGCACCGTTTGGGGGCGGCGATTGGCTATCCGCCCCACAGGGAGGGAGGATCGTCAGCCTCAGGCTTAAGTCCTCTGTACTTAAAAAGGGTTACAATGGTATGGTATGACTTCACTAAAATGACTCATACAGGCAAAGGACATACTACAACGAGGAGGATAAAAAATACCTGTTTATTCACTGTTTGAAAACCAAATCATCCTTTGAAGGACTATTGGAAGAAAAAAAAGCACTACTAATTCTGCATTGAGTGGTACTCATACATGTGCACACACACTTTCCCGAGGATGTTAATACTATTTTAAGTTAGCGCTGTATTTATACATAGAATACAGCTAAAAACAAACCTTTCATGCAGTGAAAAATAACGGAAGGAACATGAAAGCTCAAGTGGTCCTCATTACTTGCCAGGAAGACTTTTCATGGAAGAGAAAATTTGAATATACTACACTTTATTTGACATGGGCACTTATGACATGAAAATGACAATTACCATGACATACTGTAGGTGTAAGCACCTGTTATAAGGTGTATTCCTGTTATAAGGTGTATTGTTCATTCATAACTAAGATATACCCATGTATATGCTGTATATGTTTTTAAAATATGAGAAATAATTATACAAATGTTCACAAAAGGCTGTCTGAATATCTATGTCTTGTGATATTCTGATCACTGGTTTTAATCTGTTACTTCCCAGGGTCCTGCCATGATAGGAATATGTCTGTGGATTTAAATAATATTGTAAGAGTTCATATATTACTAAATAAGAGGAAATGGATCCCACTCACTCCATGCAACTTGGGGAATTCTGTGTGAATGACATTACTGACAATTACAGGTATTGACTCCACAATTTGACTGAGGAGCATGAATATGCAGGAAATTTGTGTACAATTAAATAATATCACATACAAGGACCAAGTTTCTCACACAGGTAGAGCAAGTGCCATCTTTAGCTATAGGGAAATCACAGATTTTACCCAGAACCCCTGTGGCAGCCATTTTCTAAACAAATTTTTGAGATGTAAATATTGCAAATGTTATTGAGCTACTTTACTTAAAACTGCAGTATACAATACAAATATATTACCAAAGCATATTTTGTCAGTTTGACCTGACAAAGATTTGACATAGATCGGAATGTTGCCAAGTTTGATCAATAAATTGTTTAATAAATGTATGGAGCATCTATACCAGTGGAGGCTGCTGCAGGTAGGTAGATACAGATACAGTATATTTCCTGCCAAACTTTGCTCATTCACTTTTCATCACAGGAGGGGATCTTCTGAGGTGGTCTTCATATTCACATCCAATCACTTTGAATCAGCCAGATCAACTAATACTCTCATTTTCTGTAATGTGCAATATGACACATGATTCCTTGAGAAAGAGGTTGCCTCTTTGATTCAGTAGAATCGTTGAGTAGATCACCAAAATGTTGCCTTCTGCTGGCGGATAGCGTAGCTGTCTAACGCACCACACTTTGGCTGGTCCGGTGTGGTGTGTGATGCCCGTCAGGGACGTGGATCGAAACCCGCGTTTCCGTCTTGGAAGAGGCGGGGAACAATCGACCAGGAATGTGTGTCTCGCTCCCGGAGAACGGGCGGCGGACTTGTGGGGGTGGGGAATTGAAATAAATTGAGGGTATAATTGGCAACCAAATTGGGAGAACGGGAAACGGGAAAACGGGAGAAAAAAATTCAATAATAATTTTAAAAAAATTCAATGTTGCCTTCTTTGTGGCAGGTGGCGCCACAAGAAACATTTCCTTCAGAAACATTTTCATCATGGTTTTCCTCAATCAGGGACCCCTTCGTTTCATCCACATCTTCCTCGCCATTGCCACAATATCTCGGGTCGAGGAATGCTGCTATTGACAAAAGTTTTTTAACCACCCCGGCTGCTTGTACTTGTCCTTGTCCTTGAGTACTTCCCACATTTTGCTCTTCAGCTTGTGGTGAGTTTGGTGTATCCTGGAGCGGCTTTAACGGTATCATTCTGGAAGACCGTAAGTATGGGTTTCGCCGATGACACAGTGACACATGTCTCTACTGAAAGTACAACAGTGAAAGGTGCTACAGGTTTAAGGTCTTCATTGATTGACTCCATCACAGCGATGTCCTGCCAGGTTGGGGTGAGGTGTTGGTCTTCCTTCACAAAGGACCTGCCGTATAGCCCTATATTGCTCTATGATCCTCTCCAGCATTTTTTGCTTCATGGCCCATGGAACAATTCATTCCTTATTAATGTCTTATTTCAAATTTCTTATAATGGCACATTTTTATAAGACCCCTTTTAACTGAATGATTACATAATTGACTGTATTTGATTATATTCATTGTCGGGTCTCGCAGGGTTTTTTAAAAAATGTAAATGAAAAAAATGAGGAGTAAGACGGGACCATTTATTCAAAATAGCCTCCCACTTGTTCTTAAACTCGAAATTGTCATGACCAAAGGAGGGGAATTTTTTCTCTGTCCCAGTGGGATCATTCCCTCTCTCCAATAGTCAGACAGGGTAATAATGTGGAGTTGTAATTTCAGATCTTTTCCAGACAATTTTTTGTCTGAAAAATCGATGCTTCTTTTGATCAGGATTATAGAAGCCACTTATATCCCTCTCTCACCTAGGATGTGTGATTGTCCTGGGTTTCATTTCTCTTTTCCACTTTCAAGACAAAAACCGTGTTGTAAAGGCTGCCTCAAATGGCTGGCGAGGAAATTGCCCGGAAACTCTAGTCATTTTTGTTGTTCATCCAAAAAAAATCACAGTGATGTTATTACCATGCCACCCTGGGAAACAAGTTTTCAACGTGGTAGGTATTTGTGAGCTCAGCTCTATTTAAAAAATATATATTGGGCCAATAAATCTGAATATGAAAGTCTCCAGTGGTCATTTACAATTCAGTTTCAGAGTTTAGCACATTAAATACCATAACTCAAAACTGAGAAAAACACATTAGTTTAATTCTGTGCCTGTAGTGTGATGTGGATGAAGTGATGCCATTATAATTTGCATGCAGATGGATTTGCATGCAGTCAGGAATTTCTATGGGCCCTAATTAACATGAATTACTGGAGCAAAATAAAGATTTATTTGAGAAATGTCAATAAGTTAAACAATAGATACTAATAGCAGTTTATGCTTTTGGATTCATGTTTAACACATGTTTTTTTTCTTCTCCAAACAGACACAGCAAGCATCATGGGTAGGTAAGTAGGATGCAGGATGGGTGAATTAAATACACCTGCAGCTAGTTAGAGAGCAGCTGCATCTAATTCCCTTAGTGTGGCTTAGGGCAGGGTGAGCCAATAAAAAAGCAGAAGGCCAGGGTGAGAGAGTGGAAGGTTGTCTCCCTCATGCCCTGTCAACAATTTATGCTCTTATAACGGTACATTGACTTAGATATTGAACTGCCCACAGGGGTTTATTTGCTGTTTTCTGTTGTTCATGTTATATGTTGTGTGTGTGTGCTCTTGTATGGTGCAGGTGGAGCTGGAAGGTGGGGCAATGCTGTGAAATGGGAGCAGACAGAAGAGAGGAGGGGTGACCTATTTGTTCACAAGGTGTCTGATAAATGAGTCCATCGGGGAGGAGATGGTGCAGTGTGGGATTGCTCAGTGGAGGTGTCAGGGGAGACACATGTGAATTTCCATTGCAGTGCTACTTACTTACTGCCAGGGGTTGCCACTTAGCTGGGGAGGCAAAAACATGTTATTTCAGACCCTGGCAGAACATTTGAGGTGTCTGTGCTGCAGCTTACCCATACACCCCTGAACAGTAATACAGTTATTTTTGTTAAAAATTACATTTAGGCAATTAGACAATTTGGCAGAGACACATAGTGTGCTCCACTGATCCAATATTTCCATGTACAATGCTGGGTACCATTGTTTCATTCAGGTAATCCCCTTCCGGGCAGAGCAGTAATATTTTGTTTTCTGGGTCTGCCTACCATTCCACTTAGTGACCTACAGTGCGTCATGCCTCCGCTTACCTCAATCGTTGTAGGTCTCTTCAAATTAAAATCAATGATTCAGTTGACAGAGGTTGTCCTCGACCTGTCTGAAATGCAACAGGAACTCTGACTAAGCACATTTTGGTATTTGCTAAAATGATTTCCAGTACATTATAACCAATATGTCATGTTTTGCAATTTTGTGTTCTGCTTGTTTTTGTATTTTATTATTTTCTCAGTATTACCTTATCATTCACGTCAGTTTCCCCGTTTATCTGTGTTCCTTGTTATTCAGTAATCCACTCCTTGTCTTTGTTGTTGCACTATTCGGGTGATTTCGGCTATACGGGTTTCTGCCTTATTTTCTATTTCGTTTACTTCCTTCTTTCTTTCTTTCTTTCTTTCTTTCTTTCTATCTGTACATATTAGTTAGGTGTAAATAGTACTAACCAACTAATCTACTAACGTTAGGGATTTTGATTACGTTACTAACATTTACTAATTACTAATTATCTTGCGTTTCTATCTACTGCTATCATTCTCTTTCATTTTCCTATCCCTGTGCGTTTCTCTCCTATCGCATTTTCTGCACGCGTTTTCTACTTATGTGCTCCTCCCCTCCGAACTGTGCACGTGTCTACCTGCTCTTCCAGGTCATTTATTTTCATTGTGTCTATGTGCTTCCCAGTCCGTGTCTTTTGTCTCCCCTTGTTATTGTATTAGTGATCCTAATTGTTCTCACCTGTGTTCTTGCCCTTTTCCCCTCCCAGTCACACCTGATTCCTCTTGTGTTATCTTCCCCGTTTGTATTTAAGTTCCTTGTTTGCACTTGTTTGATGTCAGAATGTTGATCAAATTTCCCAGTGACGATTGTTTGTAAGCCTGAGTTTTTTGTGATTTCCGAGACAACCCTTTTGTTTGACTCCGAGTTTTTGCCTGCCGATTCAGTTTTGTTTGCTTATTTGGTTTTGATCTTTGGACTGCCCTTTACTACTGTTTTTGGATTTTGTTCTTGTACCTTCTCTGACTCTGATTATCGGCTTTGAACTTGGATTGATCAATAAATGTTCCTTCCCTGCCATATCCTGGTCTGCGCCTGGGTCCTTGACCAGTCCCTCACACAATAAAAGAGGGCACTCTCTCCACCCCCACCCCATTGCATAACTAAGTGCTTGCAAAATAATTAAGGACTACAGTGGACAATTACTGCTGTTATGATCTTGATTAAAATGACATTGTGGGCCTCCCACGTGGTGTAGTGATTTCAACGCCTAATGCCGGCCATGGCGGCGGGGGTTCGATTCTCCGGGTGCACCAGAGCACCAGAGGTGACTCTGGCCGGGAGTGCCACCGGGGGCGGCAATTGGCTGTCCGCCCCAGGGAGGGGGGAGGGAAGCCGACAAGACGTTCGCTGTGCACAGCAGTGGCTCTGGGGTGCCGGAGTTACACAATACTATGCCTTTGTCACTACCGGTCACAGGGCTACAGCAGCGAACTATGATCTATATCTTAAAAAAAAAATGGAATACATACCAGGCATATGCATCCAACAATAAATATGGAAGAACATCCTAATGACAATAGGACCTTTCTTATAACATACAACATAGAGTATAGTGATTGCATTATACAATTTAACATATTAACTTATCAGATACTCCTATCCAGGTTGACATAACAGACTTTACACAGCTGGATATTTGCTGAGGCAATTCAGGCTCAGCATCTGGCTGAAGGGTACAGTCCTTTTTCCAGAATGTGTACTTGCTCAATTCTGCTTCCAAGCTCAGGTCCAAAGACCAGAAAATTACATGCACATCCAAATTAGTTAAGGTGCTGAACAGAGAGATTTATGATAAATAAAAGTAAAGCTTGTAACACTCATAAGCTCCAACACACATCTTTATCGTGTACCACAGACAATGTTTTGATTCCTTAGGTCTGCAGACCTGACGAAAAGCTGAGGAATGGAAATGTCTGTTGTAAAGGTGTGTGTCTGATGCAGTGGGCCCCAACCTCGGTCCTGGGGGCTCACTGTGTGTGCTGGTTTTCGTTCCAACCATAATTGTAGCCTCTCTATTGTAACTAGCTGTTAATTGTTCTTAATTAGACACTTTTAATTTATATTTTATATAAGCATTTATATAAGCATGATTTCACACTGTTAAGACCATATGTCAGAAATAGCTATGCATGCCATGAACAATAAACGTCCCATGTTCACATCCCAGGACATTTAATCAGTCACTATTGCTCTCATTTTCTGTAATGCACTGCATGACACATGATTCCTTTACAAAGAGGTTACATCTTTTAATTGATTCAATTGTAGACAGGTGAAATCAGTGGGGCCTTATTTTTTAAAGTGAACAGCTGGTCACAGAAACCATTTGTGGAAAATGAAGAATTCACTGACAAAGCAATTGGCAACGAGCCAAACCTGCATTGTGTTCAAATAAGTTCAAAGAAGAAAATGGTAGAACTTACACAGATGTTTTCAACAACCTTAATTGATCAAGAGACTAGCAGGAACAAAAACCAGCATACACAGTGGGTCCCCAGGACCGAGGTCGGGGACCACTGTGTCTGAGCTTACGGGTGTTGCAAGCTTTAGCTTTATTTATCCAAGCTGAGCACGCTGATCATTGTGAAAGTGTTCCACCATAATCATAGTGCATCACTAAATGGGCAGTAGAGTAGGGGACCATAAGCTTTTTGTGAATAACAATGTATTTCCTGTGAAAAATGTCACTGTAGGCCTGAAGGGCTTGTTCAAGTAAAAGCTGGGCCTTTATGCCCACTGGGCATGCCTACACACCATTTGTCTCATATCAGTCCAGTCAGAAGAAAAGTAATGAATTTAGTTATGTTTTCACATCCATGGGGCTATAGTTCTCAAAGCTTGGTGCATGAGCAGGGAAAGTGGTCTGGTCAGATGTGGGTTTTACATTTTACATTTTTTACATTTTAAGCATTTAGCAGATGCTCTTATCCAGAGCGACTTACAAGATGTGCATTAATACATTGTAGGAACAATCATAGTTAGCGCACGAGATCAGTGCAAGAATACAACAATAGACATCATTGCAGGCATCTGCGTACCATACCTGTAACACCGGGAAGGAAAAGGTTAGTGAATTTTTTGGGAGTATAGTGTTGAACAAGTAAACAGTGGTGAAGACAATTTAGCTAGATGGACATAGTTCAGTGGTAGTGGAGTCTGAAGAGGTGGGTTTTGAGTCTCTTGCGGAAGATTGCAAGTGACTCCGCGGTCCTGACCGATTGCGGAAGGTCGTTCCACCAGCGAGGGATCAGGACAAAGAAGAGGCAAGACCGCGAGGAGCGGCTGCCAGGCGCCGGGAGGGAAGGGACAGTCAGTTTACCCGAGGAGGCGGAGCGGAGGGGTCTGGGAGGTGTGTAGAGTGAGAGTTTTAGAGTGAGTATTCCCATATTTCAAACAGTATTTTTTCTTGTTTCAAAAGGTAGCACCCCCTAGGGGCAGTTGACCACACCATCCCTTTATGTTAGGATCAAAGCGGAGTACCATAATGGAGAGTGACATAATTGTGAAGGCCTCCTCTGTTGCCCCCACAAGCAAAAAAGCAAAAGGGTTTAGCCTGTATGTGTCAAGCTACATTGACAACTGTGAGGGTAAGTAACTTGGATAGTTATTGAGCTAATGTTAGCTAATAATAACATGCATGCTATACCTTGCTGTTTATGAATGACTAACATTAATCTATTTTTTTTCCAACATGTAATAAAACTGGAGCAGGCTTTAGGTCATCAGGTAAAACATGGACAGGTTTCAATAGTACAATATTCCAAGTCTTTGGCTTTTGTTTTAAATTCAGATCACTTAGTTGAAAATCATCTTGTAATATATTCAATGAAACATGGCTTCATTTTGAGAAGCTTTGTGTTTCTCACTCTGGCAATGAAACAGTGGTCAATAACATTATTTATAAAAATACCTGAGGCTGTAAACTTGTGGGATACCTTAGTTAAAATTAAGTCAATAAGATTTATTGGGGTTTTTGAGGTTTGGACAAGTTGGTGCATTAAAACGTTGGATTACATTTGCTGAACTGCAATACTCTTTAAAATCATCTGAAATCCGGGATAGCCAATCCGAATTCAGATCACCAATGATACTGGTTTTGTTTAGATTAAAATGTATCAGTATATTGGACAGTGAAATTAAAGTCTCCTAGGCAACAGCTGGGGGTCTGTAACCACCTACAACAGCCAAGAGAATATCTTTATTGAGTTCCAGGTTTATTGCTAGCAGTTGAAATGATTTAGGGACAGACTATGACTTTAAAATGTTTGTTTGAAATTTAGACTTTGAGTACATTGCAATGCTCCCACCTTTACCATGGCAATCAGTGCAATGTACATTGTAATTGTTTAAGTAAACATCTCTGTCAGGAACAGACGTCTTTCAGATAGGTTGTATATTTCCTGACAGCAAGAGTAACAACATAATAAGACATCTTAGCTTAGTTTTTGAGTGACATGTTTTTCAAGCCAGTGTTGTGTCAAACAATGAGAACAAGTTCTCTGATGCAATAAAAGTGTCCTTCAACAGTAGCAGGTATTGGTAGAACAAATAGATGAGAGTATTTGGATTCGAGAGATAGCAATTGAACAGACTGATTTTATTGAGAAAATGACAGTTTTGTTGTGACGATCAGCTGGGAGGGATACAGCAAGATGTTAGTTTCACTCACCTGACTTTGCCTGCCTTCTCCAGGGCCGTATATTCTGAGCAGGCTGAACAAAACCAAGAGTAAATCATCATCATCATGGTCTTGTCAGAGAAACAGTTTGTTAAAAGATTGATCAAAATACAGCCATCTGCTGCTGCTGGTAGCACACACATGCCAGTCCTGGAAACTCTGTAGGTGATCCTCAGATTTACAGATTATACACTGCAGGTGCTTTGCGGAAAGGATTCAACGGCCTAGTCAACATATTCCAGATTGGGATCAGGATTGTGGACGGTATTGAAAGGCCTCAACAGACCCATTCTACACACAGTACACATCGCTATTAAAATAGGATAGGTTTACTAAGAAATAAACCGCACTTTACATTAAATGGCCCTAATGCCTGTTTACTGTGTAATTATACATTGTTAGGTAGTACTTTTAGTCTTAAAACCTGTTTGTGGCTTGTGTAATCACAAGTCTCTCTGTGATTCTCTGTGGCTCAATTGGTAGAGCACAGCGTTGGCAACGCTTAGGTTGTGGGTTCAATCCCCACTGGGGCCACATATACTGAAAATGTATGCATTAACTACTGTAAGTCGCTTTGGATAAAAGCGTCTGCTAAATGGACAAAAAATATGTAACAAAAATGATTACATTGTATAAGTAGACATGCATGTGAAATATAATTTTGTAACAAGAGTGGTAACTAACATATTTATCAACACAAGGAACTTGTGTATATGTCTAAGCAGGTGTATCACTAACTCACTTTTCAAGGCTCAGCTGGTGATTTAGAAAGCTACTGGTTAATGGGTGAACAACCTTTTCCATCTGCGACAACACAAAAATGTCCAATGAAAAGAAAAAAGTGGGAATACTATCTCAATGAAACTGGACATTTTGGTATATTTCCAACAACAGGTTGTTGCCATTGGATACAAATGTTGAGTTGATTGTCAGTACGGATTGAACAAGAGGTGTCATGTGACCTGGGTCAAAACAAATGGAATGTGGCTGGTGGATAGCGTAGCGGTCTAATGCACCCATATTTTGGCTGGTCTGATACGAGTATGAGCTGGCTATCAGGGACGCAGTTCTAAACCCGTCTCTACCAGACCGGCCCTGGCCGTTAGCCTCGATTGGGGGCGGCATTCCCCGGAGGAGGGTGGTCAGCACTAATTCGCTGAGAAACGCGTAGGGAGGGAGGGCTAATCGAAATAAAAAGAGGGTGTAATTGGCCACTAAATTGGGAAAAAATGGGGAAAAAAAACAAAACATGGATTGTGATATACAGAGCATTACAAATCGTGTGTGAACAGACGTCCACATATATCGGATATGGATTATGGACTTGTGTCACACTTTAAATGAATGGGAGTCACGTAGCAGCAGACCTCCAGTCCTACCCACTACAAAAGCACCATGATTAATCCCATGGTTCACAAAACAAAAGTGAATATTTTAATGCGCAGCCACTGGTACCCCAGGGTTTGATGGAAGCCCGTTTCCAAACAGAAACCATGATGAATGACCTGAATAAAGTATGCAAACTCAGCCTTGAGGTTGAATAAAAGTATGACAGATTTGGAGAGTAGTGCTGAAACAACGCAGAGATCACCAGCCAGATGAAATGTCAACACATCACATATTGCTTGTGGACAGAAACAGCAAGAACTGGTATCAAGTTAAAAGCTTAATGAAGAAGGCTTATTTGTCCTTTACCCTTCAGAACACAGAAATATAGTATTACTGCTTATCAGAGGTATTTGTGAAAGCTGTCTTTATTCTGTGGTACTTTCACAAGTTAATCGTGGGACAAAGAGTGGCAACATTCACTATTGATTTAACTATTAACTGTTGTTGTTTGCTTCTTTTTAGGGTTGAGTAAATTTTTTATATGGTTAACTATGCTGAAAAATATTAAATGTATACATTTAAGTATTTTGAAAAGTAAAAATGCCTCAAACAAAACTAAATAAAGTATGTTAATTCATAAACAAAGAGGAGATTGCACACAAAATTGATTTTATAAATGTAGAAAAATGCACATTTAGCAGAGGAGAGGTTAGAGGAAAAGGTAGCCAGGAGAGTGTGGAATTAACCCCTGCCTACCTCTCATAAAGGACTGATGTCAGGCATGTGACAGATGTCAACCCCCTAAATTCCTCCATCCAACAACACAGTGGGGTATTTCGAGGTAGCTGCCAAGTTGTATATGGGTTATGGAACAAAACAGAGAATCAACACTGCATTAGTCCATGGAAACACACTGTCCATTTTCACCTAATAGGGAAATAAACTATGGCTGTGCTCATTAATGTGAGATGCCTCAACACTTGGCAGGCAGAATTTGAGGCCTATGTCTATGAAGAGGTGAGATCGGGTTGTGCAGAGTGACAGCTAAGTGCATCAGCTTCAGGTATTAAATGGGAACATGGGAGAGCTGTACATAAGCAGGTACCCTGCATATGAAACAGGTCAAGACTATTGTTACCTGTATGTATTGCTTATATATTTTCAACAAAACTAAACATTTCAAATGAGAAATTTTCACAAGCAGTCAGCTGCCCAGAGACAAGAAGCTGTACAAATATTGCAACCAACAAAAGATTGAACAGAGCTGTACTTCTGTACAATATATATTTTTTCTTGACAAAAAATAAATACAAATATTCAAAAATTCCATTAAAAAAGGGTACATGTCACCAAATTACCCTATAATATAAACAAATATCCCAATTTAAAAAAAATGTAAACAGTAAACAAACCTCTGCCTCCACCCATCTCGATACTTATTAAAGCTATTTGCCAGTTTTTTCCTGTTTGAATCTTTAAAGAGAGGCTGGTTGGTCCAAGTCTTGTGGTGAAGGTTGTTGTTGTATTGTAGTATTTAGTGTATCGTTGAGAACCATTAGCGCCGGAAAAAACACATTGAGACTGAAATAGGATGACATGAATCAGCCACATGCTGCTTTATATGTGTGTATTAAAAGCTGGTTATGAATAAACTCAAAATGGGAACACAAACACAGAGGGGACATAAAAATGTCCCGGAAGTTTGCATCAGTGCTTTTACCTAGGCTCATTTCCCCAAATGGACCCCTCATAATCTGTCGTGTCAGACCTTTCTCCCTGAATCGTGACCAGCCCTTTGCACAGAACTATTGGCCTGGTCACAGGATAAAGCTATTACATTTCTACCCTTGTAAGAAAAATTTATTTGTATATTGATTTTGTGGTCTCATAAAACTGATAAAAACATTTTACTTAACAAAAAAACGAAGCTTATTTTCTCAGACATGGTATTTATTTTTGGTGTGTAAAAAAGATGTTCCAGGGCATGAAGGCACATGTACACATTAGTGTACATTAGTGAACTTCCTGCTTGGTCAGGCTAAACTGGCTATCTTACAGAGGCACAAATGATTGGGTATGATGCCTTTTCAATGTTTAAAAAAGCTAGTTAGTTAGTGCCATCATTGATCTGGAATTTATATACTACAATCTAATACATTAGCTAACGCATCTGCTAATAGCTAATATTACTATTAATATTACATTTCTTTTGTACGCTGTATGAAAACCATTTTGGACTTTCATTTTTGATCTGATGATTAAGAGAATACTGTTTGAAACTAGGACTACTCAATAAAATCGATTAAAAAAAAAAATAAAAATAAAAAATATATATATACTGTATATATGTGTATGTGTGTCTGTGTATGTGTACATATATTTATATACATACAGGTAACTGGCAAAATAGAGTAAAGACTTGGTTTAGGTCCACTCAACCCTTTAGAGTGCAAGGTAAACAGTAATAAATACAAAGCCACCCTCATTCTATGGTGAAGCATTTCTATCCTGATGGGAATGGTTTCCTCTCGGATGACAATGCCCCCATCCACAGGGCATGAGTGGTTACTGAATGGTTTGATAAGCATGAAATATATATGATGTAAATCATCTGCCATGGCCATCTCATTCACCAGATCTCAACCTAATTGAACACTTATAAGAGATTCTGGAGCGACCCCTGAGACAGTGATTCCACCACCATCAACAAATTGTGGAATTTCTTGTGGAAGAATGGTGTTGCATTCCTCCGATAGAGTTCCAGACACCGAAATCTATGCCAAGGAGCATTGAAGAGGTTCAGGCAGCTCGTGGTGGTATTAAGACACTAAGGGCTCTAGTTTCATTGTCAAAGCGCAATGCGCAGATGGTAGCGCTAATCCAAGATGAAGGCGTGTCCTTGTTTATTCTGGCAGTTTTGTGACAAGACAACCAGTGGTGCAGTTGTATTGAGGACAGAAAAAAAGTTGCCTGTGGAAATGGCAATTTCGTCAGGTCTAATGAAAGACTTGCGAAGAAAAAAGTTTTTCTCCGTAGGTGTCTGGGAGGAGGAAGAGGAAAAGATTTGTGACACACAAATTATCACCCACGAAACTTGCACATCATGTGATGTTTTTTATATTGACACTTATTGCGCACATTAGTTTAGTTTACTTTGTGTATTTTCATCAAAGCCACATATATTAAAACATGTTTATTAACAATATTAACTATGTTAAATTGATGCTCCGCATATTGTGACCAGATGTCCCACATTTTTACATCTTTTCCCTCATAAAAATATATCTGTTATGTAATTATTTTATTCAATAATATCCATTACCCCACTCAAAAGTAGGTGTACCGTTAAGTGACACCCCGTGTTAAGTGACACCCCGTGTCACTTAACGTTGTTTCAGAATTCTATCGCTGTTATTATGACTATTAAGGCATTTAAAATAAGTACAATCCATCCATCCATCCATCCATCCATCCATCCATCCATCCATTATCTAAGCCGCTTATTCCTGGTCAGGGTCGCGGGGGGGTGCTGGAGCCTATCCCAGCATGCGTTCCGGGCGAGAGGCAGGAATACACCCTGGACAGGTCGCCAATCCATCGCAGGGCACACACACCATTCACTCAAACACTCATACCTACGGGCAATTTAGACTCTCCAATTAGCCTAACGTGCATGTCTTTGGACTGTGGGAGGAAACCGGAGTACCCGGAGGAAACCCACACGGACACAGGGAGAACATGCAAACTCCGCACAGAAAGGCCCCCGGCCTGGATTCGAACCCGAGACCTTCTTGCCGTGAGGCGACAGCGCTATCCACTGCACCACCGTGCCGCCTAAGTACAATCTTTTACGGATATAAAATATGGACATCAGCAATCGCTTTATTATATTTTGTTCGTTATTATCCCTCATTGTAAAGTTGCTCCTCTCTCGTGCAATCATATCCAACGTCTGCAATTTCTCAGGGTATTGCCCCATGATACATTGGCAAATTATGTAGCCTACATTTTATTGTAGTGATTGATTTAATATTCAACAATACATAAACTAGTGTCCATACATATATATAGGGTGATATCAGCTAAATTGGGCCACTTTTTGGTTAATCGCTTGGGAAACTAAGAAAAAAGCAATGTATGACATTGAATTGTGTTTTTATGGTTAATAAGGACTGTTTTTAATATTTTTGTGTTGAATTGATGTAATAAAATATAATTGTTCAGGCCCTACAGCTTTTGAAAACATCAGATGTCACATTTTTTTAGATGAGCAGTGTTCAGGTCAAATGGGCCGGCTGATCAGCTAAAATTTGCCACTCAAACTGCAAAGCGAAACAGAGTCATTTCTCATAAAATAATCGAATCATCTTTAATCTCAACACACTAAAACATTTCATTTAAATAACATTAAAATTAATTCGTGAAGTACCAATTACTTTAGGAACTCATGTGTCTGTGCATGTGTGTGTGTGTGTGTGCGTGTGTGTGTGTGGTGTGTGTGTGCCTAACTATGCAGGCTTACACATGCATATCTGGAATTAAAAATACTCATTCATCACAGTGTGTGTGTGTGTGTGTGTGTGTGTGTGTGTGTGCGTGCGTGCGTGTGTGTGTGTGTGTGTGTGTGTGTGTGTGTGTGTGTGTGTGACAGAGCGCTAGCTAGTGAGAGCTAGCTCACGATGCGCCCTGGACCAGAGCTAACACACACATACATAATTAGAAGGGAAAATGTTTAAAGAGGCATTCTTTTTAACTATCAGCATTATATCTGATGGAGGCCATCAGAGCAAGGCCACTCACCTTGAAGTTCTCCTGGGCAGTCTCGATGTGAGGCATTGCCCCGACCACCATAGCAACCATAGACAAATCAAGTCAATTGTTACATGTCAAGTACAGTTGTGGCAACAGTTTAATATCATTTGCAGTCATTGTCTGTTAAAACTTTAAGAGCTGAGAAGCTCAAACCTTAAATAGCTCATTTTACCTGATGGCCCAATTTAGCTGATATCACCCTATATATATATATTTATTTATTTATTTAAAAACACATATCTTGTGTATAAATGGTCTCTCTCATTCATGTGCATTGAACCACTCCTTACAAGTACAAAACAAAAATATTTTGAACTGCTTTCAAATAGTCGTTACCTGAACGATTTGCCCCAGCAGTGCTCATATGTACCCATTGATAATGTCACCAAGCTACCACCCTGCGTTTGAGTTAAGAGGTGGTCTGGGTGGACGAAAACGCAAAGGAATTACACACGAAACTTGCACATCGCCTAATGTTTTTAATTGACACACCCCCATTGCGCTGCCCAACCCATGTTGACACAAATGCCTTTATTACCGACCACAAAACGACCAAACTGGGTGGAGGCGAGAAATATATAATATATTCTATACCTATTTTCTCAGATGTGAATAATTTTGGTGGGAACTATATATGTCTGTCTGTCTACCTGTCTGTCTATTTATCTATCCATCTATCTATCTATCTATCTATCTGCCTGTGTGTGTGTGTGTGTGTGTGTGTGTGTTATCTGGGATCTGTACACTCAGTGTGTGTGTCCTTTCACTTTTATCTAGGGCAGTTACAATACTGTTGTGTTCTATGATACTGTGATACAAGTTACAAATAGGTATACATACTTACCATTAGTTCCTTGTTACCTCTAGTATTTAAAATGTGTATATAGTATATACAGTATATTCTGTGAGAACGTGATGTAGTGCTGGCGGGGAAAATGCAGAGAAGAATGAATGAATGGATGCCCTGCTCACGCTCTTGCTCTACTACTATTAACGTGACTGACTTGCCTCTTGCCTCCTGATTCCGCAATCTGAGCTGAGGAACAGTAATTGCTGGTGAATAATTGTTTTATAAAAATAAGTGCAGCACAGTGTAAAAAGAAATATCATTGAAAATGAAAAAATGGATAAAATAACATTTGAGTGAGCAGCAGAACTACAGGTGTAACACTGAAAGGAATATATACAGTACAAACACACACACACACACACACTATGTGCATATATACTTCATGGAAAGGTAATTTATTTTCTTCCCCGGCAAATTCTATCCCCTTTTTGCCCAAAACATCCATTATACTAATCCTAAATGCCTGTAGTGAATGCAGCTATTCTGAAAGTACCATATAACATTGGTTTTACATGATGCATTTGCTTATCAGAAGCCTTTATCTGTCGCAAATTACATTTTTTTTAAAGTGTTATTCAAGCTGGATATTTACTGAAGCAGTTAAAGTACCCTGCTGAAGAGAACAACAAATGCATCCCACTCAGGATAGAGACCTCTAGTTAAAAGTTGTAGTTTCCTTGGTGCTAGTCCACATTTCCACCCTATGTTACTGCTATAATCAATTCAATAAACATACTGATTGGAAACAATGTTCCTTGTGTCTTTAAAATAATGTTCATGGGACAACCAGGAGACCAGAGAAATGTGTTGAGAACCTGTACCCTAACATTCTAGGAAGGTTCTGGAAACCAAATAATCGGTAGCTTGGTCATCTGATCTGCTCACCTTTATCACTGCTCAGATCCCTCACCTTTGGGGCTAAAGCCTGGCTCAGACGTAACAATCCTCACAATGAATCTGCTATGAGGTGTTATGGATTGAGGCATTAGTCAGGCTTATCCGCTCTGTCCTTTTGCTTGCAGAAAGGGGCACAGGGGGCACTGACTCACACCGTGGGTGGCAAAAGAATGTGGGCTTGGGAATGCAATCTGGGTTGCAATGCATATGAGAGTGTGGGATTTCATGCCGTAGTCACCATGTCACAGCTCTCTGTGTTTACCACTCACGTGCATGTGATACGCACAGGGGCCAGTACAGAGAACCCCCATGGGCCACCTGTGTTCGGAGCTTCCCTCTGTGACTAAGGTTTTGCGTAATACATAAAAATCATTCCTTCCGCTGGATATTCCGAACTATAGGAACTGACTAATTCACCGGCCTCTCATTGTGACTCTGTGTGTGGGGCCGCAGGTTGCTTTATAATTGCAGAAATTAGTGGCTCAATTAGTAGTTCATTTGCATGTCTGATGGAAATGTGGCACAGGCTGGTGGCACATTATGAGTTGCGTGATGTCAATGTTCAGTTAAATTTTTATAATTATGTTTTGTCATACTTGCTAGTCCTGTTATTTTATCTTTACAACACATTTGCTATCTGTGCATGCAGTGAGAGCCAGAACAGAACAGGCATGATTAAAGAATCATAAAATCTCAGGAAAATGCACCCCACACCATAACAAAGCTGCTAGAACCCTCGTGGGAAAAAGCACTTGGGCCTATAGGCTCCTTTTGGTGTTTGCCACACGTGCACTTGTCCGCTTGTTGAGAAAATTGTAAAGGAGGACTCATCTGAGCATATGACATTTTCCCACTGCTCAGTAGACCACTGCCTGTGTTCTTTGCACCACATTACTCGCAAACGTGCATTCTTAGATGTAATAAGGGGTTTATGCACATAGTATTCCTCTCTGAAGTTCTTAATGGACTGTTCTTGATTAAACTGCCTGCCCACGCCCTAGATTGATATTTGCAGTCAACTGATTCATGTTTTATACATGACCCTAAGCGTGATGGGATGTTAATTGCTCAGGAACCACACCTGTGTGGAAGCATCTGCTTTCAATACACTTTGTATCACTCATTCACTCATGTTTCCTTTATTTTGGCAGTTACCTGCATGTTAAATGATCATTGTAAGTACAATTTGTAAGAGCACATCTCGGGCTGCCCTATAGTTCCACCACTTGGTTGATTTAAAAGATGTTGTCTCATTGCTGGGCATGTTTGTGCATGCTAATGAAGCCGTACCCTCCCAGGAGTGCCAGTGAATACCAAGCACCGCATTAGAACAGCAGGATGTGATGAAAGCCGCAATGGACAGTGAAATTAGATGCGTCAGTGAACCAAAATATGAATTATGCCCATAAATGTATATCCGTTCTCACTGGAAAACAGACTTCCGGTGCTGTGCATATATTACTATAGTTCTGGCCCTTCAGTTACCTGCAGCTCTCTTGCAGTCTTTAATCTGTTTGTATCGTTTCTTTAGACAAGGCTTTATAAAATACAGTGGAAGGAAGAGGGAATGTAGATGTAAAATGTACTGTGCAGCACAGTACTACACCCCCCTTCTCCATCTGAAAAGCGATGAAAAGCAAAGGTTTGTCACTTTTTGATAAAAGTTTCCAGTCAAACAACATAATTAAATTACAGAATATCAGGCAGTCGTTAGTCAAATGCATTACTGTATTAGCCATGCTCAAATGTTTTTTGGGCTGTAACATGAACCAACACGTGATAATATACAAGGCTAATACCCCGTTTCTGTTGTCACAGATACATTTATTTAGCCTTTGCAGTTTGAAATCAGACTCCTATAGGGACTGAAAATGTGTTATTATTGAAGTTGAGAGGGAGTCTCGCTCTAAATATCATGGCTGCTCTGACTGATTTTGCTATTTGGTGATACTGGGACTACACTATGAAATTCCATTCTTGGTGAAGTAGGGCCCATGGTTTTAATCTGGTGCTTGAAAGACAAGGGCAAAATACTGACATATCCATAAACGCATTGCTTAATTTAAATTTAAATTTAAATGTATTTTAATTTTATTATTGTGAAAACAACAAATAATGCATCTGAATTGGACCATTCCAAATAGACCAGATACAAAAGAATATGAGTATATATAAGAATAAGTATATCCTGATCTGTCCATAGACCTGATGTACAGATTCTAAGCAAGCCAGGTATTTCAACTTGGAATACAAAGGCACTGTATAGCCACATCCTGCATCAGGCATGAATTTGGGAAGTCCCACCCTGAAACACACAGCACAACAGAAAACATTGTAAGAGGGAAAGACTCCAGAGACAGCCTAAGGGAGGGACGAGCTGAATCAGATGTTTGGTGATGCCACCTATTTGCACTGTCAACACGTGTGCAGAAACTGCATAGAGACACCACGGTGCGGGTGGTGGAGAGAAAAAGAGAGAGACAGAGACGGCGGAAGTAGTGGGTGAAGAGGGGGAGGCAGACACAAAGCAGAGCGAGAGAAAGACCGTGAAATGCAGGAGAGAGGAAGAGAGAATACGTGCAGAGGTGGAGAGAGTGGTGCAGAGAGCATTTCGGGGCCATGAGGGGGAGGGCAACAATAACAGTGATGGGCGAGAAAGTGCAGTGGTGATGGTGGGGGGGGTCATCTGACACTGAACAGGGGAGAGAGAGAGAGAGAGAGAGAGAGAGGGGGGGGAAACATGCAGAGCTGACCATATAAAAGGAACAGGCTTGATTAAATAAAGTCTCTAAAACAAGGAATCTTGACTTGTCTAAAAGCTATTCTGGCAGTTGAGGCTAAGACATGAGAAATGAAGAAAAGGATACTGTAGGCACCACAGGCACTGAATGGAGAAATATCAACATTAGCTATACTCGTATACAGTATATGCTTTATTTGGGGTCTTTCTGTCCCCAAACATATGCTGTCTGCTATTTCCGCATCAGTAAGGAGATAATTTCTTATTCCGTGTTTACTGAGAACAGAGAATTGGCCTTAGCTTACTACATCCTGCCATTTTTATGTCACACATACACTCATTTTAAATACAAAACCTTTCACGTGGTTTGATGGATGTAGCTGGTCACCAGTGCCATTTGGCAGAGATTAAATGATATAAATGCAGGTTTAGAAATAAATTGTATGTTCATGTGACATGATTTAATTACATTTAACCTAACATGGAATGTATAGTACACAAATTACTTGTACATTTAAAGCAATACTATCAAGGTACCCTTCTCAATACAAACACACACACACACACACACACACACACACACACACACACACACACACACACACAAGACAGACCCCAGATGAACCTATACCTCAAAAGGTTTGGATTGAAAGTATTTACTATTTATTATTGGATCTGTCAATGTTGGTCCATTCATCTGTTGCTGGCATTTATTTGCTAAAACAAATTAATTCAATGAGAAATTAAAGCTTTCTCCAGCTTCTTGCAGACCACATAGATTGTTCAACAGCTAAAAAGAACTCTTGAAGAACAACTGAAGGAAAATCTGTTACTAAAATCTTTAATGATAATATTGGATTACCATACTCATTTTTAAATTGCAGCTGAATTTGTATAAGTAGAAAAAATGTAAAACCAATATAATGACAGCTTTAAAGATGATGGACAAAAAGATCATCAAAGAATATCCGTTTGGCTTTTTAAGAGATCACTATCAGCCCTACACTAACTAACCTGCCCATATGTGAATACGTGTGGTCGGATGTAAGCCCCTACACAATGGTGAGAGCACAATGGTGTGCCCTAGAAAGCCAGCTTGCTGTACAGCTTTTTACAGTTTTACTATGTGAAATTGAATATTTCTGTATGTTCCATGTACATTTATATCTGGCTAGTTTTATATGTCATATATTTATATACAGTACATGTACATCATGCAGAAACACCTCACTTCACCCCTTCACTTCCCCTCACCTCTCTTCATTTAACTCAAACAGACAGGCACCTTGTCTGCAGTGTTCTATGTAGAGAAGCATGTCATTTCATCTTCAGTGCACTTCATATCCAGGAAATTTGCCCGGCGGATGTGAGATTTAAGTAAAGGCACTCCAAACACTTTCTCACTCTTGAACTTATCATGCTGATTGTTTGACAGGAAAAGCTTATTTATTCTATTTGAGCTGTGACTGATTGTGTTGACTGCAGTGTTTTCCTCTTTCCGATGGGTTGATTGCTCCATTCAGAAGAGGGTCTGCCCTTACTGGAGGAAAAATTACTTCAGCACAGACGAAAAGTCCAAGGCCGCCTACATCTAATTGGGTCAGTCCTTTAACATGTTGCCTCTACAGTAGCCTTAAACAATGAGTAAAGTCAATTCCCCCCTTGTAATGCCCTTGAATAATGTGTACTTCCCCTCATGCAAAATTAATTTCCATTAATTAGTGCCCATGAGCAGTGTATCACCCGTAGTGTCCATAATCTGCATATGTCTCCCCATTGTATGCCCTTTAGAAGTGTGCACTTCCTCTTTGTAGCACCAATGATGCCATTTTTTCCTCTGTGTGTCCTTGAGAAGTCTGTGTTTCCCTTCTCAGTGTGCACGAGCAGTGTCTATGCCTCTCTGGAGTGCCCTTTCAAGTGGATATTTCCCTTCTGTAGTTTGATGGAATGATGTGAATTTTATATAATTATAATGATCACAATATTACCAAAGATGTATAATGGAAACAAGGGCTCCTTTATATCTAAAATTATAACATAGTTACGAAATATGGAAAAACATCTTTGGAGATATGTAAAGACTCCATGACTTCCTGAACTACCTCCTGCTCCTGATAGGGCTATTATGAGCAAAAGGTTGTTCAGGAACCTGCACTAGGCTTGGGCTAGGACTAGCTAGGGCTAGGCTACTGTCTTGGGTGCTGAACTGGGGAGCACTCCTGTGGAGGGAATCCACAGCACCTGTCCCAGCACACCTGCACCTGCCCCTGCTCCTCCCAACACCAAGGGCTAAACTATTTACATTCGCATTGTTAATGTAAATATGTGCCTGTTCACCTTTTATACCATTTTACAGTAGTAATTGTAAAAGGCAGGGGTAGGTACACCCATTCCTGGAGGGCTGTATCTGTTTCTGGATTCCATGCCCTGATTTCGTTGCATGCCCATGCCAAACTTCTGTTCTTAATTATTTAATTAGCCCAATCATCTGATCATGTCATCATAGATCTCACATTTTTGTAGATTTATTGAATGACAGCTGAAGACAGCTGTTTTTGTGTGCCTGAATGAAACATTTTATGGTCTATGTAATCTATGACTGAACTGGTATTGGCATATAATTAAATAATTAGAGCAGAAGGTGACATGCAATCCAGAAACAGATATGGTCTCCAGGAACCCCTTCTATAAAGAAAAAAATGCCCACTAGAGATCTTTAATGTGTTTCATACATGGCACACCATGACATTTAATGCTCATTTAACTTCTCCATGGATGGCATTTTATTTATTTGAATAGGGGGTTTATTCTTGTCAATATAGACACTGGCAAATTTAGCAGGTGTTCCTATGATGTACACACATCTTCAGCTTTATGTTCCCCTAATAATTGTATGTATTGTGGCATCCCAAGGGGCAGCACGGGGAAATGGCTGCCTGGCCAACTCTTGTGAGCCACTAGAGCCATCAGCACTACAGCTCCCAGCAGCCTGCAGTCCCATACCTCATTGCCACCAGCTGAAGCAAGTTAAACAATTGGGAATGCTGACACCTGAATCCCATTGTGGGAGGAAATAAAAGACACCTTTTCCCAAAACAAGTTGCAAAGTACTGGAATGGAAATGCATGGTGAGTGAGAGAGCTAGAGGATTGTTTTGAGAACCCTGTTTGTGTATCGACTGTGGATTGTATGAGGATCTAGCTTGGATTAACGACTTGGATCACGGACAAAGATAACAAGAAAAGGATTGCGGACTGAATGTGATTTGGTACCCCTGATTACCCATCCTTTTTTTTGTTTTGTCAGAAACCAGTTTAATAAAATTATCGTTTTTGTTTTGAATACTGCCTCCTCCAGATTCTTTAATTTCCTACGCCCTCTGAAAAGGTCCTTGAGTGTCACTCCACCCCAAGTGGCACTACAGTATGTATATATTTACATGCTATGTATGTGTTTGTGTGTATATTTATGCTTGCATTTGTTTTTTTTAAATGGGTTTTCCTCAATACTGACTGATGAGGGAACTGCAATGTAATTGAATGGTCTGAATCATTTGTTGGGTTCCAGTTGATTAGTTTTATAGTCTGCTCCTTCTCTGGTGCAGCCCAGTTTCGAGTCCACATTTTGAGTAATCTAGCTAATCTTGCCCTGTTCCGATGATCTCTGTGCTCACAAAGGGGTTTTTGAGTCATTACTTGAAATGATTACAGAACTAGGATGGAGGCATATGTTATATAGAATCTATGCAAGGTCACCGTGCAGTTATTACGAGACAGACGGAGAGGGGGAGCAAGGTGGTTAGATTGAGGTGGGGGAAGGGAAAGACTGAAAAAGTGAGGGAGGCAGGTCAAAAGGGGGCAGATGAAGGATAAGTGAACAGCAGGGAAACTGGTACAGAGACACTAAACATATGTCAAATAAAAGCAATGTTATGTTTTGCCACGTTTGTTCTGTTTGTTTTTGTATTTTATTATTTTTCTCCATAGTCACTCATTATTCACGTCAGTTTCCCCGTCTGTCTGTGTTCCTTGTTTTTCGATAATCTACACCTCGTCTTTGTTATTGCACTATTCGGGTGATTTCGATTTATGGGTTTTCTGCCTTATTTTCCTATCTCATTTGCTTCCTCCTTTCTTTCTATCACTCTGTACATATTAGTTAAGTGTAAATAGTACTAACCAACTAATCTTCTAACATTAGGGATTTAGATTACGTTTCTAACATTTACTAATTACTAATTATCTCACGTTTCTATCTACTGCTATCATTCTCTCTCTCGTTGTCCTATCCCTGTACGCTTCTCTCCTATCGCCTTGTCTGCACGCATTTTCTTTCTATGCGCTCTTCCCCTATAAACTGTGCACGTGTCTACCTGCTATTCCAGGTTGTTTATTTTCAGTGTGTCTATGTGCTTCCCAGTTCGTGTCTTTTGTCTCCCCTTATTATTATATTAGTAATCCCTAATCCCTCACCTGTGTTCTTGCCCTTTTCCCCTTCCAGTCACACCTGATTCCTATTGTGTTTCCCTTCCCCGCTTGTATATAAGTTCCTTGTTTGCTCTCAGTATTTGTCAGAACGTTGATCAATATTCACTGTGCCGATTGTGTGTAAGCCAGAGTTTGTTGTATTTTCCGAGACACCCCTTCTATTTGACTTCAAGTTTTTTGCCTTTCTGGGCCCGTATTCACAAAGCATTTTATCTTACCACTAGGAGTATTTCTAAATCGCACTAAAACCTTTTAGTTAGGAGTCCCACCTTAAAACCTATTCACAAAGCTGCAAAGACAAACTCATACTAAGGAATTCCTAGAATCTTCAAGCTAAGAGTGAGGGCGGGGTTGACGTCGTTGCTAAGGATGACGTTGTTTCTCATGAACGAGCTTACTCAGAATGCCCACAGCGATTGGCTAATATAGGGGATGGGTCTCTGCCTGCGATTTCAACCTAGAGAAATACAGTTTTTCTGTAGTATTTCAATTCCCCAAATCTCGATGCAGAGTTACAGCGAAGAGATAGACAACCATGTATGTTTTGGTTTGCTTTGTTTTTCATTCTAAATGCCTTTCTGGGAGGCAGGTTTTTAGAAACGCGACCGAATTAAATAAAATTTAAACATTAGCGATCTTTTAATTTTTTATTAAATTAATTCAGGCATAAGACCACCCTAGTTAAATCGCCTAATGCGTACTGAATCTAAAAATGTATTTTGTGAAATTTTCGAATAAAGATTTAGTGAAATAACTTAAATTGAAAAACTGAAATTATCATTCATTCAATTCCTTGAGAATAGTTACTGGTAATTTTTGGTGGAAACGCGCCTTTGGTCCCGTTTTTTTTTTTTTTTGCTGATCCAAAAAATTATCCGATGCACCCCTATTATATTCTAATAAAGATTCTAAAATACAAATGTAGGCTACGTGTCACTGATTTAACATGAAACCAAGAATACTGACTAGTCAATTGGTTACATGTCTGCATCTCGTAAACAATCAGCGGGTATCTATATATAATATATATAATATTATATATATAATACCCTCGCGATTGAGGCGGTACCTTTTTATGAGCTCTGTATCATTCAATATCTCCAGTGTTGACGCGATTGCGACAACGATTGCCGGCAGCAGCAGATTTTCGGATCGCCGTGAGTAGGTCTTTAGCAACTTAGAAGTCCTCTTGGCTGCTTTTAACTTCTCCAGGACTTAGGAGCTGTTTTTAGCTCTCAAACCCTTTGTGAAATACTCTTATCCCAAAAATTTAGGAGTCCTAAATTTATGAGTGACACGCCCATTATTTTTCGGACTTGCTCCTAAATTGCGGAGTTAGGACCAACTTTTACCCTTAAAATGCTTTGTGAATACGGGCCCTGATTATTTGGGTTTAGATTTTTGGACTGCCTTTTTGACTACTCTTTTGGATTTCGATTTTGTACTTTATCTACTTTGACTATCGGCTTTTGAACCCTGTTTGATCAATAAGCGTTCCTTTCCTGCCTTATCCTGGTCTGTGCCTGGGTCCTTGTACGGACATCACAAGCAACTGTTTATTTGTGATTCAGACTATTGTTTTTTTTCTCATATTAACACATATCTTTCAAAGAGAGGATGCAATGCAATTGAATATAGACTCTGAGGGCAGAGCAGTATAGTGGTAAGTAATCTACAGTATAAGACAGGGCTCCTGCACTTATCTATGCCACCACTTATCTATGACTTGTCTATCTCACAGATTTTTCAAATTCAAGGACACATACAAACTACAAGCGTAGCGCAAACATAGCATGCAAATATGAGCAATATAAAATGACCTCTGTATCCTGAATGCTGTTCCAGAACTTTATATCAGTCATGTCCCCATGTGATTGGGGGCCCCCAATCAAAACCCCAACCATTTAGAGTAGAATGTAGATAATCATCCAGGACATGATTGACATAATGTGCATATGAAGCTTTTAAGATGAGGCCGTAAGCCTCACAAGGCTGATTTACTAATTGTTTGTAAGTCCAAACAATTTCCCTGGGTTTTTATTTCCACATCAACCTTGCCCTATTAAATTCACATGAGCAGTGAGGTTGTTGTTTAGAACAGAGTAGACATTTAATGATCATTTACCACCCACTAAAAGCCTAAGTGTTATAACAGTTATGATCCTGGAGCAATAACTGTCTGTTTGTGTTTATTATTGCTTTGGCTTAAATAGACCACAAAATAAACCTTTTACCTTTTATATTTTATCGGCTACAGCATCCACCATCTTGTATAAAAATGATTTTAAACCAATGGGCATTCAATTACCTTTCATCAAAGTTATTAGTTTCTGCTGCTTTTATGGCATTGGCAATGTACTGTGCATATCCCCTTAATCCTTCTGAGAAAAATAAACTGAGGCAGAATTGCTTTTTGAAGAAGGGCCAGGTATAGTAACAGTTCTTTTCTTGCTCCTTTTTATTTTATTTTCCATTTCTCTTCCAATAACTTGTCAACAGAAAAGGAGAGCTAATTTTCTCCATAAATTGAGACAAAAAGAGGTCTCAGTAAATTGAAGTACTATTTTGGTTTCATCTGCAATTTATAATCCACATTGGAACAACAAGGGTAAATTGGTGGCAATTTAGAGATTTGGCTGAGCTGAAGCCTACTTTGTGCACTTTGGTAAATATCTTTAATTTTGATCTTACATACCACATGGTTCTTTATGTAATATGTGCACAGGGCAGTGACCTTTCCTTCAATGAGCAGTATCAATCCCTCTAATAAACCAAACAATGTATTGCCATGTTTCCTTTTCAAGTCTTCACAAGAACATGTGGTAATTTGTTTACCTGCTGTACCTGTTTTGAAGTTGCACCACAGTTGTAATATTTGGTTAAGCTCAACAATGAACTTTTCTGTGTTTGTGTGTGTATGTGTGTTGACTATATATGTGATTTTGTAAGGACATACACTACTGTTCAAAAGTTTGTGGTCACCTGCTGGAAACTATTTTTATCTCATAATTGACAATGCATGGCGGCACGGTGGTGCAGTGGATAGCACTGTCGCCTCACAGCAAGAAGGTCTCAGGTTCGAATCCCAGGCCGGGGCCTTTCTGTGCGGAGTTTGCATGTTCTCCCGTGTCCGCGTGGGTTTCCTCCGGGTACTCCGGTTTCCTTCCAAAGACATCGTTAGGCTAAATAAATTGCCCTTTAAATGGTGTGTGTGCCCTGTGATGGACGACCTGTCCAAAAATGCATGCTGGGATGTACCCTGACCAGGAATAAGCGGAACAATGGATGGATGGATGGATGGAAACAATGCTTTCAAATTTCTGTAAATACTTTAAAATGACAAAAAACACATGTAACAATGAACAAAATGAACATCAAAGAAATGTTCAAAGAAAATTATATTGAAAATTGAATCTTGGATTCCTCAAAATAGTCACCCTTTGGCGTGAGAATAGTCTCACAAACAGTGGCCGTTCGGTAAATACGTTTTAGCAGGAAATCACCCGACATGTTTTCCCAGCTATCCTGCAGCAATTCCCAGAGAAACTTGTGGGTTGCTTTGCTTTGACTCTTCCTTTCCAGTTTGTCCCATACAAGTTCTATGGGATTGAGGTCTGGACACTGGGCAGGCCAGGTCTTTAGTTTGAGTTGTTGTTCACATTCCTCCTTCACCAGATAGTTCTTGCACAACTTCAAGGTGTGTTTCGGGTTGTTATCTTGCTGAAGAAGGAAGGAGTGCCCGATTAGCCATAGTCCAGATGGAAGGTGACCCCAAACTTTTGAACGGTAGTGTACATGCATATATGTTTGCTTCAAGGAAAGTTTAGAAAAAGTGCTAGCCCTTTGTTTTGTTTGTTTTTATTTATTTGCTCAAGAGGGACAATGTACATTAATTAATATAATATTTTTTTAAACAACAACAATACATATACAATCATAGCAGTAACAGATTTAAAAAGTGCAGATTGTAAATTCCACAGACCCTAATGTTCACAACACACTATGCTAACACCTGAAGATTCTGTTGTCTCCAGATTATTCTCCAAGCAGCAACTCTTGGTCTGGGGGGTCTCTACCCACGCCATCTGAGACAAACCACTTTCAGCATTACCCTCGCATGGCCTTTGCTCATACATTTATTTGCCTTTGGTTTAATTTTCATGTGCTTTTGTTATGTTTCTGATTGCATATTCATTGTGTAATTCAAACATATTGCTTAATTTGCTTTGATCTTCCACTGTTTGTCATTTTAATTCCAAGTGCATTGTTAGGTGCCCAGGATAAGAGTGACAAGTGAAGAGTGAAGAATCACACACACATACACAAACTGTCTCTGGGCTCCAGTTTGGGGAGGATGGTAATGAAAACGCACCTGGACAGTAGTGTATTTGCTATTTTGCCTGTCACAAACAGGAAGTTTTGCCTGTCACAAACAGGCCTCTGCCCAGTTTGGTGGTTTCATGGTCAGCAGTATAGGCAGCGTAATGAGGGGGGTGGGTGTCAACAAAAACAATGGGGGGCATTATATGCTACTTTATCTACGTTATTAATATTAATAGGCACATATGAACAGGTAGGGCAGATATGGTATTAATACCCCATCACACAAGACTTTTGTGGATGTTCTGTATGTCACCTAAGGTAGGTGAGAGGACCACAATAGAAATAAGCCGGAAGGCTTTTTTGTGTTTTTATCCTTGTTAGAGTGGTTTTAATGGATGTATCGCAGCCCAAATGGGGTGAAGCTATATATGTATTTTAACATTCTTTCAAATAAATTCAATCAATCAAACCTCACTTTTAAGCCAATTATGACTATTTGAAATACAATTAGTTTTCAACTAAGAAATTCAAAGTATATGAGCTTTGCACTTGCAAGGTTCAATGCACTTACATTTACATTGCTAGCATTTAGCAGACGCTCTTATCCAGAGCGACTTACAAGATGTGCATTAATACATGGTAGGAACAATCATAGTTTGCGCACGAGATCAGTGCAGTAATGCAGCGATACACTACACTTGAGTGAGAGAGAGACCATGTAGTTGTGTAAGATCTCATCTCATTGTCTAAGCCGCTTATTCCTGGTCAGGGTCGCGGGGGGGCTGGAGCCTATCCCAGCATGCATAGGGGCGAGAGGCAGGAATAAACCCTGGACAGGTCGCCAATCCATCGCAGGGCACACACACCATTCACTCACACACTCATACCTACGGGCAATTTAGACTCTCCAATTAGGCTAACGTGCATGTCTTTGGGCTGTGGGAGGAAACCGGAATACCCGGAGGAACCCACGCGGACACGGGGAGAACATGCAAACTCCACACAGAAAGGCCCCCGGCCTGGATTCGAACCTGAGACCTTCTTGCTGTGAGGCGACAGTGCTATCCACTGCACCACCATGCCGCCCTAGTTGTGTAAGATTTATTTTTTAAATAAATGTGTATTAAATGTTCAGTACAATAGAAATGTAGGCTATATAAATCAGGGAGTGTATCATGGGGCAATGCCCTGAGCGATTGCAGAGGTTGGATATGATTGCACGGGAGAGGAGGGACTTTCTAACATTGAATAATAGTAAACAAAAAATAATTAAGCGATTGCTGACATTGTTGAGCTGTGGGGCGTGGGTAATATCCATATTTTATACCTAAAAGTTCACACTTTATTTAATGTGGTAATAGTAAAAAAAAACAGCGAGCGAATTCTGAAACAATATTATTGACACCAGGGCCTGTCATATTGAACAGGGGGTAAAGGATATTACTCAATAAAACAACAAAATAAATATAATTTATTATGCGTGACAACGTCCTTCGTTGTGGGACGCTGTAAAATGAGTCAAAATCTGGTCACCCTATGCAGAGCATCGCAAATGCATAAATGAAATGTGGTTAATATTGTTAATGAACGTTTTAATATGTGAGGCTGATCAGGACAATGACCACAAATTCACAATCCGGAGGACCTACAGCTGGCTCCCCATATCTGTTGAATATGCACATTGAATCACATTTATAGATGAGACAGGTTTTCATTTTGAGGGATGGGGCTCAGTAGAATAGGCTGGGTTTTGCACATGGTAGCCACAGACGTAGAGATTACTCGTTCCGTCCTGGCTTTGCCTAAATCTGTCAGGCTTTTAGCGCAAGAAAGACTTCTGAGGCTGCATTCCCAAACCATGTCAATATTTGTGTTCTCTAATTCAATTGAATGGTTGCAATGTGCAATCAATCCATGCTTTAGTGGGTGCCAGCTGGGAATGGAAGAAATCAAATCGATCTGTTACTGTTATGTTTCTGCATGTTATGTTCCTACCCCTCTCTCCTCCCAGTCACACCTGATTCCTTTTGTGTTTCCCTGCCCTATTTGTATTTAAGCTCCGTGTTCATGTTCTTTCCCCATCAGAATGTTGATCTTCATTCCCTGAGCCGATTTCTTGTAAGCCAGAGTCTGTAGCATTTCCTTAGACACCCCTTCTGTTTTCACTTCGAGCCTGCCTTCCGATTTTGTTTGTTTGCCTTATCTGTTTCCCGGTTTTGACTTTTGGATTGTTTTGTGACTTCTCTTTGCTTCGTGATTTTGTACCTCCGCTACCCTGACTACTGGTTTTGATCCTTGCCTGAAATTAAACGATTCTTTGCCAAATCCTGATCTGTGTCTGGGTCCTTATCCCGTACCTAACAGTTTTTATTTGTTGTAATTATTTGTATTATATTGTAATTAGTGGTCCGTTGCAAATGCAATACTTATTTCCTATGCCCAGTTTGGTAGTTTTGTGGTCTGCAATAAAAATGTCTGCCACTGTGTAGGTTTTGTTTGTGATACTTTTGTCCACCCAGACTACCTCTTAACTCAAATGCATGCGTTATGTGCTAGTTTAGTGACATCATTAATGCACGCATATGAACAAATAAGTAAGGTGACCAGATGTCCTACACTGTACACATTTTATTTTTTTGTAATTAATTGTTTTTATTTCAAATAAGTAGTACAGTGCAAGCATTGTAATTGTGATTTTGAAATCCTCCCCCCTCCCTCCCACCCTCCCACACACAAGATACATGAGAAGAATCAGAATAAAATCCAAATAAAATACAGTAGAGAAAACCCCCCCCCCAAAAAAACTCCACAGTTATATTATCACAGCCGCCCGTTATAGACTATCAGTGATTGGTTAGCAGTTTTAAAAAAATGCACCTTTTTAATTCCAGTGTTCCACATTTGCAGAGTGCTGGGTTTAGCTCTATTAACTCTGGCAGAAGTGAGTTATAGGAATAAAATGTCAAGGTAGTGATTCAACCATTGCTTTATAGCTAGGGAGTGAGGTGGTATCCAGTGTTGGATGACCACCTTTTTGGCAGCGGTCATACCGGCTAGCCACAGTTTGCGCACCCTCTCTGTAATTTGGATCCGTGAGTCATCATTCAAAAGATGGAGAGTAGGCTCCATGGGAAAGCAGACATCAGTCAATGAAGAGATAATACCCACTACTTTAGTCCAGAACGTGTAAATCTTGGGACAGTCTCATAAAGTATGCAGTAGGGTTCCCAGTGTCCCATGTTGGCAGAATGTACAGTAAGGATGTGGTGCTAGACCCATCAAATGTCTCTTTCTGGGGGTCATATAAGTTCTGTGGCATATTTTCAGGTGAATAAATTGGTGATTGGGGTTTTTTGAGGACCCCGCAACATTTTCACTGTACACATTTTAATAAAATAATAACATAACCCTGCTCAATAACATCATCCTGTGGCAATACATGTTGTTTCAGATTTATCTTGCTTTGTTGTTTAGATTATTTCCAGATTTAATACACATTTATTACCACATGAAATAAAGTATGAACTTTTTACAGCTATAAAATGTGGATATGTGTCACAAATTCATCCTGCTTGTCCTGCATTTGGAGTGTTTCAGTTCAGTTCAGTTCAACTTTATTTCACCAGGATAGTCCACTCAGTAATAATACTGTTTTCCAGGGAGTCCTGGGTACATTTACTAAGACAACACGAGACAAAAATAAAAACATGTTTGAATCTGGTCACCCTACAGATAAATCCCCCATCACACAAGATGTGTAGATGTTCTGTATACCATCTCACTAGGGGAGGGACAGAGAACACACACAGCCATGAGGGAGTTCCAAACCATCCACACCCAGTCAAGGATGACCACCCAACAGAGGTGGCTGCAATTTTCCTTGAAAAGATACCTGTTGCCATTCACATGCCATAAATGTTGGTGTTTGCGGTTAGCTTCCTCTATTCTGCCCAGCAGGGGTTATGAGCAAGAGCATTGCTAGACTTTAAGCACTACTGGGGTCCAAGCCCCCAGCCCTCACACCCTAAAAATTACAGCTAAATCTATGCTGATTCTATGTTCACACCCAAGTTCAACAGTGACAATACGTTTAAGAGTAATGGTGATTAACACACACACACACATACACATACACTAACATTTGTGATAATCTTATTGAAAATCAATGGGTCATTCCATGTCTTGTATCCGGTCTTGTATCCGGCAACATGGATGAGCAGGGGCTACGGACTATAACAGACTACCTGTTACGTGCGGTAAATGCAGACCTGGACCCAAAAGCGGACTCGACACGGAGATGGTAATTGCGCTCCGCTCAGGAGGCGTTTAATCACGGAACAAATAAAAGTGACGGAAACAAGCCGTCCAAAAACAAACAGGCAAAACAGGAAAGCCGTGCGGCTAAATAAACGAGAAACAGGGAATCCAAAAACAACCGGCAAAAAACAGGAAAGCCGTGCGGCTACTAAACAAGAAACAAAATAAACACAGGCAGATTCAGGAATATTCGCGAAGTCAGGAACAGGTAACCAAATGAAAGCAGTGCTAGAAAAACTAGTACGCAAAGGCAATGGGCTAAACGAGTGCCGGG
Source organism: Aldrovandia affinis (assembly GCA_029706075.1). Lineage (NCBI taxonomy): Eukaryota > Metazoa > Chordata > Actinopteri > Notacanthiformes > Halosauridae > Aldrovandia > Aldrovandia affinis. The sequence goes on from JAINUG010000210.1 coordinate 1,553,078, forward strand.
TTTAAATAGGCAAAAGCATTAACTAATAAGGGCAGCGTGCAGAATGTGTTAGGGGAAAACAATGTGACAGGCTAAACGAAACGAGGGAACAAGAAACAGATTGGGGCAGCGTGCAAAATGTGCAGGGAACAACAATTGTCACAGGCTAAACGAAACGAGGGAACAAGAAACAGATTGGGGCAGCGTGCAAAATGTGCAGGGAACAACAATTGACAGATTGCGGCGAAGCCGCGCCCGAACACAGACAACCCAGGAGAACATAAAAACCAGACATGACACGCAAGGAACAAAGTGGCAGAAAAACACAAGGAAAGTGAACAGGGCGGACAGCGATGTAACAGAACCCCCCCCTCAACGGGAGCCTCCTGGCGACCCACCAGGCCTGTTCTTCTGAGGGTGGGTTCGGTGGAAGTCCCGAATGAGGGAAGGGTCAAGGATGAGCTGGCGGGAAACCCAGCTCCTCTCCTCGGGGCCATAACCCTCCCAGTCCACCAAATATTGGTGGCCCGACCCCTGCGCCGAATGTCCAGGATGCGCCGGACGGTGTATGCTGGGGCGTTGTCGATGATCCGGGGCGGAGGGGAACGGCCGGAGGGGCACAGTGAGCTGGTAGTGACAGGTTTGATCTTTGAGACGTGAAAGACGGGGTGAATCTTGAGGGCTGGAGGGAGTTGGAGTTTGACAGCAGAGGGGTTGATGATAGACTGTACCTTGTATGGACCGATGTAACGTGGCTGGAGTTTCTTGGAGGTGGACTGGAGGGGAATGTCAGTGGTGGAGAGCCAGACTTGCTGTCCCGGAGAGTATTGGGGGGCTGCGGTGCCGTGGCGGTCCGCCAGGCGTTGAGTGCGCGCGGTGGAGCGACGGAGAGCAGAGCGGGTGTCCTCCCAAATCCGAATACAGCGCCGGATGTGGGTTTGCACAGACGGGACGGAGATCTCCTCCTCCTGGGCCGGGAACAGGGGGGGCTGATACCCTAGGGAGCACTCGAAGGGGGAGAGACCAGTGGCAGAGCTGGTTAGGGAATTGTGCGCATACTCAACCCAGGGTAGCAGATTGCTCCAGGAGGAGGGGTTCCGGTCTGTGATGCACCGCAGTGCAGTCCCCAGGTCTTGGTTGGCCCTCTCGGTCTGGCCATTCGTCTGGGGGTGGTAGCCGGAGGACAGGCTGACAGAGGCCCCCAGGGCCTGGCAAAACGACTTCCAGACGTGGGAGGAAAACTGGGGACCACGGTCCGACACAACGTCGACGGGGATCCCATGTAAGCGAACCACGTGCTGGACCAGGAGCTCTGCGGTCTCTGAGGCTGAGGGAAGCTTGGGAAGGGGAACGAAATGGACTGCTTTGGAGAATCGGTCGACAATGGTCAAAATAGTGTCGTTACCTTCAGAGGGGGGGAGTCCACAGACAAAGTCCAGACCAATGTGACTCAAGGACGACCTGGGATGGGTAGGGGACGGAGGAGACCGCTGGCGGGCTGGTGGGATGCCTTGCTCCTGGCGCAGGTGGTGCAGGCCAGCACGAACTCCCGGGCGTCCGCGGCCATGGACGGCCACCAAAAGCTGCGTTTGAGCAGCGACAGGGTGCGCTGGAACCCGGGGTGGCAGGCCAGACGGGAGGAGTGCGTCCACTGCAGGACCTGGGAACGGACGGAAACAGGGACAAACAGGTGAGGGCTGGGGTTAGGTCTGGGGTCAGGTTGAGTGGCCTGGGCCTCCTGATCTGCCTCTCAATTCCCCAGGTCACTGCAGCAACCACACAGGAGGGGGACAGGATGGTGTCGGGACTCGTCTGTCCGGTTTTGGAGGAGAATTGGCGGGAGAGGGCGTCGGGTTTTAGGTTACGGGATCCGGGTCTGTATGTGATGGTGAAGTTGAAGCGGCCAAAGAACAGAGCCCACCGGGCCTGGCGAGAACTGAGTCTCTTGGCCGACTGGATATATGCCAGGTTTTTGTGGTCGGTCCAGACGATAAATGGGTGTTCCGCTCCCTCCAACAAATGTCGCCACTCCTCCAGGGCGAGTTTGACCGCCAGCAACTCCCAATTCCCAACGTCGTAGTTGCACTCGGCGGGGGACAGCCTACGGGAGTAGAAGGTGCAAGGATGGAGCTTTTGGTCCTTACCCGAGCGTTGGGACAAGATGGCCCCCACCCCGGAGTCCGAGGCATCCACCTCCACCACGAACTGACGAGACACCTCAGGATGGACCAGGACAGGAGCGGAAGTGAAGCGGTTCTTTAAACCGATGAAGGCAGCTTCAGCTTCAGGGTTCCAGGAGAAGGGGATGGATGGGGAGGTGAGTCGGGTGAGGGGTTCAGCTACCCTGCTGTAGTCCCGAATGAATCGCCGGTAAAAGTTTGCAAACCCCAGGAATCGTTGCAATTCCTTTACCGATGACGGTTGAGGCCACTCCACCACCGCCTGGATCTTGGCCGGGTCTGGTCTCACCTGTCCACACTCCACGATGTACCCCAGGAAGCTCACCGACGAGGCGTGGAATTCGCACTTCTCCGCCTTGACAAACAGTTGGTTCTCCCACAACCTCTCCAAGACCTGCCGGACATGGGTAGTGTGTTCCTGTAGGTTGCGGGAGAAAATTAAAATGTCGTCAAGGTAGACGAAGACAGAGCGGTTGAGAAAGTCCCGGAGCACATCGTTGACCAACGCCTGGAACACAGCGGGGCGTTGGTGAGCCCGAACGGCATCACCAGGTACTCGAAGTGGCCCAGGGGGGTGTTGAACGCCGTCTTCCACTCGTCCCCTTCCCGGATTCGAACAAGGTGGTAGGCGTTACGGAGGTCCAATTTAGAAAAAATAGTGGCCTCCTGTAGAGGTTCGAATGCGGAGTTGATGAGAGGTAGAGGGTACTTGTTTTTAACGGTGATGGCGTTGAGGTTGCGGTAGTCGATGCAGGGACGGAGTGACTTGTCCATCTTGGCCACGAAGAAGAACCCTGCACCGACTGGGGATGAGGAGGGTCGGATGATGCCTGCCGCCAGTGAGTCATGAATATATGACTCCATCGCTGCTCTCTCCGGCCGCGAGATGTTGAAGAGGCGACCGGAAGGCAGGGGAGCCCGGGAAGCAGGTCGATGCCGCAGTCATAGGGCCTATGAGGGGCAACGAAGAGGCTCGGCTCTTGCTGAACACCTCCGCCAGGTCGTGATACATGGGGAACCGAGGACATGTCTGGAGGAACCAACCTGGCGGGAGGTGAAGCACCCTCCGTGGGTGCTCGAGCCGACTGGAGGCAAGTGGCGTGACAGTAGGGACTCCAGCTCTGGATCTTGCTGGTGATCCAGTTCAGATGAGGGTTGTGGAGTTGGAGCCAGGGTTGGCCGAGAACCAGAGGGGACTGGGGTGAGGAGATGACCAGGAGCTGAATGGTCTCACGGTGGTTGCCGGACAGGATGAGCTGTAGGGGTTCGGTGGTGTGAGTGACCTGGGCTAGGAGGTTCCCATCCAGTCCGTGGACCCGGAGAGGAACGGCAAGAAGACGAGTGGCGATGCCAGCCTGTCGCACTAGCTGGGCATCAATGAAATCTCCATCCGCCCCGGAGTCCACTAGGGCACACAGCGACAGGGGTTGACGGTTCCAGTTGAGCGTGGCCTTCAACTGGAAGCGAGACTGGGCGGTTGTGGAGCCCTGGGTGTGGCTCACCAGTAGGCCCAGTTTTACTGGCGACGCGTCATTCCAAGCGGATTCTGCCGCCAGGGTTCTGAACACCACCGCGTACTCCGCCACGCTGCGGTCCCCTTGACGGAGATGGAATAAGCGCTGGGAGGCATCCTTCCCACCCACCGGGTGATCAAAAACCTTCCTCATTTCTGTCACGAATGTGGAGTACTGGGAACTGGCTGGGAGCTGGCTGTCCCAGATGGCAGTGGCCCACTCCAGCGCCCTACCCCCAAGGCAGCCCATGATGAATGCGATCCTTGCCGGCTCAGAGCCGTATGAAGATGGTTGTAGGTGGAAGATGAGGTCGCATTGCATGAGGAACCCCTTGCAGTTCCCCAAATCGCCATAATAGCGATCCGGGTGGGGAATGCGGGGTTCCCTGGGTTGTCCAACCGGCAGGCTGGCAGGCGGCGATGACGCAGGGGGGTTGGGAGAAGTCGTCTGCGTCAGAAGAGAGACGTTGGAGCTGAGTTGGGACACCTGTTCTCCCACCTGAGAAATATGGCCTCCCATACTCCTCAGTGCCTCCATAGTCTCCTTCATGTGTCGCTCCTGCTGGTCTATATGAGCCTCCTGGCAGGCGAGTAGGTGGTGGAGCGCAGTCGAGTCTGCTGGGTCCATAATGGCCTTTGCGTTCTGTTACGTGCGGTAAATGCAGACCTGGACCCAAAAGCGGACTCGACACGGAGATGGTAATTGCGCTCCGCTCAGGAGGCGTTTAATCACGGAACAAATAAAAGTGACGGAAACAAGCCGTCCAAAAACAAACAGGCAAAACAGGAAAGCCGTGCGGCTAAATAAACGAGAAACAGGGAATCCAAAAACAACCGGCAAAAAACAGGAAAGCCGTGCGGCTACTAAACAAGAAACAAAATAAACACAGGCAGATTCAGGAATATTCGCGAAGTCAGGAACAGGTAACCAAATGAAAGCAGTGCTAGAAAAACTAGTACGCAAAGGCAATGGGCTAAACGAGTGCCGGGTTTAAATAGGCAAAAGCATTAACTAATAAGGGCAGCGTGCAGAATGTGTTAGGGAAAACAATGTGACAGGCTAAACGAAACGAGGGAACAAGAAACAGATTGGGGCAGCGTGCAAAATGTGCAGGGAACAACAATTGTCACAGGCTAAACGAAACGAGGGAACAAGAAACAGATTGGGGCAGCGTGCAAAATGTGCAGGGAACAACAATTGACAGATTGCGCGAAAGCTGCGCCCGCAACACAGACAACCCAGGAGAACGCAAAAACCAGACATGACACGCAAGGAACAAAGTGGCAGAAAAACACAAGGAAAGTGAACAGGGCGGACAGCGATGTAACACTACCAGGGCAGACCCCCCGCAATTGTGAGTGCTGACGCATCCCTAGCGGACGACCTGAACTCATTTTATGCACGGTTTGAGGCTAGCAACAACAGCGCTAGCTCGCCGGCTAACAACAACACTGCTAGCATAGCCGAAGTGAGTTCTACCGCTGGGGACGTACACACACTCTCGGTGACCGAGCACAGTGTGAGGAGGGCTCTAACGAGGGTGAACACCAGGAAATCTGCTGGTCCAGATGGCATATCTGGGCGAGTACTGAAGACCTGTGCTAACCAGCTAGCTCCAGTGTTCACCACTATATTCAACATCTCCTGGCTGAGTCTGTGGTCCCCGCCTGCTTCAAGAGATCCACTATTGTCCCTGTGCCCAAGAATGCTTCTCCAGCATGCCTGAATGACTATCGACCGGTGGCCCTCACCTCGGTGGTCATGAAATGCTTCGAGAGGCTGATTAAGGAATACATCTGTGCCTTCCTCCCTTGCTCCATGGACCCGCTGCAGTTTGCTTATCGTCCAAACAGATCCACGGATGATGCTGTCTCCCAGGTACTGCACACCACACTCTCTCATCTGGACAGCCGGAAGGGGGGCTACGTGAGACTGCTGTTCATTGATTATAGTTCAGCTTTCAACACCATAGTCCCCACCAGACTGGCTGGCAAGTTGATTGAGCTGGGACTGAACACCCCCCTGTGTGCCTGGATCCTGGACTTCCTGACCGCCAGGCCCCAGGTGGTCAGGGTGGGCAGACACACCTCCAACCCCCTCACCCTGAACACAGGATCCCCCCAGGGTTGCGTCCTCAGCCCCCTACTGTACTCCCTGTACACACATGACTGTGTGGCCAGGTCCAGCTCCAACTCCATCATCAAATTTGCGGATGACACAGTGGTGGTGGGCCTGATCTCCAACAACGACGAGAAGGCCTACCTGGAGGAAGTTGCTGATCTGTCACTCTGGTGCCAAGACAACAGCCTCCTCCTGAATGTCACCAAAACGAAGGAGCTGATTGTGGACTTTAGGAGGACACAACAACAGAGGACGTACTCACCATTGGGGATTAATGGGACCACTGTGGAGAGGGTGAGCAGGTATAAATACCTGGGAGTCCACATCACTGAAGATCTCACATGGACAGCACACACTGACACTCTGGTGAGAAAGGCGAGGCAGCACCTTTACCACCTCAGGCAGTTGAGGAAATTTTAAGTCTCCCGGAGGATCCTTCAGTCCTTCTACTCTGGAGCTGTAGAGAGCATCCTGACCGGAAGCATCACTGCCTGGTTTGGCAACAGCTCTGCTCAGGACAGGAAGGCTCTGCAGAGAGTAGTGCGCTCGGCTGAACGCACTACTGGAACTACACTCCCCACCCTGCAGGACTTATACACCAGGAGGTGCAGAACCAGAGTCTGCAGGATCATGAAGGATCCTCACCACCCCAACAACGGACTATTTCAGCTGCTGCGGTCAGGCAAGCGCCGCCGTAGTCACGCTGCCAAAACAGAGAGACTGAGACGGAGTTTCTTTCCTCAGGCCATCAGGACTGTGAACTCTGACCTCACCAGGGCCCCCACCAAGACATACACACTGCCCCTCTTATGCACACCCACACACACACACACTTAATGACTACACATAATTTATTGTAGGTTTCCCTCCATTTCAAGTGCTCTTACTGTATATATTGTGTTGTTTTTTATATAATTATTGTTGCTGTAATTATTGTAATACTGTAAACATTGTGTTGTCTTTTACTGTAAATACTGTGTACTGTTGCCCTTTTGCACTTTCTCATTGAGCATTGCCACTTTCATTTCACTGCACACCCCGTGTGTGTATGTGACAAATAAAAATCTTGAATCTTGAATCTTGAAAATGTCAAATCACTGGAGCTAAACACCACCCATATCTGGCATAGCTAACTGGCATAGTCTTGCAGTCTTGCAAAAGGGAACAACATCCCCTGCTTGGTAGTTAGCATGAGTGTGCTGATAGTAGCTAATAACCAGCTAGCTAGCTTAGCTATAGCCATATAGTTGGAGAGTATATATAGCATTATTAGTATTATATAGTATATATATTATATTGAACAATTTCTGGTGGATGTTTAGCTATACCTCCCGTGCCCAGGATCTCATTCTTAAGAGCACACTTCATCAGTCATGCTATGCTGCATTGTATACAAGTCACTACCAAAGAGGATTCTATCTCCCTTGAAGTGGAGCAGGGCTGGGGCACTGTTGGCAGTGACGTGTTGCTGCTGCATGCTGGTGAATGACAATAGTTATCCGTGTGGTTCTAAAACCTGCTGGCTTGCATCGGGGCAAGAGCAGAATAAGGGGTGGCACCAGCCAGTTATGTATAGAATGAAATAATATTGGATATGTGATTGGATACACACAGGATATGTGATTTACAACTGTACAAAAAGAATGTATTGGCAAATTACTCAGGGCCAGATTTACTAAAGGGTTGTGACTGCTTTTCGAACACAAAAGCAGTGGCTACCACAATATTTATGTTTGATTTACTAAATGGTCACAATGAGTCCAATCGATTAGGATGTAATTTGCCAGGTTTAAGTCACATTGTGACTTTCCTTTCAATAAATAATTCAATCTGTTAATGCATATGTATACCTGGGGTGAACATGCTAAAGCAGGGTGGAGATTTTGTAAATTAGGTCATTTAAGGATCCCTCTGATTTACTAAAGCATACCTTAATTGTGAATTTTAAGAACCCCTGAAACCAGCCAGTATTTTACTGAGCACTGATATCACCTAGGTATTTCACTATTCCGTTTTGTATTGCGTTTTCCGAGGTGTTAGTTGCTGTCCCAGCAATTCAAATCAAATAATCACAAACATTGTTGCGAAGTACCCTGGTTCATGTCACTAGTTTTATTTTCAATTTACATGTATCTACAGACAGCTCAGTCAGATAAATATCACACATATTGTTTACAAGAACTTGAAATGAAAACTATATGAAATTACACATATGAGGATTTCTATTGACCAAACTGTCATCAGCTAGCAGTCAGTTTATATAAAAACACAGTTCTGAATTTGAACAATTATCTTATTGTGCGTATGCAGTCAGTAGGGTATATAATGACTTGTGAATACAGTTTTACTTTCAGACCCTCCATGGCCTTCTCCCATCACAGGTTTAGCCATGTCTATTCTTCATTTTTATTCTAATATTCTTTCCTTTCTGTCTTTTTCCCACATTAGGTTGTAGGAATTGTTTTATTTTGGATGCCGCCTAACGTTATGTCATCTTTTCTTTACATCATCTACTGCTCGTTTTGTTATGCCTACCTAATTATTTATTTTTGTGATGTCACTTTGATGTGACTGTATCTTGTTGTCCATTACCTCTCTTTCCTGATCTGTATATTTAAGTTTTCTGAAACTGCATTTTTTTAAATTGTTTTTTAAACCACTCCATGTGCCTTTTGCTGTATGCTTTGGCTCATTGTCCTGCTGAAATATAAATCTTCTCCCAAGTCCCAGGTCTCTTGCAGACTGCAACATGTTTTCCTCTGAGATTTGTTTATATCTTTCTCCATCTATTTTGCCCTCTAAGTTTTCCAGTCCCTGAAGCAGAGAAGCATCCCCATAGCATTAGGCTCCTGCTGCAATGTTTCATGGTAGGAATAGCGTTCTTGGGATGATGCATAGTGTTAGGCTTGTGCCAAACATAGCACACAAAAGTTAAATCTTGGTCTCATCAGACCATAGAATCTTCCTCAACTTGGTTTGAGAGTCTCCCACATGCCTTCTGGCAAAGTATGTTAGATTTCATGGAGTTTTCTTCAACATTGGTTTTATTTTTGCCATCCTCCCATAAAGCACAGATTTGTGAAGCACCCAGGCTATTGTTGTCCAATAGACAGTTTCTCCCATATCTGCTATGGAAGACTGTAACTCCGTCAGAGTTGCCATAGACCTCTTGCTGGCCTCCCTAACAAGTGCCCTCACATGGATGCTCAGTTTTGGATTACGGCCTGTTTTAGGCAAATTCACAGTTGTGCCATATTTTCTCAATTTCTTTATGATGGACTTAATGGTACTTTGATAATTTGTCCAACTGTTACAGTACATAAATGTGTGATTTGTTCATATACATTGTGAACAGTGCCTTTGGAGGGCACTGAAATAATCTAATGGTGTATAATCATAGTTTACAAAGATGCATGACATGTAGGTCTAAAAGGTGCAGTGACTTTCTTCTCAGATGTCCTTCAGCTCCCAGTGAGGGAAACAACACATCAAGGGGCGTTCTGGTGCATTCTAGAGCGTTCCGGTCCAGCGGTGCTCTGGGGTGTTGGTCCCTTTGATGGGTCCCTGCAAGGGAGAAGAATTGAGTGAGAGCAGAGGAAGGCTGTCCAGACATCTGGCTGGGGCGAGTAGTTTTCTGTAAAGACCATAATTAAGGTAATATTGTGGGGTAGCGGATAGCATAGCGGTCTAATGCGCCATATTTTGGCTTACCTATGCGGTGTGAGCTGCCTGTCAGGAATGCGGTTCAAAACCCGTCTCTACCAGAGTCTCTGGTAATTAGCCCCGATTGGGGGTGGCATTTGGCTGTCCGCCCCAGGGGGAGGGGGAGGGGGAGGGTGAGCAAGCTCGAGTTCGCCATGAAGCACGTAAGGGTGTCTCCAGTGGGCAAATTCCGTCTTGAAGGAGGCGGTGTTCGCTGCCCACTGAGAATTAGCTTGTCTCGTAAAGATGAGTGGCAGACTTGTGTGGGGAGGGTAAATCGAAACAAATAGAGGGTGTAATTGGCTACTAAATTGGAAGAAAAACGATTGTTTATCTTACACGTGTCAGTCTCTGATAGGAATCTATCAAAAAGAAACAATTTATAATCTAATTTGCAATTTATAAAGCTTAACAATTCTTTTTTTTTATATATAATATTTTTTTATGAATATTGTGGCAGCCCAAGGGGCTGTACAAGGAAATGGCTGCCTGGCTCTTCAACACATGGGAGCCAGAAACACTACATTTCCCAGCAGGCCACAGTCCAACACCTGAACGGAGTCAAGGCATTGGGACTAATGAACAGCTGAAGGCCATTTCGTGGCCTATTTAAAGGACTCATTCATGCTATGCTAGGAAGGAGTAGGGTGGTGATTGAGGAGAGTGTTGTGGAGAGAACCGTGAAGTCTTTTAACTCGCCAGGATTTGTAGAGAGAGTGTTTAGAAGTGTTTTTGGACTGTTTCTTGTGCTTGACCCGGATTGTTTTGAGGACCCCCTTTGAAGACCGACTTTTGGACTGTGTGAGGAATTGACCTGGATTACAGAATTGGATTTTGGACATTGACAACGAGTGAGGATTGTTGATTTTGTGTTTGTATTCCCCCGAAGACCCCGCCCTTTGTTTTGTGTGGTTTTTGCCAGTATTAGGTTAATCAATTATTGTTTTGTTTATATACTACCTCCTCCGGGTTATTTACCCTGCCTATGCCCTCTGCAAAGGTCCGTGAGTGTCGCCCAACCCCTAGGGACACCACAATATAAAGCAGCACTGAAGCTAAAAAGAACAGGTATACAGTAGGTACACAATACATTAAACATGTGAAACCAATGCACATAATTTGCACTTTGGAGGAGATGTGGCCCTTGTTTTTATTGATTTACATGTCTATGGTTCAAAAGTATTTTTCAAGAAAGTATTTTCTTGTAGAGTTACACTTGTCTTTGACGTATACTATTATTTTATCTAAACAACGTGATTATCCAAGCAACATCACAAATAAATGTGCTGGAAACAGATTGTTCTGCATGTTGATTTTACAACAGCATGTGGCCTGTCTCAGAATAGTTCACATTTATCTTTAATTAGGATCTGAGGCAGACACTCATCTTTAACATCAACAGCAACACTACTTTCCCTGCAAGACTCTTTCATTAAATGTCACACTCAGCTTCACAGCTCCGCTCAACACATACACCATCAGTCCTTCGATTTTCCTCTGTGGAATCTCATCAGGAAATGTTTTTATATTTTTTAATCCCCATGGTGGTCCGGAAATAGCTTATTTTATAACTTGGCCCAATTGGAAATCAATGGTTAGCTGACATTTTCTGGAGGAAAATGAACAAAAATGGAAAAATTGGGACCATGTTTTTGTAGTCTGATAGAGGAAGAATTCTTCCTGACCTGTCGCATTTGATGGTTTTATTGTGTCACTCTGTCACAATTGCTTAAGGCTTGTGAAGGCCCGGTGACACCCAGAAGAAGTATTTCAAAGTACAATCAAAGAGCATAGGGAGAAATGGAGGTTGTCAGAAGGAAGGTGGGAAGCCCTGGTCATTCTGAAGATACAAAGCAGAGCCTGGGCAAAGTCAAACTGTTTTTGAAAACCTTTTTAATACATGCACCCAAACACACCAGCAAGTAGTGATACTATATGTTTGACTTTGGACTGTTTTGTATCTTGAAGTTTTATCATTGTGTCAAACAATAAGAACAAGAAGAACTTAAAATAGCTCAATAAAATTTGTGTAATGTGGACAGATCCACACCTGGCACCACAAACGGTTAAAGGGTGGTGTTACAAGGATTGAGCTTCATAAGGTGGGTTCCACCAAAAATTGACAGGAACTTGTAGTTTCTTGTAGTGAAGGAATAAATGTTACATTTTATTTAATTCGTTCGTGTTTCTAAAAACCTGCCTCCCAGAAAGGCATTTGTCGTATACTTTCTTTTTAGTTTGCTCCATTGATTTATAGATCGATTTTCCGTAGATTTTTCCAACTGGTTTGCTAATGCCGATTTAAAAAAATGGCGGTTGGAACAGAACGCAGCGAGTCTTTTACCATACTCGACCAATCAGAAATGTTCAGCGCTGCAAGCCCCACCACCAAAAGTTCCGTAACATCGAAAAGACCTACCTCTTGACTAGGAACATTTTGGGGGGTAAATAAGTCCCCCGAGCTACATTCTGACGCTGGTTGCTGCTACTTCCGTTTTCTGATATGAAGATAATTACCATAAAGGTCCCAAGTTCCTGGGAGAAAGTCCTGCGGTGGAAACGCGCCTATAGCAAACAATGACTATTGCTCTATTACTCTTATTTGCTGCCATTGTTACGAATTTCTTTTTTAGTAGGTTTTCATGTGGCATAAATATATAAACAAACATCAATTGGTGGTTCTTGAAGATGATGTAAGATGTTGATGGCTCTTGAAGATGGTGTACTTTGGCAACCTTTGAAAGTGCACCTGAAGAAAAACTGGCATGCGTCATAAAAGAAGAATTGCACACTTGAATATTCAGACCTCAAACATTGAAACGTGAAGGTGTGCTAGAAAGAAGGGCCTCTTCAGTGACCAAAATCAATTTTAGCCAAAAATGGCTATATGCCTGGGATATATTTATTATTATTATTATTAGGTTTATAAAAAGGCCAGAAATACAAAAAAAGAGAATGAAACATTTACAGCATTACAAAAATAGAGAAGGAATCAGTCTTTACAGGGTGGATCCAATGGTTCCCCCTCTCCTCTTTTTGAAGGAATACATTTTAAAAAAAAAGAAATGTTCAAAAATAAAGTTTAGGATTTTATAACAATGTCTTCCAGCTTACGTTTTGTTATTTTCCTTTAAAAATATCTGCTTTTTAGCAGCATTAGTTTTTCTACATGTTCTTATTTTTACATTGGCTCTGTGTTTCCCACTTATTTATTTAAAGTTGGATTTGTAATTCTGGGTCTGTAAAATATACTTCCTCATAAACATATTAATTTATTCATTTTAAACTGTAAAATGTGATTTTTGTAAACAAGACAGATTTACAGTATGTATTTATGTACATTAAATATGTGACATTGACCTTTGGCATTTGTTTTGATTTCTGTCCCTTCCGAGAGGCTGATCCTCTCCATCTTGCCTCTTGGCAGCCCTCCAGGCAATGTGGTTGAGGGTATTAAGGTAGCGTGTTTGTGAACAGTCACCTTCAGCTTCAAAGGAGCTCTCCCTCTTCAACTAAAAGTGGAAATGGCAGATGACCACACTGAGGGGAGAGTTGGGTGAGAGGGGGCCAGCTGTTTTTGTCAGGGATGGGTACAGAGGGCAGCAGACAAACAGCTGTGCTGCCCCAGAGGGGGAAGCACAGCCCATCTGGGATCTTCCCAGCATTTGGCAAAGTCAGAAGAGCCCGCGCGGGGGTAGGGAGAAATGCAGGTATAACGGGGCAAAATGTCTGTTGTTTTGATGCTGCTGTCAAATTGCGCCGACCCTTTTCTGGCTGCCGAGTGTAATGTGGAAATACTATTCTCCTCCTTCCCCATGTACCGAGTGCAACGTTGGCATGGAGACGCTCACCTGGCAGTCCGTGGTTGGCTGGGCACGATTGACGTGGTGGTGGTGGATTTTGTGAATGGGAGCTTCTGTACAGAGTGCGTGAGACCGGAGACGCAGACAAACCCCTTCAGTCTTCAGCCTATCCTGTGTATATTTCTTGCGATTGTAGCGTTAACTTCTTTATATTCTCATTGATCTGCAGTCTCCAGTCCCACACACCCTTCCGGGTTACCTGTATCACGTGCACGTGACGTATTCCCTTGTGTGACGTCGGCTATCTAATTATTTATGCAGTAAAGCTGCGCAACATCTTTTATTAGGTTACGGCCGTTGCGTTCTGCATATGTAAAGCGACTACATAATTGTGATTGCTATTTGTATCGGTAATGAGCTGGCTTTTTAATATTGTCCTTTTTGTGGCTAAAAGACCATTTTAAGGCATTTATTTATTCGTCCGTCCAGCTCTCATTTTGCACGAGTGAATTTGCTGTGTACCTAATTTATTACAGAATATATTGAGTATTTTTGCTGTGTAATTTATTCCAAAGCAATTTTTATTGTTAGACCAAATGGAGTGACTTTGAATCTTTGGTTGCTGTGAAGTTTAATTGTTTGGAGTAATGAACCTATTTATTATACTACAGCCTTATGAGTGAAATCTACGCACCTTTAAGCGGGTGTTAGAATATTTATTGTCTTTTTTTCTAAATAGCCACATTTGTGACCTTACTGTGTGTTCCTGCCTATGCTTCTACTTGGCCTGAGACTTAAAATAAATTGTCTGATATTTACTCGCTGGTTTGGTCTCCTCTCTTGGGTACATTTCAGTCACTGAGGTATTTTACCAACACCCTTTTGATAACTTGAACCTGTCTTATCACCCCGTTTACACAGGCAAAAGAGGAGGCGCCTCTCTCCCCCTGTACTGGAGATACAGTAAGTGAGAGCACACACCCTGACAGAGGGAGCACACCATCTCCCTGACCCATCCTCTTTCTGTCCCACACCCAGATGCACCTTGCCACCCCTCCATCCACGGTGCCCTAAGTCATCCTTTCAGAGAACAGGACACAAGCATTGCAGAGTTGGCACTTGCATAAGGTGATTTGACAGAGCATTAATGAAGACTAACATGACAAAGCCTGAATGGTAAAGAGAAGTGAAGGGAAGCTGCACATGAAAAGACAGCCTGTGCATGAATGAACCCTGTTGCTGTACTATTAAGCAAATACAGCAATACATATTATACATCCAGCTGTATAAATGTGCCCTCCAATTAATGTGCAGATGGTTACAAAATGATCAGCTCATGCAACCAAAATGTGGTTAAATATGACTCCTTAGCTCACACATGCACAAGTGCTGGGCGGCGTGTTAATAACATGCCATTGTGATTGGGTGATGTGCTGTCCATTCCCTGACCAAGCCACCCGGTCGCAGGTCTGAAAATACAAAATTTGCCAATTGTAATCTGCATTGAATGATGCTATCAAACACAGCAAGTATAAATTATCCACTTGTAGTTCCTCAGCAACAGCTAATTCACTCTCTGCCTAGGTTACATCGCCTCCCTTAAATCAGTGCTTCACCAATCCCATTATGACTTTACCCAAGGAGCAGTTTGATTGAAAACCATACAAAGATTCAAACATCACTTCACTAGCAAATTAACAAATGTGTATAATACTGTATATTGATCCAGAACAGAATACAGATCACAGAACATTTGTTGTGCACTGCTAGTAATGTTAGTCTGAAGTTGTGTGAGAGTTGGTATATAGACATGTATTGGCAAAGATCATGAACAAATCGATTATGGTAATATTACAGAAGGTGATCCTTACTTACTGAGAATGTAGTTGCTGATTCTCTCCACATTACTATGTGTTGTAGCTGTAGTCCTTTGTGGTAATTAAAAGAAACATGTAGTTTTAAAGTCAGCATTGTTATTTTAAATTGTATTAGGAAGCCATCCTTCCCAAGCTAGCTAACATCTGTGGTCAGGGAGGGCAACAAGATAGCAGTAGATGGGTAGCTAGCTAACTAAATATAATTTATGTGTCTGGAAACAGGTTAGTTATGAATGAAACATCTAAAGTAAGGCTAAATATCTAGCTAGTTAATGAGGAATATGAAATTGTGCCTAATGACTATATCACTCTGTCTCTACTGTCACTGTACTGGCGAGATATCTCCCGCCCCAAAATTTCCATAAAGTGACGCCTAGAATATGAGCCCTGCGCTTCTGGGATTCCCCTTGAGAGATTCCTATAGTATTTTCATAGACAATGTATACATTTCCTCACAACCAATAAGACTCTCAGAATATATAGGCCAGTAAATTGTCAATTTTGTTTTTATTCTGCATGGATTGACACATACAGAATGAAACATTACTTTCTACAAACGAAAGGGAACAAGTCATACTTTAATGACAGTGTGCTATCATGAGTAAGGCATGGTCTAGGTCGATACCAGGCCATGGGACTCATTCACACACTACAACAGTGCCTTAACAGGTTGAGTCACCCAGCATCCCATTGATTATTGCACATTTTGCTCAAATTCAAGAAACCTTAAAACACAAATACTTTTACTTGATTTAATTCTGTTTCATACCTATTAAAGTCTGTTGGTCAAATAAATCACTTTCTCTTAATGAATTATGCAACAAATTAAGAAATGTTCTCCATTAAGATTGATTTGCCGAATGGCCATTGGTAGGGTGCTTTCAAAATGAAAAACAGCTTCATGTACAAATGCTAATGAAACAGAGTTTTGTAATAAGTGTGTTAGGGATAATGCACTTTAATGTTTAATGGTGCAAACCCGCAAACTGAATTTATGCTTTAGCTTAAATGTATTTCTAAAGTTAATGCCAGTACAGTTAATTATGTTTATACGTGCAGCATTTCCATTGTAACTCTTAAATGTATTAATTCTGAGTTATTCAGATCTAAGTTTCAGCAAGTGTCCATACATGAGTTATATGACAGAAAAATCTTAGTCAGACCAGGAAAGGGGTTTTCAGAACTGGATTGATCAAACCTGCAGGTGATTTTCTGTGTCCACACTGGGTTATCTGAAAAGGATGTTTATAAGGTCTGGAAAAAACAGAACTGTGCCATATCCTTAACCCTCTGTAACACACATGGGGAATTCTTATGAAAGACAAGAGACTGATTGTCTAGAGACAATTTGTAACCCAGCAGGAGACAAACTATAAATGGCAACCACGATAGCTCCTTGTCACACGCTGTGTGACGCAACCAGGAAGGGAACAGAACAGCAGGACACAGGGATTGGATTTTTCAATCTGTGGACCAGGATTTTTATTATTTCTCCCACATGGAGAGGGAGAGAGAGAACTCACACAGTACAAATTAACAAAAATAAACGTCAGCCGACCCCCTCACAGGTTCTGGCTAAAAATAATAGATAAAAATAACAAACTAAATAAAAACCGCCTTCCAGTAAAACACCAAACATCCACACACAGACGTTCAAAACTTTTCAGTTGTTCTTACTCACAGTTCTCTCTCGCCAGGCATTCAGCTCCCGTGTTCCAGCCACTTACAGAGAGAGCAGTTTTAAGCACACAGGTACAATTAGATGATGCCGCACAGCTATGTGCCCTAGCTGCCCTAGCTGCCCAGTAGGCATGGCCATTAATCACCCCGATTCCCTTGCTTAGACCGACACCTTCCACACCCCTCCACCATGAGAATGTGGCCAGGGTCCATTGGATAGGTCGACCCCCCTCCCCCCATACACAAGAAAATCCACACAAGCATTCGTGCACCCCGAAAGTGAAAAATTCTGGTCTACAAATGCTATATATGCCACTCCCAGTCATTTCTGTATGATGTCATCCAAGTACGCATGCAGCATGCAGTCAAAGCAGCCTGTCCATTAGTCCCATGCAATCGGAACAGTAAGGTCAGAAATTGGTAGAGTACAGAAAGACGACTTTTCCTTGGATTCTGGAGACAAAGGAATCTGCCAGTAACCCTTAGTTAAATCCAGAGTTGAATAAAAAGGAGCAGCACACAACCGATCCAGAAGCTTGTCAACCAGTGGCATTCAATAAGCATCACATTTCGAGACTGCATTTACCTTTCTATAGTCCACACAGAATCGAACAGACCCATCTGGCTTGGGGACAAGAACACCAGTCACTGTGTCACTCCTCGATCACTCCCATGTCTAGCATTTTCACCAATTCATCCTGAGCCACTTTTTCCTTGAGTTCAGGCAACCAAAATGGCTGCCTCTGAACTACAGGGCCTGGCAGGGTTTGTATATGGTGTTCTACTAAGTCAGTTCATCCTGGCAAGGGATAAAACACATCAAAAAAGCACTGCTGCAACCGGGCAACCTCTGCCTGCTGCCCTGGCGTAAGATAGCTGTCAACGGGGACTGAAAGAACAGGGATGGAATTGGTAGACAGTACAATTAGCCACCAAATTGGGAGAAAAACAGGGAAAAATCTGAAATAAAATGTAAATGAAATATTTGCAATTGAACCCCCTGTCCGACTGCCCTCTAAAGTATTGGTTCAAAGAGCACTGACATATAGAAACCTGGGGGTTCAAATGAATAAAATCTTTGACCTGGATTCAGTCAATATTTGTCTTTAACTTTGGCACACATTTCAATTTGTTCTTCATAGACACAGTTTGGCAAGATTATCAATGAGCAGATTTGACAGTTTTTTGAGGGAAAAAATAACACTTATATACAAGTCAATTTAGGGACAAATGTTTATTGAATCCAGGCCTTAACAAAGCAATCATCACAGAAAGTTTCACACAATGCATTATATTAAAATAATTAAAGTCAACAGTTATATCATGAAGTTGCAGTTATACAATGACAACAAATGCCAAATCACCCAGAGTGACAGTTTGAAAACAGTGAGGTATTTTATGTTGAAGCTTAGTTGAAAAGAATAATGAAGTTCATGTTTGTGTTCCTCCGAACAACATCCAATTGTATTCAAAATATAAGCTTCCTTCAGATTACTTGGAAATATTGCTTGACACTACTTTCTGAATGCAATGTCTAATACACTTAGTTTACACTGTGTTACACACAATGTCCATGTATGTACATAATGATCTTGCTGTCTTTATTCTCATGCACCTGATTAAGTGGTAATTGAATGATTAACTGAAATGATTGCCCCAATAAATATAATGATTGTTTGACACATGGCTTGAAAGAGGTTCCGTTGACCCTTCGGTGGTGGAGGACTGAAATACATGCCAGATAACTCAACATTTTCTCCGGGCCCTACTTAAGATTCTTATGATAATAAGGTTGATTTGATTGAATCCGGATTAAACTAAAGTCTGGTCAGTTTGAACCGCATTTGTCCTTATTTTGTCTAAGTCCGTGTGTTTGAATCTAGGCCAATATATATTTCATTACATCCATATTTCATATATTAATGAGATAAAAATAACAGGAAACTGTTTTCGCAGTCTCCTCAAGTCTCGCAGTGTCCTCTATTCTTGTAATTCTTCCCTTGTAAACTTCAAACAATAAAGTGTCATTCATTCATAAAAATTTGACTTACACCCATTCAACTGTGGCTGCCCGCACAGTCCTTTGTACAATGTTATGATTCATTCCACAGTCACCATATATTTAAAGAACGTGATGATTGATGCATAGTGTTAAATCAAATATGATTCACGAGCAGCTAATTTAAGAGTGTGATGATTGAGCTGTGTCAAGAATGGGGTACATTGCTCTTTAAACTGTAATAATAATGTTTTATTCAGAAAGAAACTGCCTAAGCTGAGACAATAAATGCAGCCTTTGTGTCTTTAAGCTAGACCGACTGTGATTTATTTTTCTATTCACTTGACTATTGACTTGTATTTGTCTGCTGATTGAAACATTCTGCTTATAACCTCTGGCAACATAATATAACACTTCCTATGAATCATAGTCTGTACTCCAGCTTGCATCATTATAACAGTAATAGTTTTAAATCTATTTTCTTAGGAACGGTATATGAACATGCATTTTGACATGCATACCTGTGCCAACATACAGCCACATGTAGCATCAGCACCTAAACTCAGATACCAGCCCTCAGCCCTGGAACTGGATTAGGTTTCCCCCGCAGGACCCAACATAATTGTTGTGGGAGCAGCACATTTTTACTCGCGTGCAGAACTGGGTGGTAGGAGATTAAGTGAGCAGGATAATTGTATTCAAATTGCATTTATTAATATAGCTCATGTCTGGCTTTTTAATGGACTTGTTCATGCAGGTAAAGACAGAACCTGTCATTTTACAAACAGTACTTATCACTCCGGGTTTCCCCTTACACACATTTTAATCAATGATTTAAACTGATGGACAGGGCTAAAAAAGATTTGTGATCATCTTTTTTTCCATCAATATTTAAGTCACAGTTGCACGCTCATAGTAGTTTATTCAAAGTTTAAAAAGTTAAACTATAAGAGGAAAATAGGTTATAAAGGATTGGAACAGGCAAGACATGAATAGAACATTGGTGCAAGCGGGAGAGATCAGACAATCCTGGGGGAGTGGTCATAAAATGCTCAGAGTGCGGACGGGTGTGAGATTGATCAAATAGCGAATGTTATGGGTGGAAGCCATCAGAAATGTTGCAGGTGTGGGTGGGAGCTGGACTGATCAAATAATCCTGTGCAGGGCTCAACCTGGAATTGATCCTGTGATCTGGTGGTTGCAGGTTCAAATATTTATTCAGGACAGACATTTCTCGTTGTGGGAAGTGCAGAAGTGGATCACCAAACAGAACTGTAGCACTCTGAGATTGTTTTACAATTAAGAACATGTTACAAATAAAATGTATTATTATTATTATTATTATTATTATTATTATTATTCATTGTGGATGAAGTCTTGCAAAGAATATCTAATTGTAGATGGATGGGACAGCAAACACTTCACGTCAGAACATGAGCCCAGAGCCATAGAAAACATAATATGCAATATTTAAGGTGATATTATATTAAGATGATTTGTGGCCAGCTTTTTATATCCTATAATTTAAAAGTTTTTAAAATACTGAATAACAAGAACACAATTCACTCTGAACAAAGGCATCCGTTGAACGTATAGTGTAAGCAATGCTATGACAGTTACCCACACTCCATTATATTATACTGTATGTATCAGGCCAATTAATTAATTAGGCTCTGTTCCCCGAGCCCTAGATCCTGCGAGAAGTGTGAGCTGCCCCCATCAACCCTCACCCCCACGCCTACCCCAGTCCCTGGATCTGGACCCCCTTCACGTGGATTAGCCCCCCACTGACTACCTAACTCAGGAGGCACAAAGTCATTCAGCCCTGAGTCACCTTTGGACTGACCATGATATTGTCTTTTTTGGACACACCCTGTGCCGGCCAGAAGAGGATGGGCTCCCCCCCTTTTAGTCTGGTTTCTCCCAAGGTTTCTCGAGTTTTTCATTGCCACTGTTGCCTTTAGGCTTGCTTTTGGGGGTGTTTAGGCCTGGGTTCCCCCTCTGTTAAGCATTTTGTGACAATTCAATTGTGAAAAGCGCTATACAAATACATTTGATTTGATTTGATTTGATTTGATTCCCCTGTCCCCTGATGTTCCATCTACAATTCCCATTTTATGGCTGACTGACTTTATAGTTTCCCACAAAAGCTCACCAACATTCTGTAAGAGCATGACTCAGCCAGCCCTTTCAGAGTCACTCACGGCACTGATTGCACACATTAAGATGATTATTTATATCTGCGGTGCAAGTGTGTGTGTGTGTGTGTGTGTGTGTGTGTGTGTGTTCATGCACATATGAGCATGTGCAGGCATGTGCACAGATAGGGTCCAAGGGGGGCTTCAGCCCCTGCCCTTTTGCCCTCAGAGTTTGGCTGGTGTTAATTGTATTTTTATTTATTTATTTGTTATTGAAATTCTATCAAATATAAAGAGGGAAATGTATAGTAGTATCCACGAAAAAATACAACTTATTAACTTAAAAAGTACTCCGCCCCCCCCCCTCCCCCGTTCCAAATGGTTTTGTCTCAATCGATCAATCAACGTCGCATCTTCCGACATTCCGAATACAACTTATCAGGAAAAGCGCAGCATTCCAAGCTCCAGTTCGGTTACGGTGAATGATATCACTCAGGTAGGCACTGTTTTAATTATGAAACCATGATTAAACAAGACTTAACTTACTTTGTATGTTATATATCTGTTTAAAAAAAACTCTGAAGTAGGTCAGTAGGACTTGCCACCTTCACGCTGTAATTTCGTCATTACTAGCCTCGGTGCTCGCGAGCAAGTAAGCTAGTCTAATTATAATTAAAACGACGTTATCTCCGTCATGCAGGACAACTTACAAATATGCAATGATACACACCTGTCTCCAATGAAAGGCAAAATACTTCTCACATCCCTGACCCTGGATCAGTTTTTCAGCCATATGCATAGATGTAACAAATATACAGTATAAGACTGTGTTTAAGTAGTGTGTGTGTGCGTGCATCCGTGCGTTTTTGAATATAATATAATACTGTGGTTTCTTTTCCTCTCAGTGTGATGCTCAAAAACATGTTACTAAAATCAAACTGTAGTTCAGTAGTTGTACCATATGTCTCATTTATAAAATATATGCAGTGTAACAAAATGATACAGAACATGAAAACAGAAGGAAGTTTTGAAACCCCAAATTCGGGGGGCTTATGTATCAAGCATGTCAGAGTAGGACTGCTGATCTAGAATCTTATCATTACTTATAATGAAAGGTAAAACAGGTCCCAAGTTCTTTCTTAAAGAAACCACTGATATAATGTGACTGAATTGGTCTAAACAACTGAGCACTGACTGACTGCATTACTTACACTGACTGACTTGCATTACTACATTAAATCTGTGGTTTCTTCATGGAATAATGTGTTTCAGTAGAATTTAAACAGGTCCAATGTTATGAACATAGTGTGTGATTATGGATAGTGGCGGTGTGGCAACATTGGGGTGGGAATAGTGCGTGCCGATGGGGTGAGTGCCCTTTTTTTTTGCTTGAGCCCATGCCCCCCAAAATGTCTGTGCACGGCCCTGAGCATGTGTGCAGGCCTGCATGCAGACATGAAATATAAGTCGGAAATGTGTAGAAAGCAGATTCTTTTAAATATTTGAAGCATATTGAAGTTTGCAGCATCAATTGTGATGTGCAGATCAGTACAGTTTAGAAGTAAAATGTGGCATTACATTTCACCAGATTACCTTCAGAATAGTGTGGCCTACTTTCCAGGACAGATATTGTACTTGTGAATATTGTCTTGAACCAGTGAATGTTTGGTTATAATGGTAGGAAGCTATCAAACACAAGTGTGGCTAATTTAGTCCGTTTTTTTCCAATCAGCCAATGTGAGAGCCTCCCTCAAATTCCTAAGAGGAATTCTTATTTATAATGTTGCATTTTCATTCCACCACTAGACATACAGGCTGGAAGGAGCGACTACGCAGGGAGGGAATAACCAGTCGCCTCAAGGTTGTGGAATGGAGTGATCTGGCATGTACGGTTTGATCTGACATGTACATTTTTTCATTTTATAAATAAGAAAATACTATGTACAGGTATTAAAAATGCGTTTTTTATGTATTTGCATTGGACTTGCTATCAGACCATGGGATTGTAGCAACTTCACCTCAAAGCATTTTCCATTTACATTAACTATTTAATTAAAATGCTATCTAACGTCTTCTTGTTAATTTAGTTAATGCAAATGACCATTGACCACAATAGTGCTATGAAATTAACGAAATTACTTTCTCGAATATTTAATTCTAAGGACAAATTATTGTGCAAATTGTTTGATCCCATAATCTTCTGGAGTAGAGCTTTAGTATTATTAGGTTGGATCTTCAAATATGAAAAGTATGACTATTATGTCTATTTGGAATGTTATTGTGTAAAGGATACAGGATTTTGCTTTCATGCAAGTGATTGGCGAACATACAGTTAATGTACTATTGGTAGGCCACCATTATTGAATTCAGAAGTTTTAAGATGCACATATATATATATACAGTCAAGCCGGAAAGTCTGCACACCCCTTTCACCCTCTCCACGTTTCATTGCATTACAGACTTATTCTACAATAGATTAAGTTCATTTTTTGTCTCAAAATTTTGTTTTCTCCTTTATATATGTATATTATATATATTATTTTTTTCAGGTTTAGGGTTAGGGTTGCGCAGTTTTGAGCAGTGATGCACAGTTTTGAGCAGTGATGCGCAGTTTTGAGCAGTGATGTGCAGTTTTGAGCAGTGATGCACAGTTTTGAGCAGTGATGCGCAGTGATTTGCAGTTTTGAGCAGTGATGCGCAGTGTTGTGCAGTTCTGAACAGTGATGCGCAGTTTTGGGCAGTGATGCGCAGTTAGGGTTAGGGTAGGGTTAGGGTTGCGCAGTTTTGAGCAGTGATGCGCAGATTTGAGCAGTGATGCGCAGTTTTGGGCAGTGATGCGCAGTTAGGGTTAGGGTTAGGGTTAGGGTTGCGCAGTATTGAGCACTGATGCGCAGTTTTGAACAGTGATGTGCAGTTTTGAGCAGTGATGCGCAGTTTTGAGCAGTGATGCGCAGTTTTGAGCAGTGATGCGCAGTGTTGTGCAGTTTTGAACAGTGATGCGCAATTTTGAGAAGTGATGCGCAGTTTTGAGCAGTGATGCGCAGTTTTGAGCAATTTTTAAACATTTTTTTTTATATATATATATTTTTCCTTAATATATATATTTTATATATATATAGTTTTTGTCAAATTGTTTAGTAATTTGTTTTTATATATATATATATTTTTTCCTTTATATATATATTTTTTTTTGTCAATTTTTTTGTACATTTTTTTAATATATATTTTTTTCCTTTATATATATATTTTATATATATTTTTTTGTACATTTTTTTAATATATATATTTTTTCCTTTATCTATATATTTTATATATATTTTTTTTGTCAACTTTTTTGTTCATTTTAAAAAAAAAATATATAGTTTTGAGCAGTGATTCGCAGTTTTGAGCAGTGATGCGCAGTTTTGAGCAGTGATGCAGTTTTGAGCAGTGATGCGCAGTGTTGTGCAGTTTTGAACAGTGATGCGCAGTTTTGAGCAGTGATGCGCAGTTTGTAGCAGTGATGCGCAGTTTTGAGCAATTTTTAGTATATTTTTTTTTAATATATATATTTATTTTTTTACTTTATATATATATTTTTATATATATATATTTTTGTCAAATTTTTATTTAATTCTTTTTTTTATATATATTTTCTTTTCCTTTAAATATATATTTTATATATTAATTTTTTTGTCAAATGTTTTTGTACATTTTTTTAATATATATTTTTTTTTTCCTTTATATATATATATTTTATATTATATATTTTTTTAGTCAAATTTTTAGTAAATTTTTTTATTTTTTCCTTTATATATATATATTTTATATTTTTTTTTGGACTAATTTTTTGGTACATTTTTTTATATATTTTTTTTTCTCCTTTATATATGTATATTATATATGTATTTTTTTTTCAGGTTTAGGGTTAGGGTTGCGCAGTTTTGAGCAGTGATGCACAGTTTTGAGCAGTGATGCGCAGTTTTGAGTAGTGATGTGCAGTTTTGAGCAGTGATGCACAGTTTTGAGCAGTGATGCGCAGTGATTTGCAGTTTTGAGCAGTGATGCGCAGTGTTGTGCAGTTTTGAACAGTGATGCGCAGTTTTGGGCAGTGATGCGCAGTTAGGGTTAGGGTAGGGTTAGGGTTGCGCAGTTTTGAGCAGTGATGCGCAGATTTGAGCAGTGATGTGCAGTTTTGGGCAGTGATGCGCAGTTAGGGTTAGGGTTAGGGTTGCGCAGTATTGAGCAGTGATGCGCAGTTTTGAACAGTGATGTGCAGTTTTGAGCAGTGATGCGCAGTTTTGAGCAGTGATGCGCAGTGTTGTGCAGTTTTGAACAGTGATGCGCAATTTTGAGAAGTGATGCGCAGTTTTGAGCAGTGATGCAATTTTTTAACATTTTTTTAAATATATATATATTTTTCCTTAAAGCTATTGAGATAATTGAGGAACTTTTGTCCGGCAATTTGTGCTTTTCAAATGTCAGGGTGGCACAACCGTAAACATGGGCCTTTTATTTTTAAGTCCAGAGGCTATCGCATCAGCCAGATGTTGCATCATCCAGAGGACCCAATCTGACATCCATGGCTGACTGAAAAGGTTTGCGGAGCTCTCTCAAATATTGATAAAAATAGCTACGTTCACCTCATAGGTAGGATGGTACACTTTCCATGTCAGGTGGTACAACCAATGTAAAACTAGGAAAATTTTATTTTATCATAAATCTACTTATTCTGTTTTAAAATGATTTGTATGCTATTGCTAGCATAGGTCAAAGCTAATGCAGGTGTCCAAGTAGAAGCCTGTTTAATTTGAAATCAGTTGCAAAAGTCAGGTGGCGCAACCTGTAAGTCAGGTGGCAAACCGTAAGGAATGCCACTATATGAAATAAATAATGTTATTTAAAGCTTCAAGATGCTCTAAAATGTTTATTCGTTTCAAGTTAAATATGTTATACACGTTGGATGTTAAAAATACTAAATAACTGACCCTTAGAATGCAGCAGTGACGTGCCGTCAGGGGAGGCCGTGCCTCACCTGTCATCATGGAAAGAAAAAAATGTAAAATGAAAAAATTAATTAAATGGCTATATTTATCCAGTGATTTGCACTATAAAGTTATTTTTTATCTAACTTCACCAGTTTTAGATTTTTTTATTTTTTATTTTTTTATTCAAAATCGCCAAATTTTCACATTTACTGTTCAAATACTGAGAAGAGACATGCTGTGAGGCAGCAGCTAGATGAGCCTCACCATGGATTGCGCAATGACTATGCAGTGAGACCGTATTGCTGTCTCTCTGTATGTCGCTATTAAAATGTTCAAACACTTTTGCTATATGAATTACATTTCCATAGTTTAGCTGAGGTATATAAAGTACAGTGTTTTTTTGTCAACAACTGTATGTGTGTAACGTGTTTCTTGTGCTGAGCAATCATAAAACGGCTGCGAAGAGGCACTAAGTGAGGCACGCAGTTCTCCTGCCTCACGGTAGGGGCACGTCGTGATCCCAGTGATTCTTCTTGCGACTCCTCGGCTGCAGAATAAGACAGCAAGCTACGATCTTCAGTTAGCAAGTAAAGTGCCGCCATCAGTTTTATTTTTTCGTCGTGTCTGGCCTTACTTTCACAATGGAGGATTACATATATAAACTCAAACAATTTTCTAAAATGGACTTTCAATCGAAGCAGGAGGTAAATAACTAACGGAAGACCAACGCCGGAGCTAAAGGATTTGCTTCAGACTACAGTTTCTATGACCGATTTGAGAAGAAATGCAGCGCACTTGGCCTGACAGAGAGTGGAGGCAGACAGTCGATTAGATATGAACGAAAACGACTGTTCTGTAACATTCTGGATAACATAAGCCATCAAATGAAGGCTAGGTTTGATCATTTTGGTGAGCTGGCTTTCCTTGGTTTGGTGGATTGCGCAAAATTCCGTGAAATGTCACAACATTTTGATGACACGAAACTGCAGAGCCTGTCAAAGTATGCCAAATTCTTTGACTTTGTGGAATTAAAGGCGAATCTCGTTGGACTGTATAGCTCACAAACGGTGAGGGATGAATGTAAGTCTCCTGGACAGCTTCTTAGCTTTTTGCCCAGAAGGATCTCATTCAAACTGTTCCTGAGGCGACAAAGTTGCTCCAGCTAGTGCTCACGATTCCAGCTACTACAGCATCGGGTGGAGCGGTCATTCTCAGCACTGAAAAGACTAAAAACATACAGTCGGAACAGGACTGATCAAGGACGACTTTCTTCCCTGGCAGTGATCTCCATTGAGACAGAGAGAATTTTCAAACTGAAGGAAGACAAGGAAAACCTCTACAAACAAGTTATCGATGCTTTTGTTTTGAAGGAGCGGCGCATGGACTTCATTTATAAGTAACGGTAAGACCATAATAAAGTTTTTTAATTAAATGTGCTTTTTGTGTGCTACAGTTTGTAAGTGTAAAGAAAGCTGATATGAAATTTTAAACATAACCCGTTAACTGCTGCCAATCAAATGGTGAATAAGCTACTCTGTAGGGTTCATATGTTTGTAAATCTGATTGTGATTAAGTCAGTGCCTCACCAGCCATGAACCTCACGGCACGTCACTGGAATGCAGTAATCTTAAATTATTGTTAATATAATAATCAACCCCCAAAAAACAAATCTGTAAGGCACTATAGACACTCTAATAGATACTTGACCAAGATTTCACTTCAAATTAATAAATAATAGGAAAATATAAATAATTTTACAAATATTTGGTTTTTTACCTGACATTTTTGGTCAGTCAATATAAAAATACAGTCAAAAAATGAATTTAAACACATTGAAATGTTATTTAACAAATGAGGCTTGTTTAAGCACATTGTCACAGATTCAAAAATATGCATTTTATCTATTTTGAACAAACTTTTTTTAAATAACTTTTTAGAGGCCTTATTTGTCATTGACCCATATACATATATACACATACATATACACATAAAGACAAAACAAAACAATTATAAAACATCACACAGAAAAAAAAATGTATATATGAATATAAAAAATAAAC